>ML675715.1:2035718-2082590 GCA_007922155.1 Mesoclemmys tuberculata | reverse complement strand
TGCAGTACAGTACGGGAGGAGAGTATGGGGGCAGTGGGCGGGGCAGTATATTGGAGGAGTGGCGGAAAGGCAAGCATGAGTTAAAGGAGAGCTCTTCCCAATCCCGTTCTACAGAGGAAACCTCGGACTTTGCTGAACCCAGCACCCACCTCTCCAACAACTAGCACTCCAGAGCCAGACACAAGCACCGTGCCCCAGGATGCAGCTACTATCCCCAGCTCTGCCATGCAGGCCCCCACAGGTAAGCCCGGATCGCCCCTCAGGGAAGATGAGGCAATTAAGGAACTTCCAGGGAGACCCAGGAAATGTCACGTCAAGATACCATGATTTCCAGACGTGGCAGCGAGTCTTACAAATATGGAAATAAGGGTGGCTAAAGCAGAGAAGCAGCAGGGTGGAAAGGGAGAACCAAAGGGTCCCGATTTCCTTCCCTCAGCTCCTCCACTTCTCAGGAACAGGGCTAGAGCTGGGAATTGCCCTGCATTTTCCACCCATAAATTGTTGCTTAGAGGTACCAAGAGGCATCCCCTTGGGCTTGAACGCCCATTTGACTCCTCGAGATATGTCTACGTAGATAGTGGAGGCCTTTTGCTCTGGGCTGAGGCTCACCTCATAGCTGGGTACAGGGAGTGCTCGCTTGGAGCCTTATAGCCGGACACACGTGCTAGCAACTCTGCGGCTCTAGGAGGGGCGTTTGTCACGGCCCAGGCAGCTCCGAGGCAGGAAGGGCTGCAGCACCCTAGCTCTCCCGGAACCGGAGCAAAGGCAGACTGCTCTTGAATCTCCCAGAAATCCTGCATTAAGAGTCCTGGCAGGTGGGCCCATTGGGTCCTAGTAGGGTGGAGAGGGAGAGTCAAGCTACGGTTTCTGTGCGGTTCCAGTTTTGAGTCAGGACTCAAGCTGGCTCCAGAAAGGGGAGCGTGACTGCAGAGCCCAGGGCAGGAGCTGGGCCCACTGACTCCGCCATGGCACCGCTGGACAGATCTCCAGGAAAGCCTGAGGGAGCTAAGCTGGAAATTCATGAGAGCTGGTTGCTGAGCTCCCTTAGGCTCAACCCTTGTCCCGAAACTCAGCACCTCACTGTGCAAACCCTCCCGCCCCCCGCCCGCAGCCTGGCATTCCTGGAGCACAGAGGCCAGAGAGGAGATGCCAGGGTCTCTGGGAGGATGAGCCCAAGGGAAGGGAGGCGTGTTTCTCTTCTAAATATGCCATGTGCTGGTAGGCAGCGGACTATGCTGGACTGGCTCGGTTCGCCCTGTCTGTGAGCATTATACAGCATGCAGGCCCCACTCTGGCAGGGCAGCAGGGCCGTGGCAAAGCTGGATCTGCGTGCGGGGCAGACGGCACTCGCAGGGTACCTGTGGACGCCTGACAGCGCGCAGGCCCCACTCTGGCAGGATGGCAGGGCTGTGGCAAAGCAGGATATCTGTTCACAGGGTAACAGTGAGCCTTCTCTCGCTCCTCAGTCTGCATTTACTTGAACAAGACCAGCAGCACTGGGCCTCACCTGGACAAGAAGAAAGTTCAGCAGCTGCCTGATCATTTTGGACCAGCCCGGGCCTCTGTGGTCCTGCAGCAGGCAGTACAGGCCTGTATTGACTGTGCTTACCATCAGAAAACTGTCTTTTCCTTCCTGAAGCAAGGCCATGGGGGAGAGGTCATTTCAGGTAAGAACCAAGCTTTCTCCCCCCTGCCCTGCTGTCTGAGAGGTCTTAGATGGGGACCCTCTCCCTGGAGCACAGCACCATCCTGATGTCAGCTATGGCCATCACCAGCTGGGGAAAACTCCAGGGGAGGGCGGAGGGCAGAGGAGACTGTACAGCGAGGCTATATAAAACCTAAACAAGTGAGGCTTATTTCTCCAGCCATAGGTAGGGTGTCTAACATGCTTGTAGGAATAAAACGCCCATGTGCCTTTCAGCCAAGCATCACAGTGCCATTCTCAGCCACTAATCATTGCCATCCCACAGCAACCCGTCAGCTAGGTAAGTGTCATGTTCTTTCCCTGTTTTACTGAGGCACAGAGAGGTGAAGTGATCTATCCAAGCCAAGGCCACACAACTAGTTGGTGGCAGATCTGAGAAGAGAATTCATCTGTGGTTCCCAGTCCTGGGCATTAGCCTCAAGTCCAGCCTACCTCGTTTTATCAGCGTTCTTCGTGCTATGTTGTGTTTTTCTGTTGAATGATACCAGCTGCTTCCTACACCTGTAAGTGGAAGCAGGAACGCTCAGCAGCGTCACGCTTATCCATGGTGGATGATGTTAGCTCTGCCCTGCCTCATTAACCATCAGTGTAGGGCTCCTGAAAATGGACCCATGAGGATTGCGGAAGTGTGGGAAGAGTCTCTGAGCCCTCCCTGAGGTGCCACAAAGAGATTCCCACAGGTCTGGCACAGTGGGGGTTAGGAAGTGTAAACCCTTCTCTATTGGACTTTGCCTCCATCAGGTCTATCCAGAATGCTGCTGCTAGACTCATCTGCTTGGCTCATCACTCTGACTAAGGGCTTTGTTGCCCGGGGCTTTATTGCAGACTGACTGCTGCTTTTCTAATTCAAATGGGCTGTATCCACGCAGCACAGTTCTTTCAAGCCAACTGACCAGTTTGTACAAATCCACTTTGAAACTGGATTAGGTTCATTTCAGAAGGAGTGCGGAGAAATGTTTGGATGGATGCATCTGTATTTTGGGTAGGTTTTTCAGTCCTCCCACTGGTATCCCACACTGCATCTCTTCATGCCAGGACTGATTTGTTTGTGTGTGTGTGTGCTGTCCCTTGCTAGAGTCATGGTGACCAGATGACACCACGTTTAAATGGTGGCACGCAGCTCCCCTTTTGCGATTCCACACTCCTGGCGTGTTACAGCAAACACCTGGAGATGTGCAGATCAGGGTTTCCTTGCAGTCTGGATAGAAGAGCAATGCAGTCCTGCCTAAAAAGCAGCCACCATATATGTGTACAACTAAGCAGATGGCTCAGAGGGGCTGTCCTGGGACGCGGCTCAGTCTTGCAACACAAGGAAGGATGGCAGAATTATAAAAACAGCCAAGGACAGATACTGCATGACAGTGCTCCAACTACCTGCTCCTATTCTAAAGACCTAGACTGGATTTTTGCCAGGGATTTTTCCCGGTACATTGTGGACAGCACCAAAGGCACCAAGGAAAACCCCAGTCCCAGCCAGGACTCTGAGGAAGAGATGTCCCCGGAAGCCAGGATCTCTTCCCCAGCAAGAACCTGAGCCAGATACTGAGGAAGATATCGCCCCCAGGAGCAAGGAGGGGGCAGCCTGAGAGCCTGAGCTGCGGGCCTCTGCCAGTAAGTATGATGTGCTGTATTCCAATAGCATTGTGCCGATGGGGTTCACAAATCTTTGTTCTGGGAGCCCATTAGATGCCACCATTTTGGGTGGATCTGAACTTTGCTTCTGTCCCCCTCCTCTTGTGCTCAAATTAGCACTCTTGCCAGGGAATTACTGCTCTGCAGGAATTATTTCCCTGATATTTTCATTTCCCACAGCTATCTGCCCCTCCCGGTCCTGTCCTCCTCCTGGGCCCCTCTCCCAGTCGACCACTGCAGGCTACTGCCAGCCCTCCTGTGCCAGTGAAGCTCATGGTGCCATGGTTGTTTGAAAGACCCTTGTAATGTAGACATGTTTACTTACCGGAAAATAATACAATATTAAAATACTTTGCTTCACAGTTTGATCAATGCTCTGAGCATCCAGCTGCGTTAGCATTTTATGAGGTATATTTTCAGAGTTAAATGCAGAGAATTAAATGCTCATCACCCTTTTTAACTCTGCTCTTGGTGGTTTGTAATAAGGTTACATCATCCAACGTAAGGCCTGTTTGCAGAGGTGCACACGCAATTACTAACCTAGCCTCTGCAGCTCCCCAACCCACACACATACCTCCACCCCCCTCGCTTGGATAACCAGATAGCAAGTGTGGAAAATCGGGCTTGGTATGCGGATAATAGACACCTATATAAGAAAAAGCCCCGAATATTGGGACTGTCCCTATAGAATTGGGACATCTCATCACCTTACCCATCACCCATATAAACCACTGATCCAAAACCCACTGCCTGCTGCAGTCCCCTGCCATGCCAGCTGCCTTTGATTAGAACAGGGTCCTGTGCAAAGTAAGGTGAAACCCTTGTGCCACCTCCAAGCTCTCCCCAGGCTGAGAAGGGACCACTGAAATGGTGTTCCGAACCTGAGGAAAAGCAACGTTTAATCATTGTGATTCTGGTCCCTGTGGCAACTATAACAACCACTTCTGTTTCTTGCTTCCCAGCTTCTGCACCTGCCATCCATCAGCCCCATGAACAGCACTATTAGCAACTTCTGAACGCCTGACTAATCTCTGGGGCAGGGAAAAGAAGGCCAAAGACAACGTTTGAGGACCTCAGGACAGTCTTGCAGAAGATGGATGAGAAGGTAGAGGAGTGGAGGAAGTTCTCCTTGCAGAGAGACAGAAGGACGGAGAAGGTCTCCTTGCAGAGAGAGGACAGAGAACATGGAGAGAATGACAGGGAAATTCAGAGGCAGCTCCTGGACCTCATGCAAAACTAGAAATGACAGAATCATAGAATATGAGAGTTGGAAGGGACCTCAGGAGGTATCAAGTCCAACCCCCTGCTCAAACAGGACTATCCTCAGCTAAATCATCCTGGCGAGGATTTTGTCAAGCTACAACTTAAAAACCTCTAAAAATGGCGATGCCACCACCTCCCTAGGTAACCCATTCCAGTGCTTCACCACCCTCCTAGTGAAAAACTTTTTCCTAATATCTAACCTAGACCTCCCCCGCTGCAACTTGAGACCATTGTTGCTGCTTCTGTCATCTGCCACCACTGAAAACAGCCTAGCTCCATCCTCCCTGGAACCTCCTTTCAGATAGTTAAAGGCTGCTATCAAATCCCCCCTCATTCTTCTTTTCTGCAGACTAAACAGGCCTAGTTTTTTCAGCCTCTCCTCATAAGTCTTGTGCTCCAGCCCCCTAATCATTTTTGTTGCCCTCCGCTGAACTGTCTCCAACTTCTCCACATCCTTTTTGTAGTGGGGGGCCCAAAACTGGACACAGTACTCCAAATGTGACCTCACCAATGCTGAATAGAGGGGAAAGATCACTTCCTGTGATCTGCTGGCAATGCTCTTACTAATGCTGCCCAATATGCCATTAGCCTTCTTAGCAGCCAGGGCACACTGCTGACTCACATCCAGCTTCTTATCCACTGTAACCCCCAGATCCTTTTCTGTAAAACTGCTGCCTAGCTCGTCAGTCCCCAGTCTGTAGCTGTGCATGGGATTCTTCCGTCCTAAGTGCAGGACTCTGCACTTTTCCTTGTTGAACCTCATCAGATTTCTTTCGTCCCAATCCTCCAATTTGTTTAGGTCCTTCTGAATCCTGTCCCTCCCTTCAAGGGTATCTACCACCCCCCCTAGCTTAGTGTCATCTGCAAACTTGCTGACAGTGCAAACTACCCCATCCTCCAGATAATTCATGAAGATGTTGAACAAAACCAGCCCCAGGACTGACCCCTGGGGCACTCCACTTGTGACCGGCTGTCAGCTAGACATGGAGCCATTGATCACTACTCGTTGAGCCCTTTGCTCTAGCCAGTTCTCTCTCTATTTTATAGTCCATTCATCCAACCCATACTTTTTTAACTTGCTGATAAGAATACTGTGGGAGACTGTATCAAAAGCTTTGCTAAAATCAAGGTATAAAACGTCAACCGCTTTCCTCACATCAACAGAGCCAGTCACCTCTTCATAGAAAGCAATCAGGTTGGTCAGGCATGACTTGCCCTTGGTGAATCCATGTTGGATTCCTTGAGGACCTGCTCCATGATTTTTCCAGGGATTGAGGTGAGGCTCTTGAAGATGGGCACTATATTTGTTTTTTTCCAGTCATCAGGGACCTCCCCCAGTTGCCACAAGCTTTCAAAGATAATAGCCAATGGCTCTGAAATCACATCAGCTAACTCCCTCAGCACCCTCGGGTGCACTGCATCTGGCTCCATGGACTTGTGTATGTCCAGTGTTTCTAAATAGTTGTGGACCCATTCCTTCAGTAATGGGGGATGTTCACCTCCTCCCCATTCTGTGCTGCCCAGTGCAGTAGTCTGGGAGCTGACCTTGTCTGTGAAGACAGAGGCAAAAAAGGCATTGAGTACCTCAGCTTCCTCCACATGCTCTGTCACTAGGTTGCCTCCCCCATTCTGTAAGGGGCCCACACTCTCCCTAATCTTCTTCTTGTTGCTAACATACCTGTAGAAACCCTTCTTGTTCCCCTTCACATCCCTTGCTAGCTGCAACTGCAATTGCGCTTTGGCCTTCCTGATTTCATTCCTGCATGTTCGAGCAGTATTTTTATAATCCTCCCTAGTCATCTGACCAAGCTTCCACTTCTTGTAAGCTTCTTTTTTGTGTTTAAGCTCACCAGTGACTTCTTTGTTAAGCCAAGATGGTTGCCTGCCACACTTGCTCTTCTTTCTGCACATCGGGATGGTTTGTTCCTGCGCCCTAAATAAGGTTTCTTTAAAATACAGCCAGCCCTCTTGGATTCCTTTCCCCCTCATATTAGCCTCCCAGGGGATCCTGCCCATCAGCTCCCTGAGGGAGTCAAAGTCTGCTTTTATGAAGTCCATGGTCCGTATCCTGCTGTTCTCTTTTCTTCCTTTTGTCAGGCTCATGAACTCGACCATCTCATGGTCACTGCTGTCTAGATTGTCGCCCACTTCTACTTCCCCTACCAAATCTTCCCTGTTTGTGAGCAGCAGGTCAAGAGCAGCACGGCCCCTAGTTGGTTGCTTCAGCACTTGCACCAGGAAGTGTCCTCAACACAGTCCGAAAACTTCCTGGATTGTTTGTGCTCTGCTGTGTTGCTCTTCCAGCAGATGTCAGGATGATTGAAGTCCCCCATGAGAATCAGGTCCTGTGAACTGGAAAGTTTCCCTAGCTGACTGAAGAAAGCCTCATCTACCTGATCCTCCTGGTCTGGTGGTCTATAACAGACACCCACCACAACATCACCCTTATTGTTCTTGCTTCTAAGCTTAACCCAGAGACTCTCAACTGGTGTATCTCCAGTTTCACACTGGAGCTCAGAGCAATCCTAGAGCTCTCTTACATACAGTGCAACTCCTCCACCCTTTCGCCCCTGCCTGTCCTTCCGGAACAGCTTATACCCATCCATGACAGTGCTCCAGTCATGTGAGTTATTCCACCAAGTCTCAGTTATTCCAATCATGTCATGGTTTCTTGACTGCCAGGACTTCCAATTCCTCCTACTTGTTTCCCAGGCTTCTTGCGTTTGTGTACAGGCACTTGAGATAACTAGCCAATTCCCCTACTTTCTTAGTACGAATCAGGAGGTCTCCCCTGTTGCACCCTCCTCTTTCTGCTTCCTCATGGTGTCCCACTTCCACACTTACCTTCGGGCTTAGGTCTCCGTCCCCCATCGAACCTAGTTTAAAGCCCTCCTCACTAGGTTAGCCAGCCTGTCTGCAAAGATACTCTTCCCTCTCTTCGTTAGGTGAATCCCGTCTCTTCCTAGTAATCCTTCTTCCTGGAACAACAACCAGTAATCGAAGAGTCCAAAGCCCTCTCTCTGACACTACCTGCATAACCATGCATTTAATTCCACAATGCGATGATCCCTACCTGGGCCTTTTCCTTCAACCGGGAGGATGGACGAGAACACCACTTGTGCCTCAAACTCCTTTATCCTTCTTCCCAGAGCCACATGCTGGCTTAGTGTTGTGCCATAACCCCACCACCTCCACCCCAACCCACCCTGGCCCTGCAATCCATGGAGAGCAATGTTTGCTGGTGGACGGCCAAAGCTCTGGCCACAGGCATTTCCTACCCCACCCCACCAGACTGAAAGCACCACCACTGGGGACCCTTCTTCACCCCACAGTGACTAACGATGGTTTCTTCTCGTGTCACTCCACATGCCAAGGCAAAGACACTAGACAGAAATCCTACCCCTACATATGTCTGTCACGAGTGCAGCACTAACGTGCACTCAGTACTTTTGCCATGCGGTGCAAGTCTGCACTGTCGTGTTGTATAAAGCTTGCACTGTTATGCACAGTTTGCACTTCTCTGTTTTGGTTCATGTTACAATGGGTACAGGTTTGATTAATAAATGTTATTTGCACTGTTTGTTGTTCAGTACCTGATTTTTGACAAACGTTCAATAAGCTTTAATAGAATGCCACCTATCCTATGCACAGCATGAAATGCTCATTCCAAGAGCCATAGCACAAAGCATCGAGAAAGCAAACTAACTTTTTTCAGTAAACCATCCACATCCACACCCTGCAGTGAAACCCGGCCACAGCACACAATCCAATTACAGTGCAACATTTCAGCTCCCCACCTTGAAGTAGGAGCCCAAGGCATCTTGTGGCCTTGACAATTTGCTGCAATTTGCAGCAGAAGCCTCTGTGGCCATTCATAACATTCTGAAAGTCTCTGTACCTCTCTCTCCCACCCATCGGCAAGGCTCCTTGCAGATTGTGCAAAGCACAGCAAACAGTGATCACAAAGCAGATATCGCACAGCAGACTTCTGCTTCGTCATGAGACAACACCATCTCCTTTTCAGCCTTGCACATACATGTTCCACTGTCATTCTGCAGTTATAAAATTTCCACTTTTCATTAAATAAAGATGTGCCTTTCAAAAGATCCTGGCATCATGGACCTTTCCAGACCATTCCACTTAATACTGGTGAGCCTGCCATGGAGATCAGCTAGGCCTACCAGCACCAGTGAGAAATACCGCTTTCTTTTGATGAAGAGGGGCGAAGAATATGCCATGGCAATGACCCCAAACAATTCAGAGAACCCAACCACATAAATCCATCAACCACCTCTTGTGCATTACCACGCTTATGACTCTGGGCATCAGCACAGTCTTTATAGCAGCACACACCTCATGACACAGCCCAGACGATTGATCTTCCAACTCCAGGCTGGTTAGCTACTGATCAGTAGCAGTCGAGGGGGTGAGCTTCCAGATAGCGCTTGTCACACCCTTCTGCACACTGAGGGAGCCCTCATGTTAGTGTGATGGCACTGCAGCACCGGGGTTCCTCACGGAGGTCTGGGGAAGGGCCAGTTGTCATCCTGAAGTTCTGCCTCCACTACTGGTCACCCCAGGTCAGAATCGTCTTCTTTTTCCTCCAGTCAGAGCTGGTGTCCCAAGCCCAGAAACAGCATCCACAAGAGTGAAGCTGCTCCAGAAAAACGTTGTTCACAGTTAGCTGCTCGATACCCTCCTGCTCTGCCAAAAAAGGCTCAGCAGCATGACGGCTGCTCAGACGTGTGATCACAAATACAGGCACTGTAACAAGTGCCTGGAGCGCGGCACCCAATGACGTTCCTTCCATGCTGGCTGACAGCACTTTGCAAATGGCACAGATGACTCCTGGGATGTGATGAGAGGAGTGACTGGGGTTCGCTTTTCTTACCCCAAGACCCAGAATTCCAGTGCCTTGTGGCAGATATCCCACCGCGGAGCGTGAGCGGAATCCCCGAATGCACAGAGGCCAGCGGCAGGACAGCGCATTGTGAAATGCCCACCTAGCATGCTGAGCACCTCCTCTGAAAAGAGCCAGTGTCGTGTGTATGCACTGATTCAGAGAAAGTAGGGAGAAGCCGGTTGTGTGGACACAATTATTTCAGAATAGTTGTTCCACAAACCTAATCCACCATACCCCACCATGCGGACAAGCCCATGGTCATTCCCTTCCACCATCCTACCAATGGATCCCCCTTCTCCCTGGCTGCCCTCACATACAGAGAAGTGTCTTCTAAAAATCCACAAAGCTGCTACGTTTCCTTCTTTGTGGTCCTTGGCTAGGGGTCCTCATTCAAGGATCTGAGTGCACAGAGAGCGCCGGTTAGACCGAAGATCTCTGTTTTCTCTTTCTTGCTCCGTGTTTGGGTGTATAATATGATACCCCTAATGGGTGTCTTAAAAGAGAATGTCCCCCGGCTGCTCTCCCAGCCCTGGCTGCAGGATGCAGTACTAGTGAGCCAAAGCTCAGGTTTCACTCTCCAGCTGTAATGTTGCACTCCAGACTCCCTAAAGATTGCCAGAGTCCCCCAGGAGTAGGCACAGGTGAGGGTGAGAGATGGAGCTACTGTTATTTCTCATGAACCCTCCCCCCCCAGAAATAGACCCAAGCCCCTTCTCTGACCCCCTTTTTATTTTTTTTTTAATTTTTAAAGTACTTTCAGGTCATATTTATCCACCACCCAGGGGCATGGAGCACAGAGCCTGTCCTTGCATGCCCTGCAGTTCACCTTTAAAGATCAGCTTTTCAGGCACAAGAGACTCATACCTGCTGCTTGGTGCAGCAGACAGGTTCTGGCCTGTCCGATAGAGGAAAGCTCTGCGGCATTAAGCCAGGGGAGAGCAGTGGCTTTTGTTTGCTTTAGTTAACCGGGTGAGATGGAGGTACAAGAGCTGGCTGTGCAGCACGGGCGTTTGTCTTCAGCTCTGTTTGTTTCTGTCTCCAGCCGTGTTTGATCGGGAACAGCACACTCTGAACTTACCGGCAGTCAACAGCATCACCTACGTCCTCCGCTTCTTGGAGAAGCTGTGCCACAACCTGCGCAGCGACAACCTCTTCGGGAACCAGCCTTTCACTCAGAATCATATGCAGCACTCCCACGAGTACGACCACGACAGGTACCTACCAGGTAGGAGCTGGGGCTGGGGGTGGGCTTTCTGGTGCCCCACAAAGCACCACATCCTAACCTGACTTTACCCTTCAGCTAAGAGATGGCAGTGGTGCACACATCAGAGCCCTGTCTGTGGGTTCACTGCATGACGTCTAATATCACTCACACCTGGCAGAATCCACGATGCTGCACTTTCTGCCTATGCTACCTGATTTCCATTTGTGCCAACAGATCGCCACTCACCTGTGGTGTGTCTGACTGTCTCCCTCTCGCCGCATTGCTCATTCCCTCCCTTTCCTTCATGGCTAGTCTGAGAAATGTAACCTGATCTAGGTAACTGATCCATTTAGGAATCAGGCTTAAAGGATTTGTGTAGAGGACAGAAAAGTGATCCCATGCAGCAGGGAAACTGAATGTTTCACTGTCGTATCAAAGTCATTGCTGTCATGGCTGCGAGTCTTATTCCAAGAGAAAGAACACCTAGTGCTTGGTACCAGCGGAAAATCTCCGTCTGCCCCTCAAGAATGGGAACCACACTGCTAGGGTGTTGTGCATGGATGGATTGTGTTTCTCTTGGCATGGCTCATGCTCTCACTGTCTGAAGCGACACATCCTGAGCAAGTTTGTTCATGCCACTATACAACAGTCACAAGGTTGCAAAATGTCTTTTAAACTAAAGTGCTACCAGGTGGACTCACAAGAGGACAAATGATGTCCCACCGAGGACTAAGTAGTGACACACAATGCAGGAAGGAATGACTATCAAGCGAGAGCCCATAGCTGGCCGAGTGGCACAAGGGTAATCTGCTGGAATCCTGTAGAGGGATGGGAGAGGAAATCCCTCTCAAGCTCTTTCTTTGCACATTCGATAAGGTTTTGTGGCTGATGGATCATCCGAAATGGGTGAGTGACCAGCTCAGCAAAAGTGCAGGCAGCCCAGGGTTTTCACTGGAGACCAGGTAATTGTGGCTATTGCCTGAAAAGTAGGATTCTCCCATGTGCAGAGGAGACCCCCTACGAGGAGCTGTTCTGGGAAGGAGAAAGAGTTGCTACTCACTAAGAGATGGGGTCAGCATGACTCCTGGGGGAACAGGTTCTGATCTGGAGAATTTATCCAGGCAGCAACCCCTGTCCTGCACTCCTGTTGTGCCCTGCTTCCCCTTCCTATCCCCTCTCCCAGCACCACTTCCCAGGAACCAGCAGGCCCACAGGAAAGAAGGTGGGGTGTGTTCAGAGCTGAACTCGGTATCCACCTGGAGCTCAGAGGGACTCCATGCAGGGAGGTGCAACTAGCCGCAGTGTGAAGAGCGTGGGCATCAGGAGGGTTTCTGTCTGCGAGGAGACTAGGGGCATCATCTGGGGTTGCTTTCAGGAGATGGCTCACTAGGCTGGCAGGAGAGTGTTCCTCAATGGAGGTGAGAGGAAGGCTGGGGAGGAGGAAGGGAGCAGAAACAGGGAGTGGGGGTGGGCACAACCAATATATGCAGAAGCCCTTTGATGAATTTCAGATGGTAAAACCAGGATATTACATGATGCAGGGAAGGAGAAAGCTTCTCTAGCCCCAAAATCTTGGGAGAGGAGTCTAGGGAGGACCCCGGGGATTGGTCCTGCAAACATCTTCCTTGCATTTCTGATAGAAGGCTGCAGATATCATGTTACTGAAATTCACAGATGGCTCTGAACCGGGAAGGGTTTTGGACACTAGTCAAAACAGAGAAACAAAATAAATAATTGAGTGAGGTTAGGGATATGCCCAGAGGATAATAATGAGCCTAGAAAAAGGCAAACTAATACATCCTGGGGGGAAATTCAACCCAACTCATGAGTGAGTCCTGGCTGGAAATACTTGGGAAGCAGCAGCTTTTCAGGAGACCAAGAGGTGGTTGTGGGCAGTAAATTGGATCTGGGCTTGTCATGTGAAAGGTTGGAAAAAGTCAAATGCAAATCTGGAGGCCTCTCTTCACAGATCATCCTGCTAGATGGCACTGCTTAGACTGTTCCTGGCAGGCTGCGTACAGTGCAGGGACCTTAGTATCAGAAACCTGGAGCTGTGCTGGAGGGACAGGCATTTGGAGAAGAGTGACATGGCCAATTGGGGCGCTGGAGGGATGGGTTTGAAGAACTCCAGGTATAAGTGGACCAAAGAATGACTAAGGGAGAGAGAATCTGCTAATTGTCTAAAGCCTACACATATGTAAAGGCTCTGGAGGGAAAGGAATTCTTTGGGGTGACTAGCGATGTATAAATGGGATGAAATTAATGGAAGGAGATGATAGTCAAAAGCTTAGCCATAGAATGGCGTACAGGACCTAAAAGTTGTGTGCCATCACCAATTAATATCTCTGATCTCAAAACCATGCAAAATTAAAATAAAATTCTAAGCCATCACAATGCAGAGGGCTCCCAGATGTTGGCCAGGTTGCTGTATGAGGTTGGACTCAGGCAGGAGTGAATTGCCCAGGAAGTCTCTATTCCTAAGTAGGGCTTGTTCTCTTTTATAGACAGAAGCAGACTGTTAGACGGCACTCCACAGGGACCAGGCCGGGGTACAAAGCGATACGCCCAAGATTCCCCTCCATACAGCGCTCCTCTCTCCCCCAAGTTACCAAAGAATGACCGTCACCCTTTGGAAGGTGAGCACAGCATCTCTCCCCAGATCTGGCTGTTTTCACCAGTACAGCATGATTGGGTTTGCAATGCCACATCAGACCGGGGGTCCAGCCAGGCAGGTTTTCAGACTCCAGCCGGGGCCATTGCCTAAGGCTTCTGAGGAAGGTGAAGAAAATGTAGTACCCCAAGCCTGCTGCATGAGCAACCCTTTCTGATCCCTGCCTTGCTCATCTCATGCCACGGAGCATGAGATTTGACTGTCCTTATTTTAGCCTCTATTATTATATATGTTGTTCATAGTCATCAAATTATCCAGGCATTTTTAATCAATCCAGCCACAATGTTGTACTCCGTGACCATCTATGGTAGAAGTGCCACCGGCCAACTTTGTGCTAGAGGGAACCTGCTGCCCTTTTCTAGCTGTTTTCCCCCCAGTATCCCATCCTGTCCCTCAGTCCTGAGAGCTCTATCAGGATTTGCCTCAAAGAACAGCATCCGTGAAATCAGCTGAGTAAAACCACCTGCCCAAACTTCTTGGCTCCTGGAAAATGTCTTTCCACTTCTAAATTGCCAGTCGCATGAATGCTTGGGAGGATATGCTGGACACATTACCGCGTGTAGCTGGGTAAATGCCCTTGTTGGCACTTGGTCCATCGGTCTGTGTGTGCGTGTGAAATATTTTCAAAGGGGCTGATGTTGTTGGAAGCTTTCTCTGCCTGCGGATTTGAGGGGGAAGATCCAGGACGGTAGGGCTCTCTCAGTCAGTCTTTGTATAATGGAGTAAATAGATTTTAAGCATCCTCTGTAAGCCTTCAGACTAACGGATGAGCAGTGCTAGTGGCCTTGATGGAAGGATACAGACTCTCCTAGCCATGTCTGAGTGTGAGCATTCAGTTGCTCTGTTTAAATCCCTGTGTTCAGTAAACGTTTGGAATAAAATCCATGTCTTGAATCACAGTGGAAGAGTCTGTGCAGGCCATTTTTAGAGGCAAATGGAACTTTTCTGGCACTGTCCACTGCTCTGTAAGATTCCCTCCAGCCAGCAGGTTTCCCAGGAAATAGAATGAAAGTCACTTTCCTTTCCCTCACTTAACCTCAGACCAGCTCCAGGCTATTACAGTAGCCAAAGCCCCAGCGCTCAGGCTGGTGTCCGGAAACGCCCCCGTGACGGGAACAAGTAGGATGTAAGGTGTCAAGGAGTTCAGTCAGTAGAGCAAAGCCTTAAATAACTAGCAGCTCATCAGCCGCTCCAGTAGGGGGTTTTCCAGCTACAGCACAGGAAAGCCATTGTCTGTGCTGCGAAATGAATGGCTGCTGGCAAGGTTTCCGGTGCTGAATGCACTTTGCCTGTAACCTCAGTTGCTTAAGTGGTGCTGAACACAGTTTGGCTGGGGTCTGCACTTGCAGCTGAATTGCCATCTGCCCTAAGTCAGTGTGTAGTGTTGGCAGGACCTCAGAGAAGCCTGCAGCATCACTGTTCAAAGGGCTCCTCTTTGTTCATTGTACAGGAAATTAGGGTTCCAGGTTTCTTTTTTTAAAAATAGGTTAATTTAATTCACCCAGTGAGAAACCATCCTTCACTGCAGGTTTCTCATTTGTCATTCGGGTCGTTGTCAATACACAACACAGGCCAGGTGCTCCATTTTACCTACAGTGGGATCTTGTTGGCCATGCATTGGCAGGTTACATACTGGGAATTGTGACTGAACGCTGTGCCCACAGTGTCACATCAACACCTCCTGCCTATCAGGGTGGAGGCTTTGGCATGCTTGCAGATGTCAAAATCCAAATGCATCTTCAAAGAGCAGGTTAAATTCTCAGCTGGGACAAATGCATTTGACTCTCCTGTGCCAGCCTCAATTTCTAGACTAGACATACCAAGACCATAACAGTGACCTAGCCGGCACACATGAGCCAGAGACATGGCTAGTGATCCCTTGTACAGTCTCCTCAGCCTGTGTGAGTGATATACACCATGTTATATGGCTAGCCAGGTTGTCCCATCATCTAATTTGCTCCAAGGCCTGTGTGCATTGCATGTGACACTGCTGATGCTTTCACCCGATTGATACTCATATGCTGTCCTAATGCTACACAGCATTTCCTCTAGCATCAGTACTGAACTTGGTTGCATTCCAGGCCTCGAGCCCCCAGCGGCCAAAGCCCTTGGGGCTGCATGGATCTCATCTCCAGCATGAAAGGACCAAACGAGGATACAGCTTGCTGGCCATCTTCCTTGGGTTTCTCTCCTAGTTAGGGCTGGTTTCTTTCAAGTACTTAAATTAGTGTAGCAAAATTCTCTCTCCAAAATCCCAGTAGGGAAATATATTTTCCTTGGGAGCTTCAGTTCCTGGTACTTCCCTGCCTGTATGGCTGGAGGATGCAGCAAAACAGCCAAGTTTAAGGGATGCATGTCTTGTAAATTACGTTTTCCAGTTTCATGCCTTAGAAGTTTGGCGGAAGGGAATTTTCTCCACCTGTCTTAAATTGTCCCTTGTACCCACAGGGACTGGGAGTCTCTGGGCCAGTCTGTATGTGGAGGAGGCTGTAAGTGTGTCCAGAGGGGACTCAAAGAAAGAGTGAGTTCCACTTCCAGGCCTTTCTGTGCAGTTCCAGTCTCAGGATATCTCAGGCTGATCAAACCAAAAGGAGCTTCTGACCCTGTCCAGCACTATTCTTTGGTGGGACAAGATCAGTCCTTTGCTAGCCCCTCCCCTCTTTCAAAGAAACATGTGAAAGAGACGAGTTAGTGGCAGGTGTAAATGGCAAACATCCTTGAAAAGCTATCTCTAGTGCATTGAGTGAGCCTGTCCAATCTGTAGTCATAGCTGTCACCATGAGGTGAACGGATTAGTTAAAGTGCTCTGGACTGCTCAAAGATGAAGGTAGATCTCCCTTTTGAATGTCCAGCTGAGACACTAGAGAAGGTGAAAGATTCTTGGTCCACTTTGAAGTCTGGTCATTTATCAGTTGTCCTTCAAAATGCTGTTCAGATGCCCAGGTTGCCTCAATCTATTCTAGTACTGGAGGGGCAGAAATGGATGTCTCTGAAATCTTCCTTACTGTGGCAGGCAGAATCTAGACTCCAGCATCACAAATATGATGTTATTCTTTGAGTGCTTGCTCATGTCATGCCCATGCGCATGGTTGCCGGAGATTTTTTTGCCTTAGTATCTGATGGGCTGGCTCTGGCGCACTGTGGAGCCTCGTGCTTATGTGGCGGTATATGGGGCATCACCAGCCCTGCACCACCTCAGTTCCTTCTCTTCATCAGTGGTAGTTGCAGGAGCTCTCTTCTCCCTTGTGATAGCAAGTGCTTTACTGGTGGTTTGCCTTCTTAACCTGTTGTATATAGTCTAGTTTGTTTGTGAGTAAGTTAGAATTAGGGGTACCTCACAGGGACATTCACCCAGGCACAGGGCTTGCCTGGTCCTTGGGTTTTAAACCGTGTTCAGTGTGTCACAAGCCCTTTCCACTGAATGACCCTCATGATAGTTGCCCGAAGTGTTTAGGAGAGACACACATCATGGACAAGTGTAAAATTTGTAAGGGCTTCTGACCGCAGACTAAAAAGAGCTGGGCTATCCATCTCAAAGCCCTGTTGATGGAGGCGGCACTTAGACCAGCCTCAGAAACATCCCGCTCCAGATCGGTGCCCAGTGAGTATCGGTGCGCAATACCCTACCAGCACCAAGCCCTTCTAAGCACCATTCACCTTCGCCGGTGCCAGAGAAGTAACAAAAGCAATGAGCGGACTGAGGGCATTCCCTCAAGTCAAAGAATAAGAAGGCAGGGTTGGACAAAGGATCTGTGTCGGACCAGTTGTTTGTAGAAGGGCAACAGAAGACAACTCCTTCCAGGGTTGCAAGACCATTGAAAGAGCCACCTCCAACTCCTGGCAGTGGTAGGGGACCCCTCCACTCATGGTGCCTTCGGCACTGAAGGCATTTCATGTGGCCAGGGACCTGATGGTCATTCCATTGCCTCCCACCCCAAGTGCCTTTATATCAGCAACCGAGCCAGTCAAGGACCTGCCTCCAGGGTAAAACCAGCAACGGGGCCATTGTACTGGCCTGTAGACTGGCACCATTCTCCAGAATCTCGGCCCCAGTCTACAGCACCTTGACCCCAGTTCCCTGCACCTAGAAGATGGTCTCTGTCCTTGCAGCCCCAGTCTCTGTCTCCATGTTCGTGGTCTTTGGCTCCGAGGCAGGAATCACAAGTTGTGTGCCATCGGTCTAGATCTCCCCAGTACCAATAGTCATCCTCATGGCACTGGTTGCCAACGTCGTGGTGCTGATCCCTGGCACCGATCCCTACCACCTTGTCCTCCAACGCTGTGCTGCTCACCACCGTCTCAGCACCGCTCCCCACCTGGCAGGCACCACTCCGAGGATTATCATTGCTGGTCACCCTCTCTGCAGTATCACTCCCCAGGGCCCCTTGCAGCTGGCAGCAAGAAGTGCCATCTGCCCTGCCATGGTCCCCAAGGGAGGGATTGTCCTCCTCGGAATCCAAAGGGGAGTCTGGTCACCTCCCCCAAAAGCACCACTCATTAGGTGAGCTGGTGTTGGCCCTCTAGTGGGATTCTGGCCCCAAAGCCAGTGGCTGACCCAATGGCCATATCAGAATCCATGGGGGGACCCCAGTGATGCCCATCAGTCATCCATGGCCACATCCGAGAAGTGATCTGTGGCACTGACTGCCCAGGCATGGGATCCAGATTTGGAATCCAAGCCTAGCGCTGAATCTGTGGACCCAACAGTAGAGACAGGTCCTGGGGAGGAAGAGGTCAGTGGCCTGAGGGGTGTCAATGCATCAGTGCTCTGATTGCAGTCCTCGGGTCTGTTCCAAGAGGTACATCAGTCAGTACAAGACCTCCCCTTCAAGGGCAGTGCTCTATTTTCAGAGAAAATGGATACCAGGCTCATGGCCTGAAAGATTCCAGGGCCACCTTGCGTTCTCCCAGCCTGTATGCTCCTCAGACTTCTAGGAGGCAGTTCTGTCCTCCGCAGCCACCGCCCAGATTCTTCGAGTGCTTGCTCATGTCAGTTCCAGTCGAGGTGTGTGTGCCTCTGTGCACGGTTACTGGAATTTTTTTCCCTTAGCAGTATCCGTGGGGCTGACTGTGGCACCCTCTGGAGCCCCATGCACATGCCACGGTATATCAGGCACCACTGGCTCTGCGCCCCCTCAATTCCTTCTTTCCGCCACTGACGGTTGCTCGAATTGCATTGCTTGCTACCTCAAGGGCTCCAATTGTTCCCTTAAGTAGTCATTATCTAGTTCTCATGTTGTTATTGTTTAAGTGCTGTAAATAGGGACCTCCGCCCTGTAGCGGGGCATGCCCAGGTCTTTGGGTTTCAAGCTCTGCACCACCTTCCCACGTAGTGACTGCCACGACAGTTGCATGAAGTGTCTAAGGGAATCATATAGAAAGGCTAAGTGCAGGATTTTTAAAGCGTTCAGGCCAAGGACTCAAAAGGAGAGAGAAATCCGCCTGAAGGCCTTACTGACGGAGGCAGCGCTGAGACCAGCCTTGGAGCTGTCTTGATCCATCTTGGTGCTGAGCACCTCGCTGGCACCAGAACCGCCGCAGCACGAATCTTCTTCCTCTCCATCGAAGAAGAGGCAGAAGAAACAGCGCTCTGACAGAGGCTGCTCCCCCGAACCAAAGAAAACCAGTGATGTGGGGTTGAGTGCGGGGCCTCTATCAGACCAGCCAGTTGAACCAGGTCAACAGGAGCAGAGCTCACCACCCGGGGCCTCGAGCCCACTGAGAGAGCTACCCCCGACTCCTAGGAGTGGAAGGAGGCTTCTCCAACTCATGGTGCCATCGACACCAGAGGCATTTCAAGCGGCAAGGGACTTGATGGCCCTTCCTTTGCCTCCTATGCCTAAGCCTCTTTCGGTACCGAGAAGGGAGAAGGCACCGACATTTAAAGGGAAGTCTGCGATGGGACCCCCCCAATGGCTACACCACTCTCCTGAGCTTCGGCATGCATCCCCACGGGCCAGGTCACCACGGAGAGAGTCCCTGCTGTCACAGCACTAGTCCCTGAGGATGCATTCCTGATCCCCATCTCCAGGACGATCCCCAGCCGCCGAGCGTCATCACCAAAGACCATCTTTGACATCAGAGCAGTACCACTCTTGAGTTCCAGCACCAAGGACTTTGAACTCAGCAGCCAGCACCAATCTCGTTCCATGTCTCGGAGACGCTCACCAGCAGGGGGTCAGTATCGATCCCGATCCCCGACACCGAGGAGTTCGCTCATGCCTACATGGTGCATAACCCGGTCACCAGCACCTGGACTTTTGCCTAGGGATGATCAACACCATCATCGATCCCCAGCACCGGGACACTCATCTTCAGCACAGCACCGATCCCGCTCCTCTTCCTGGCATAGGTCCTCATCAACTCGGCACTGGTCCAGGGAAAAGCACTGCCAGTCACTGACAGCATCCACCCCGATGCCAAGATGGCGTCCGTCAGAGCACTACGGGGCTCGGGGGTTGAGACACCGGTCCCCCTCTCTGCAGCATCATCCTGTAAGAAGGGAGTCAGCCACAGCCCCTTCATGCTCTTCCGGGGAGGACAGACCCATGACCACCCTCACTGGTCAGTGCCATCTGCCAGTGGTGCAGGAGCAAGGTCCCAGGCCTTCAGCTCCCAGTAGGCCTCAGTGCCAGTAGCCGGCGCAGTGGCTGTTTTGGAATCCCTGGGGATTTCCCCTGGCCCCAGGGCCAGACTTCTACAGGTCATCAGAGAACCAATCTGTGGCGCCAGTAGCCCTGGAGGAGGCTCACAGTTTGGTATTGAAGGTGGACTCCGAGCCCCAAGAGGGGACATCAACATCAGTCCCCCTGCAACAGGAGGGATGCCGCCAGCTTCCATACCAGCGCAGTCATCTTCCTCATCCTCAGACGAGGCAGTCACGACTGGGCCGTCAGTTCCACTAGACGACTTTCGGGCCCACCAAGAGCTCCTTTAGAGAGTGGCCTCAAATTTAGGCTTAGAGGCAGAGAAACTCGAGACCTCAGACAACCTCTTTGATGTTCTGGCAGCTGCAGCGCCGGCCAGGGTTGCCCTGCCAGTGCACGAAGGACTACTCAAGGTGGTTAAGGCCCTGTGGCAATCACCGTCAGCTTTGCCACCGACTTCAAAGAGAGCGGAAAAGAAGTACTACATCCACGCAAAGGGGTTCGAGTGTTTGTTCACACACCCTCCCCCGGGTTCCCTAGTAGTGGTGGCTGCCAATGAACAGGACAGGCAGGGTCAACCCGGCTCAACTCCCAAAAATAAAGACAATAAGAAGTTAGACTTATTTGGGAAGAAACTTTATTCAACAGCAAAGCTGCAGTTTCAAATTGCGAACCAACAAGCACTACTGGGCAGGTACAGCTATACCCCTTGGGACTCCCTCAAGCACTTTGGGGAGGCTGTGCCTCAGGAGCAGGCACCGGACTTTGCCACCATCTTGGAGGAGGGCAGAAGGGTGCCCAAGGCTGCCCTTCAGGCGGCCTCGGATGCGGCAGACTCAGCAGCATGATCCCTGGTGTCTGTTATCTCCATGCGCCGGTGCTCATGGCTGCAGTCGTCCAGTCCCAGGAGGTGCAGCAGTCCCTACCAGAACTTCCATGTGATAGAACCGCTCTGTTCTTGGACCAGACTAACGCCAAGCTCCACGGTCTGAAGGACTCGAGCACCACTCTGCGCTCTTTGGGTCTTTATACACCTCAGACCTGGAGACGGCAGTTTCGCCCTCAACAGCAGCAGCTGCCTAGGTATCAGGCTTCACGCTTTGGCCCCTACAGAAGGAAAGATAGAGACAAAAGCGTTAGGAGACACCAGCCAGCCATTTGCTACCCAACCAGGCCCTTCTGGATGCTCAAATGGACAGTGCCAGTCCTTTTGAGGGTGAGCCCAAGGACGGCCTTCCAGTCTTGAAACAGGATCCTCCCTCCCAGCCATTCCTGAACCACCTCATCCCCTTCCTGTCTGAATGGGCCAGAATAACATCGGACCGTTGGGTCCTTGGCATAATTTCAGCAGGCTATGTCCTACAGTTTTCTTCTCCCACTCCCCACAACCCTCCCTCCCCATCCCTCTTCTGGGGCTCCTCTCATGAGCAACTTCTCGTGCAGGAGGTTGTGTCTTCTCAGAGGAAGTTCCACCAGGTATGAAGGGGAATGGGTTTTATTCCCATTACTTCCTCGTCCCCCAGGCAAAAGGGGGCCTCAGGCCCATCCTAGATCTGCGTCGTCTCAACAGGTCTCAAGAGACTGAAATGTCGCATGGTCTCCCTAGCTTCCATTAACCCTTCCTTGGATCCAGGAGACTGCTATGCTGCCCTCGACCTAAACAATCTTCCCAGGTCACAGACGTTCCCTCCTGTTTGTGGTGGGTCATTCCCACTATCAGTTTATGGCTTTACCCTTTGGCTTCTCTTCCTCCCCGAGGGTATCTACAAAATGTATGGCAGTGATGGCCGTGCACCTAAGGTGTCAGGGTGTGCAGATTTACCCATACCTGGATGACTGGCTGATCAAGGACAGGTCCCAGTCTCATGTCTGGAGCAGTCTAGATCTCGTATGCACCACCTGTCACTGCCTGGGCCTTTTGATAAATGAACAAAATTCAACGTTAATAGCGGACCAGTGGAGAGAGTTCATTGGAGCGGTTCTCGACTCCATTTAGGCCAAGGCTTTCCTAAATCAGCTTCATTTCAAAGCCATGTCAGACCTCATCACGCACTTACGCGCTTGTCCCCTCACAATGGCCAGCACTTGTCTGCAGCTGCTGGACCATACGGGCCTTGCACATATGTGGTGTGGTTCGCACGCCTACGGCTCAGACCATTTCAGGCTTGGCTGGTTTCAGCATATGCCCTGAGCAGACGCTTTCTGTACCGGGTGGTCATGATACCTCCTCGCATCCTATCCTCATTGGGTTGGTGGCAAAATCCCTGTTCTCTAATGCAGGGTATGTCATTTGAGGAGCTGGCCCCCTCGATCACTCTGGTGTCAGACACTTCAGACTTGGTGTGGGGGGCCCATATCAGCTCCAATCAAAGCACTCAAGTGATATGGTCTCGGGAAGAGCGCAAGCTGCACATGAACATCAGGGAGCTCAGGGCAATACACCTGGTATGTGGGATTGTTCCCTCCTGATGCACAATGCTGCCACAATGTACTATATCAACAGGCAGGGTGGGGCTCGTTCATTGGCCCTGTTGCAGGACGCATTGTGTCTGTGGAACCTTGCAGTGCGACACAACGCTCACCTCATGGCCTCCCACTTCCCGGGCCTCAAGAACACCGCAGCAGACCCCCTCAGCAGGTCCTTTTTACTCCACCATGGGTGATCACTCCACCGAGGGCAGCCCATGTGATCTTCCGAAGGTGGGTTCTCCCCAAGTGGATCTCTTTGCATCCAAATTGAACAAGAAGTGTCATCAGTTCTGCTCGATTCATGGGATTCATGCCATTGCTTTTCTCTTCCAGTGGGCAGGAGCTCTGATATATGCATTCCCACCCACACCGTTGATAGACAGAGTCCTGCTAAAGGTTAAGCAGGACAAGGCAGCTATTACCCTGATAGCATCAGCCTGGCCCCGCCAGCATTGGTTCAGCCCGTTGTTGGAGCAGTCAGTCGCCCACCCTCTCGAGTTGTCCCACTGGCACAATCTGCTTTCTGAGGGTGACTCCTGCATCCAGATCTGGAGTCTCTGCGTCTGAAGGCGTGGAGGCTACGTGGCTGAACCCTGAAGAACAGGCATGTTCATCCCAGGTTCAGCAAATCCTGATGGGCAGCAGAAAGCCTTCCAGTACAGCAACACCTCTTACCAAGTGGTAAAGGTTCCCCTGCCAGTCAGCATCCCAAAGAATTTTGCCCCAACAAACATCGGTTCAGGCTATTCTAGATTACTTGCAGCACCTTGGCTATCTCTTCATTAAAGGTTGGCCTGGCAGCCATATCCACATTTCACCCTCCGATACAAGGGAAATCCGTTTTTTCCCACACTCTGATGGTTAGGTTCCTGAAAAGTACGGAGAGGCTTTACCCTCAAGTTAGAGACCCTTTACCCCCCTGGCATACCTCCTCCACCTCCCCCTCTTGTTCCTCAGCCTTTCCCTATCACCTGAGGAGAGGGAGAACCTAGCAGTGCCTGGGGGTCAGAAAATCCTGGTTTGAGGTGAGCTAGAAAGAACGCAAATTCCAATACTGCAGGCCCTGCCTCGAGTGCACCCCGGCAGCCGCTCTCTCCCACGGGAACCAGGGAGGGGTAGTGTGAGTGTAAAGACCTTGTTCAGAGACACCCATCACAATACCAGATGCAATAATGTTACATCCCTGCTAAGGCCCCAGCCGCATGGGAGGCCTCCTTGCCTCCATTCGCATGATCCTCTTGGAAGCCTTATTTTGAATGAGAACTATGGGCTGTTGGCAGTGATGATATCCAACCGGTTCTTAAAATAGAAAAAATGCAGCGAACCGGTTCTTAGCGCCGGGAGATTCAATGCAAAGGCGGAGTAGCGAACCGGTTGTTAGCGACGGGAGAGTCAATTTCCCAGCGGAGAGTCTCTCCTGTGATTCTCCCTGCCGCCGAAATTGAGCAGGGAGGGTAAATTTCACTGCGGCGAGTGTCTCTTGCGATCCTGCCTGCCACCGAAATTGAGGATAGAGGGTCAATTTCACTGCGGGGAGTGTCTCTTGGGATCCTCCCTGCCGAAATTGACCAGGGAGGGTCAATTTCACTGGGGTGAGTGTGTCTTGCTATCCTCCCTGCTGAAATTGAGCAGGGAGGGTCAATTTCATGGCAGAGTGTACTCTGAAGTTCTGCGTGCTGGGTTGTTGCGGTGTAGTGTGTCGGGTGCTGTGTGCATGATGTTTAAGAACCTATTCAGAATAGGTTCTTAAATATCACCTGCCTTTATAGAACTGGTTATTGGAAATTTGGGATATCATCACTGGCTGTTGGGCTCGGCGGTGTGCGTAGCATGTTCTCGACCCCCCCTTGTGTGCATGCACAGAGGCTTCCTGGCAGGTTGAAGAGGACAGTGACTGACGGTGCTGGAGCCAGCGTGACAGATCAGCTGGATATGATCAGCACTAACCCTGGCGGGTGATGCGGGGACCCCGTGCTCTGGGTCTGGGGAAAGCCTGGGCCAGGCTTCATAAAAGGCCTATGTCAACAGTGGGAAAAGCCCAGTATAGCCCCACTGGACCCTTCCCCTGAGGTTAGTGCTTGCCCCAAGAGAGTGCCCAGAGTGGGCTTAGCCCAGTCCTGTGACTTTGGCTCATGCCTCCCCCACTCAGAGCAAGGGGGAACTGAGCTGGACTTAACCCCTTGTTTGCTGGGAGTTAGGGAGTGCCCCTTTTCAGCCAGCAGCAAGGACAAGGAAAGCAAGCAAGCCTTTGGAGCCTGATGTCCCATACGGGCTCTGGAAGCCACCGCTGGCTCTGTCTTCATCTCGAGCAATAGAAGCAGAGTGCGCGTGGAGAGCAGGGGGATCGATTCACTCCCTGGCCCAATCCCCCACCCCCGCAGAGAGCGGAGATGGGGTCACTTCACAGTAATGGATGATAGCACGGTGAGGGAGAGAACAGGAAGAACAAAGTGCCTTAACCCAGGCTGTGCCAAAGCTCCTGCTTGCACCGCTGGAGCTGTGAGCTGGAGAAGGAATTCCCCTTCTGCCTGGATTTGGGAAACACTTTCAAATCTTATTCAGAACAGGAGGCTTTCTGTTCCTTGTCTGCCACTGGCAGACAAAGCCAGGTGCAGCAGGAGGATGTGAGAGGGCAAGCTGGGGCTGGTGTTGATGCTAACAAAGGAACAGGTAGTGCACACATTTTAGTGTGGACCATCACTGCAGCTAAATTGGGCTGGAGAGCAGCAGGACTGAAACTGGATAGCCAAACACCATGTCGCAGCACCGAGTCAGTGACCCCTTTCTCGGATGTCTCTGGCACACCATGCGGGCAGTGTGGCTGTTGCTCGTATATACGTGTACTGTATGGAATTATACTATGTGCTGCATACCCCTTACTGGTTCTGATTGTAGCTTGGTGCCTTACAGGTGAAACCTTTGTTCTGGGAGACGGTCTCTCAGGTCCCCTGGAACCTCGCCTGGACCCAATGGACTCTGCCTTGAACTCTGTCAATTCATCCAGTCCCAGCAGGAATTCCAGAGACTACCGCTTGCAGGGATACAGACATCTGCACCAGCCCTCTAGCCTCACTCAGAGCAATGCTTCTGCCTTGCGCAGGCTTAGCTCTGGGGGTAAGTCACCCACCAAGGCTCTTCATTTGGCAACATGGAGCTTTTCTAGCTTCCGTTACCTCTTTCTAATATCAACAAGGACTTGTGATTGGCCTCTATACTGTCAATCAGACTGGTAGTTGTTTAGACATACAGTTCAGCAGACGTTATAGAGATGGATGTACATTGGTGGGTGCAGTTGTGGGTGGATGATGATAGCACAGACAGGTAATGGTGTGGCTGAATAGGGATGTGGACGTCAATGGATGAATGGCTAGGAATGATGAGCTAGGTGACTAAGCTGTTGATGGATAGGTTGGGGTGTGTACGTTGAAGCAGTTCAGATGATGAATGGATTGCTGAATGGATGGGGATCTGCGAGGTGATAGCTGAATGGATTGGAAGCAGCTAGAGTGAGCAGACCTGGCTAGCTGAGTTATGAATGAGGACATACAGGGTGGATGTGTGGGCAGATCGGCATGCATATCAGCTGGCTGATGAATGAATGAGGTGAACCTAGCTGCATTGGTGCTTGTAGATCACTAGTGATGCTTCAGTTATATTGTGATATTTATCAAATAAATGGTGTGTAGGACAGGTGCAGTCAAGTTGCTAAATGCAGTAAATTAGCGTGTGTCAAATCCATCTGTTTGTAATGAAATGATGTGATTGTATGTGCATGACATCACCAAGAATGTGAGAGTTAAAACTCACAACAATACGGCACACTTATGATTTGGGTCACAACTAACACTGACACCAAGATTCGAGATGCTCCGGGTCTGTGTCAAGGCAGCTCCCTGAGAGACAACCATGCCGATGAAGCTCTTGAAAGGGGCAGAGTGCACAGAGAGGCTGCAGCGCAGTGGAGAATTGGGTGCAGCATGTGCAAACACAAAGCAACTCAGTTCATGGCATGTTAAGGTTGCATAATTCAGTGTTCAGGAGCCAGGAAAGTGAGAGCTGAACATTCAGCCTTCAGGCTGTCTGCGTGTGGATGTCTTCAGGCCGGCTTTACTTGGAGGGACATGTTTTTTTAAAATACTGCAAGTGTAGTTGCATGTGCCCTTAAGATAAGCACTTCATATTTACCAGCAGTGTCATAAGGCATATGCTCAAGAGGACACATCTACAGTGTTTCACTCACCCTTTCCTCAGCATTTCCTGACCCTTGAGTGCTTAACCGTGCAAGCTTTTTTTGTTGCTTTAACATATATGTTTGTATTGCTTTATTTTTAACAAATGAAAAGACCCCAGTTCTCTAATGGACACCAGTTGGCAAAGGCCAGCTTGATAAACCTAGCAAGCATTGGAAGGTCCACCGGTGTCTGTGGTGTTGCATTGCCATACATGGGCACATAATTTCCCTTAGAAATGTGCAATTTAACTCCTCCTTCCCCTGCCAGCTTTGCAGCTCCCTTGTCCCTCAACACTTAACTTGTCTCTAATCTCAATTTAAATGGCAAATTTATATAGATATATATAGTCTAAACAAACCCTACAACGTAGAGGGAGAAACAAGGAGGCTGAAGGGCTTGAGCAGGCCATGGTAAGAGGCAGCAATGAGGCAGGATCCAAGGGCTGTTACTTTGCCAATCCTCCCCGTGGTGGGTGCATGCACATTGTCTCAGTGCACGCCTTCTAGTGGGCTGAAAAATCTGCTTTACTTGCCCAGGAAACCACTTTCCAACACTCGTTACTCTGTAGAACCAAACCAGCATTTTCCGAGCTAGCAAGGGCACGCAGTGAGCAACTGGGCCAGGCCAAGGGTCAAACCTCTTCTCTCTTTGGCACAGCTCTGTTCAGATCTTTAGAGAAAATCTATTCCCTGCGCTCTCCCATTGCTCAGAAAGAGCACGAGGTTTTGGAGAGATGTGCCGAATTCTCTATCTTCAGGAAGAGACCTAGGGACGAGTCCTGCTGGCCGCTGAGTGCTGCTTGAGAAAGCTAGTGGTGTTGGTAGCTTGCGGCAGCACCCACTGTGTGCAAGGAGCTTCCCAAGCACACAGAAAGATACAGTCCCTGCCGCACGAGCTCAAAGGTTGATGCAGGGTGCAGGAAGCGGGTATAACATGATACCTTCTCCATCCTCCCTCTGTAGTTCAGCCCCTTGCCACCCCATCCCACCAGTTTCCGGGGGCCTTGACTTGATAAATAAACAAACAAACAAACAAGAAGTAAGGAGGCAGAGTTATGTGAGACCCTGAAGGCGATTGCAAGAAGCCTGAAGTTGATCCAGTGGAGAAGGGAGCCAGTCTAGGCATTCGTGGTGGGGGTCAGCAAGGTAGGCAAGGAAGGTGACCTCCCCAGCCAGGCTGAATGAGGGGGGGGTGAAGGTGTCAAAGAAGCCAATAACTATCAGGTTATGGTCATTGAGAAAGGAGATGGCGAGGACACGTCAAGAGAGAGGACGTGCTCAGCAGTGTGATGAGCAGCAGGAAGGCCAACCAGGATGCGAATGGATACAGGCGAAGGGGAGGCTGTTGGAGACCTTGGCGAGCCCAGTTTGAGGAGGGGACAGAAGCCAGATTCCAGAATGGAGCTGGAGGCAGTGCTGTGGATGATGCATTGAATGAGTTTGGAAGAGAAAGAAAAGGAGAGAGATGGTCAGTGGGAACAAGGGACGGCATTCTGAGCCAAGCACATGGGCAGCTGAGGGGAAGGAACCAGGGAAGTGTGAGAGGGCAGAAGAGGCAGGCAAGGGAGGCAGGAGGAGATAGGGGTCACAGGGACAGGTAGAGGGGGTTGGAGGAGGGGAGCCTGCGGCTGCGGGGTGGACTGCGGGGTGCTGTGCTGAGCCTGCGAGACAAAGGTGGTCACTCAAGCCCGGCAGAGTGAACTCCTGGCATGGTCTCTGCCAGTGTTTCGGAAAGGGTGAGTGAGAGAAACCAGGGAAGGGGAGTAAATAACAACTCCCTGCCACTGTCTGCGCTGGCGCTGTGCTGCATCAGTCTTAATTTCCTGCCACCGTCTGCACCGGCGCTGTGTCGATATCAGCCCTAGCTCGCCACTGTTGGCGCCGGCGCTGTGCTGACATTGTCCAGAATGCTGATGCACTAAATTATTGTTTCTGTCTTTCTGTCACACCCTTCAGGCTCAGATAGGTACCTAGGACCTAGAGAAACCTCCCGGCTGAACAGCCGAGACCCCTCATCCTGGTCAGTGGAGGACGTGATGCATTTCGTACGGGAAGCTGATCCACAACTGGGACCCCATGCCGACCTCTTTCGAAAACACGTAAATATAGCTGTGTGTATGTCCAGCCAGAGGGCCAGATTCTCCCCTTTTGTAAGTCGGGGTGCTACAGTGATGTTAACTCAGTCATAAAAAAGGAGACAGAAAAGCCCAGTTAGATGCTCCAGTCCAGCTCTGCAGCCAGCACAGGGTCACCCCAGTGTACACTGACTGGCATGTTTGCCGAGGTTTGTGATAGCTGGCCTCACTTCCTCTCTGCTCAAAGGTAACTCAAGTGCTGTGAACATCTCCGCGTGTCCCCATGAGACACAGGGCAGAGTGTCGACAAGCACCTTGTGCCGCACTCCAAGGCTGGGAACGTGTGTGGGCATCCCAGCTGGGCCCAGGGTCTTCGGAGCGCTGTGCCCCTCCTTATTGACGCACTCTGCTGAAATAGTTCAACCCTGGAATCCTAGAATTCAGCTCCCTGCAGTGACGGGTGTGTCCCGCACGAGGAGTCCCACTGCATGACAGAGAGTTGCTGGTCCAAAGACCCTCCCTCCCCACAGGCCAGGCTGCATTGGAAGGTTTCAGGTGTGTATGTCTTTGCATCGGTCTATTAAATGTAGACAGCCTGCAGTCATGCACAAGGAAGGCTGTACAGTTAAAATCACAAGGGTGGAAATCCCAAACATAAGGTCCCAGTCAGCACTTTGCTACTTTCCGCTCTCATTTCCTGTCCTAAGGGCAGTGCAGGTGCAGCCAGGAAACCAAGGGCAGACCGTGCCACGTGCAGACTTGGACCTGTAAGGTGCTGAGCGCCCTGGCCGTGTTCCAGCGAAGCATTTGAGCACATACCTAATTCCAAGCCTGTCTGTCGTCCCGTGGGGAGTCTGTGGCTCTACTCACATTCTTAAGGCTCCTGGAATGGGGCTGGACTGCCCAGTGTCTTGCTGGCTCGGGCCTTACGTGCCCTGAGTGTAGGTTACTGCTGGAGGTTGAGCTTTTGCATGTCCTGACTTCTGGTGATTTTTTGTAAACTCTGCAGTCTTCATGATCTTGCCAGTGAGGGAGGCACGCTGGCAGTGGCTGCAGCTTGGCAGGAGACACTGTTTGTCAGCTGACAGTACAGAATTACATGAGAAGAGTGCCTGGTGCTTTACCCAGGGTTAACACCGCAGACCCTGGGTCTGCACTTCAGAGAGAAACGGAGTGGGCAAAACAAGTTACTATTTGCAGGATAGTGCACGTTGGACTGAACATTTCAAAGGCTTAGGCTGAGTTATTGTTGTTTTCTGTTTGTGTTTCAGTGAGGCACCTAAAATCTCCCCCATGGAAACTGTCTCCAGACAGCCTCTTGTCCCTTCAGAGCTCCCGGCCTAGCCAAGCCAGGGAGTGTCGAGTGATGCCACACGGCAGGGGCCATTAATAAACTGCTACGTTTAGCATTGCCCCCGGAGCACGGTCTTCAGTCACTTAGAACCTCGGGTTCCCACCCTCCACGGGGCTCAGGGGGGTTTTATCCAGCTCAGGTTTCAAGCTCCAGGCACGTTCGACATGTCTCTGTTCCGGAGACGTGGTCTGGGACTTGCTAGTAATGTGGCCACTCGACGTACTCTGCCTCCAACAGGAGAGTGAAGCTTGCTCAGACTTTCCAGAAACCTGCCCCCACCAGGCAGAGACCTGCTGTTTGGGGGTGAATGTTTGGTCCCTTAGGTTGCAGCCTGAAATTAAAGGTGTGTAAATGGATGGGTTTTGGCCCCATTGGCGCGAGTTCACGGGCAGGAGCTCACGATGCTGTCGCATGGCTCAGCGCTGCCCCAGGTGCCCCTCTGGAGCACACTAGCACTGGCCATGGAAAGCCGTGTGACCAGCTACTCAAAGCACGGCCCTTTGGAGACAATAAATAAACCCACAATGAAGGAGAAATTGGAGAGGACAGTGGTGAGGTTAAGGCACTGGACTGGGAATCAGGAGGCCAAGGTCCAGTTCCTGGCTGTGCCACACACCTGCTGTGCGACCTAGGCAAGTCACCATGCCTCTGTTTGCTCACTGCTGAATGGGGAGGCAGCCGTAGGCTCCTGTGCACAGAGAAGGGTGAGGCTAAAATGCGGGGTGCCTGTGAAGTGTGCTGAAATGCTGGGTGCAAGGTGCTGCAGACGTGCAGGTTACTGTAATTAATAGTCACCGAACAGAAACCCTCCAGAGGCATTAGGCCCTGGCTGACTCTGGCCTGTCTCTTGAGCAAAACTGCCTCAGAAGAACCCAGCTTTTTGATCCTGTCTCTGGACAGACGATGTCTCCAAGTTAGGGACAAAAGGATTATCAGACAAAGGCCGTAAAGTAATTCGTTACACTCATAAAAGTAGCACATGTCCAAAGCCATGGCGGGGATGGAGTTTCGTGTTGGACGTACCAGACCCTTCCGTTTGGCTGCCTTGTGGGAGTCCTCGGCGTAGCTGCTCGATGAGTTTCACAACAACATTCCCCTTTGTACTTTCAGGGCCCATTGGGGGCATCGCAGCCTTCCCTCCCCCCCTCCCCGCTGCATCTTGCCAGCAGGCACCTTGAACTGGCCAGGCCTTCCCCGAGAGGGAAGGGAGAAGTCAAAGTTCAGGGGTTTAGGAGGCGCTGCCCAGACATGGGTCCCCGAGTAGTGGGGGCCACTAACATGTTACTTCCCTTTCCACTGGTAGCTCTTGCTTCCTCCTCGCACCCACAGCACTGGCTGGCACACAGGGAATGTCACAAGCTCTGGGTGCAGTTTGGCTCTTCCAGCCGGCAGACTCTGTTCCCCGAGTCCTCCTTTGACAAAGCATTGACTACAAGAGGGCAGGAAGCTTGTCTCTAGCTGGCTTTCACAGAGGCGTGAGAATGCTCTTGGCGATGAAGAGCCTGGATATCTTTGGAAACAGCTGGAAATAAGGAGGGAGAGTCAGCATTATGTGAACAGCCAGCTCTTCAAGAAACCCCAGCGGGCCAGGGGCCACAGCTGAGAAAGTGTTGATCTGGTGCGTGCCCCAACAGTGGGGCGTCCCATGGCACCCCTAGCAAATGTGCCTCAGCAAACCCTCCCTGTTGTCTAAACATCTGCCAGGTTATGCCTTGAGTGTCCTTTATCGACTCCCTCCAAATACTCCTGTTAAATCAAGACAAAGCTGCAGCTGACAGGGAGCAGGGACAGATGAGGGTTTAGCAGCTGCCATTTCCTTGTGGGACCGAGGACGACGGGAGAGACAGGCAGGGATTCCCTGCTAGGAACGTCATGCTCTTTTGGGCCCCGGCTTTCTCCGTTCTGAACTGCAGCCCTCACCTGCAGGCGATGCCACCTGAGCCAGAACGGCCTGCCTGACCACGGGGCTGTCTCCATCTTGTTTGGCACAGGGCGGGTGGATGGGGAGGGTCCTGCCCATTGGAGTGGCTGGGCTGGGGGGCACAGCGGGTTGGTGGAGCTGTGGGGCAGAGTTAGTCAGGTGGATGCATAGGGAGGGATGCTTTGGAAGTGGCTGAAGTGCAAGGGGCTGACAGAGACTTTGGCTGGCCTCAGTCAGGAGTATTCCCACAGGGTTAACAAGAACACAACGCATTGTAGGGCCAGGAAAGCCTGCCTGGCGCCACCGCCAGTGTCCTTCAGTGCCCCCCACCACAGTACTGCCAGCTGGACTGGGGGCGCGAGCTCCAGAGGTGTCCTTGCTATCCAGGCTAGTGCTGGTGCCAGCCAGTGTTGTAGGGTAGAGCACACCTCACTAACACTAACCTTCTCCTCCTCCCTCGCGCCAGGAGATCGACGGGAAAGCCTTGCTCCTGCTGCGAAGCGACATGATGATGAAATACATGGGGCTGAAGCTGGGCCCGGCACTGAAGCTGAGCTACCACATCGACAAACTAAAGCAGGGCAAGTTCTGAGAGGACTCTTTGTGGGACAGCCCCTGGGAATGCCATGCTCCTGGCCACACACGTCCGCGGCCCCCAGCAGACTGGTACGCATGCATACACCGCAGGCAGACACCTCCCAGAAACGCCTGCAGATCACTACATGGACCCACCAATTACCCTCCATCCACCCCCTCCTTCCACTGCCAGGAGCACAGTGGGCACGTGAAAGGAGACAGACAGACAGACAGGTTCTCCTGGGGACCAAACTGCTCGACTCATGGACATCCTGATGCAAACAGAAGAACTGTTTCCTTGCTCCTCAGCTGGCGTTCGTCTGCAAAGTCCAATCCCTGTGCACCCCAGGGGGAAGAAGACACGCTGTGTTGGCAGAGCTCTGTTGTGCTGGATCCTTTCCCTTTTATTCCCCTGCAGGAGTGTGTGACTTTCATGTCATTCCTCTATCCCGGTTCCCTTGTCTCTCCTGGCCTGTCTGTTCTGGCCTAGCCTTGTTTCCTCGCTCTCTACGAGGTGGACAGCTCTGCTGCAGATCCTCCAATGCTGGCATTTTCCGCCCCACCATGCCAGGCTGGACTGGACAGGCTGTGACAATGCAACCCCTGGAGTTGCAAATCAACTCTTAGTAACACAATGGCAAGCTTAAAACAGTGTCCACCCCATGCCCGGCCTTCTGTGAAGGGCTGAGTTCGGGGGCTGCAGCACAGAGCATGGGCATGCCAGCCTGCTAGTCCTGCTGTGTGGACAGAGCAGCCTTTCCCCCTTGGCTGCGTCCTCCTGCCCAGGGGTCTGTAGCTGGAGGGCTTCCCCATGCTGGTGATGCCAAGGTGGGAATTCTTTGTATTTATTGCTGACAAAGAGGGATGCTCCGCGGAGGCAGACACTGAATGGACTGAGGCCGTCCCAGCTAGCGTGAGCTACGGCTGAGGACAGCTGGGCGCGCTGTTGTATTCTTCTCTCTTTCTAAGCTGTCATCTGTTTAGGAAACAATAATGAAATGTTTTTGTACCTGTTATGAAATCGCAGCCCTCGGAGCTTTTTACCCAGCAGTGTGAAGGTTCGTCTTTCCAGATGGTACCGTTAGAAAGGCCTGGCTCGCCGTTTTCTGTCACGTATCAGCGGGTTCCTGTTGGCCCTCTGCCAAAGGGGAACGTGATGGGGGCGCTGGCTGTGACGGCAGGATCAGAATTTCTGGGCAGGCCATCCCTCTCTCTGCCCTTCCTGGGGCGTGTCCCAGCTCTCGACGGCACGCGTGTGCTTGTTTCAAACCTTAGTGTATTTATTTGTGACGGCACTTGAGCAGTGACCCGCTCTCCCACCTCTTAGTTGCTGCAGCTGCAGAGAAGTGAGTGGGGAAGAACCTAGCCAGGTGCCCCACACCTGCCATGGGGCAGGGGCCTGCTCCCTAGGAAGCCAGTGGACACTTTTTCATGAACTCACAACTGTTAGAGCCCTGCCATGGACAACAATGGCTGGGGAATCGCACTCCCTGGCATGCAGCAAGCAGAGGGCAGAGCTGCGCTACCCCTTGGTGAGCCAGCCCGGTGGTTAGGCAGGTGCTCGTGTCCTGGCCTCCTGCCTACGCTGAGTGTCTGCGATAGCCAAGAGGGCGGGATGTCGGGAAATCTCCATTGCAAGCACTTCCTCCTTTTCATGCCTCTCCCTCTCGTTCCTTCTCCCTCCTCCGGCTCTGAGTCAGGGGCTCCTGTGCAAATGTGCCGGCTGTGCAAAGGAGTCCCCTGGTCAGAGCGCCAAGGGAGGTCGTGCTGGCTCCACTCTGCCCCGAAGAGGAAATCTGAAAGAAAATCCAAATATAATAAAAGACACTTCGTAAAGCAAGATCTCTGCAGACATCCCAGCATCTGCCCCCAGCGCCCAGCACAGCGCAGTGACCACCTCGTGGACTCACAGCCAGAGCTGGGTGTTGGCCCAGGAGCCTCTGCCTGGGTGCTCACGTTTCCTTTGATGCCGCTGTCCAACTGCAGCCAGGCCTGTCGTAGGCAGGTCCCAAGTGCAGTTCAGCCCACGCTCCTCTGCACTTATTTTATGTTGATTTGTTTATAAATAAAAGAATAACAAAGTTCCTCATTGACTGGCTTTGTCGGGGGGCTAGAGAGGCCTTGATGTGCCTGCTATTGCAATGACCCCTTTCGTGGGTCGGGCCCATTGTATGGGGCTGTCAGCCCCTCAGGCACCCTGGAATCTCCCCACCCCAAGGTGAAGTGGGGGCCTCTCCCTGCACAACTGCTTCTCCACAAGGGAGGCCTCACTCCCCTTGGAAGCTGATTCTACCAGAGGCTGCAGCCGTGTGTGGATTACAACAAGCCATTGGCAGCCTCTGGCCTGTTCCACTCATCCATGATTTGTACATTGGGCTCCGCAGCATTTGCACCACAGCAGCGAATGCAAGCCAAGGCAGCTGCCTGGCCAGTCTGTAGGTAGTCTCCGCTCAAGGTGTCTGCCTTCCACACAATCCCTACAGCCAGAGACGTGGCAGCCGCTCGGCTGACTCCAGAACTGAATCTCCTGTCAACAGATCTTGATTAATCCTTGGTAACAGCCTCTGCGTCCCCTCTGCCTGTGCCCGCACTCCCCTGCGTCTCCACTGCCGGGGCAGCCCTCTGCGGAGAGCATTGCAGGAATTGACGGTGAGCTTAGTAAGGAGTCACTCGTTCCCAGCCTCAGCGGTGAGCTGGGGTGTCTGGGAACGGGTTGGGGAACTTACCGCATTAGCTGGCACATGCTTTCCTGCGTTCTCTCCCGTGCTCGGGCCCAATGAGCGAGTGAGTCTGGGCCAACGTCGGGGCTGCATGGGGAGCTCCAATCCCAGACCCGCTCTGGTGAATACAGTCCATTTACAGGCGGCTCTTTCCACCGAAACCAACCATTCTGTGTCTGGCCACACGCCCTTCCTGCATCCTTCTGCTCTGCAAGCTCCCAGCATGTCAAATGCTGCACTCAAGGCACCTGCCCTGCTCGGCTACAGACCCTCCCGTGGTAGTGCCCAGTCCCTCCTAAGGGGTCTGCGTGTAATTAAGCTCGACAGCATCGCTCAGGGCGTCTCCCAGCTGGGATTTCATCCCCAACGCCTTGGCGCAGATTTACCCAGATAACAAATATCACAGGATCTTTTTCAGGGGATAAGGCGGCAAGCCACGTTTATTGTGAATACAGACATTTGGCAAATAGTATCAATAATGCAAATACCAAGAAAACAGGATCAACGTAGCAATATCAACGTTGTGCTTTACTTCATTGACACGTTTCAGTTGGTATTTTCATTCACAGACAGGCAGACACAGAAAGACAAACATACACAGGGGTCTCAGATGTTAGAGTTACCAGCCTCTTGGTGCTCGTGGTAGTCACTGGCCAGGTGACTGTAGCACGAGAGTGAGGGGCAATGTGCATCGGTGCTCCTGGCTGGTTGGTGATGTACACCCGAACCTCCAGCCTTCATCTTCCTGTCCCATTTTATAGGGAAAAGACCCCATATAAGTCTATGGGTTTTTGCTCTGTCATGCTGCATCTGTATTTGGTGTGATCCTTAATCACCCACATCGTTGCAAGCCTGATCAGATTTTGTTCTTTGAAGTGGGCTGACTCCAAAGTTATCAGGGTGGGCTCCTCTTCAGCCAGTTGAGTGGTTGAAGTTATTATCTTTGCTCCTTTCTTCCTCCCTCAAAGATTTTAGATGACTCATGTTTTCTTCATCTGTTTGGACATCCCTTACTGAGACCAATTGTTCAATCCCTCTCCCTGTCTGCACGCACCCCAATTGCTCAGCCATCCACACTTCATTCACTCAGTGCCAGCTCCTAGCTGAAGAATTCACGTATTATTTTTAAAGCTAACATTATTTCATTTTGCCAGAAAGTGTCTTTCACACTTCGGTCGGTATATTACATTTCACAGTGTGGTTTCTTATACTTAAAATAGGGGTTTTACAAATATAGGGAAAGTGGGTAAAAGTAACAGATAAAATGGTCAGCGGAGTCGTTTTACAAATAGAATTATACGAAATACAGTGACCATTTCACAGGGTAGAACAGTCAGTCAGCTGAGGTTTTAGCTTTTGATTATAGTTCCAGGGTATCAGGCTGAGGTGCCTCGTGGTAGAAGGGGGGCATGTTCGTTGCTCTGTTGTTTCAAGAAAACAGGATTGGGCCAACACAGACAGCCCTCCTGTGCGGGGCCACGTGCCCCAAGCGCTGCCTTGCTCACCCTTTAGGCTTCTGGTTCTGACATCCCGCTAAATAAAATGCCATCCCCCAGCCTCTGAACAGCCCTAGCTTCCCACCACACCAGCAGAAACCGCGCCTGTAACGGAGCCAGTCTTCGCTCCGGCCTCGCCCCCACCACCTGAGCCCAGGGCCTGTTACAGGAGCCGGGCGCTATCCCCAGGCTGCAGTGACAGGCGGGCCTGAGGGCACTCGGAGTCCATCAGGGCCCAGGTGAGCACTCGGGAGCACTGGCAGTGGGGGGGCGTGCGGCACTCTAGCTGGGGGGCCCCAGTGTGAGCAGCAGCAGCCTCCCTTCCCCCTCCCCAGGGCCCCAAAATTACCTTCCTCACGCACGGCTCTGATCACGTTCCACAGCTCTGCCCCCTGCTCCTACCCCAGCACCTGCCTCACCCCATGCCTGCCCGCCCGCTTGCTGCACGGTCTCTGCCTCCATCCCCTCTGGATCTGCCCCTCCTGCCTGTTCTCATGTAGCTCCGCTCTCAGCTATTTGCTGCAGCTGCTCCCGGCTGCCGTGTCCTTGGGGCCCCGCTAGGGCTGTATGTTCGGTTGGGCAGAGAACTGTGGCGTTCGCTCTGGCTGCCATGTGTCCCTGCACTCACGGCCTTAGGGAGCTGGGGGTCCCTCGCTCGCACCCGAGATCCACGGGCTGTCTCCCCAGGCACAGCACAGGCTAGAGGACCTGGCTGGGAGGGGGACTGTCGGGGGCTGCCTGCCACTGCGTCTTTGACCTACGGGCAGTCTCGGACCTCACGCCAGGCTGAGCATGAAGCCACCCTTCAGTCTGGCGTACTGGGGGGACGGGCAACATCCCTTTGCCTGCCAAGGGTTGAATCGATAGAAGCCCCAGCAGCGGCCACGCGGGAAGGGCCTCGCACGAGCTATCCCGGAGAATGAGGGGCTCCTGAGGCTGTTTGCACATGCAGATACTGGGCTCTGGGTGGTAGGGCTGCGTGAGCCTGGAGGTGTGAGAAGCAGACAGGACCAGAAAGCAAGGGACGCCATGGGCGTGTGGCCCGGGGAGGAAGCCGAGAGAGAGGTTCTTGGGACACAGGACTGGCTGGGAAGCCGGCTTGGATTTCTGACCAGGCAGCTACCGGCTGCTCTTTGGTCCTGCTCTGCTCAGGGAAACCGAACCGTGTACGTCTTCGTAAATAAACAGGGTCACACCAAAGACCAGACCTGGCTCCATCGTCCATTTTGCCCCCTAACCGCCCCGAGCAGTGGCTAACCATGCTGGCCACAGGGCAGCAGCCAGGCTTTTGGCCAGTTCTGCCAGGTGCACGGAGCATTACAGTACCCCCGCCCACTAGCCTGGAGTCCCCATGCAGTGAGACCCCCCCTTACATTAGGCACCTCACTGATGATGCTCAATGACCTCACAATCCAGACTCGGGTTTAAAGCCCTCTCCTTGCTCACAGCAGCATCGGGCAGGGCAAGGAAAACCCTGGCTTGGCCTGTCCTGGGTTCACACCCCCGGGCCCTGGGCAGGGTGACCAGCCCTGGAGTCTTTCTAGCCCAACTGATGTGACCACCGGCCCCGCATGGTAACCCCACTCGTCTCCTGGCTCTCCTGAGATCCCTGGGTGCGAGGAGGGGCCGGAGCTGTCCGCGGGACGAAGACGCAAGGCTCAGGATTATGCCGTAGTGCGCTCTGGCCTGGGCCCCCAGGTATTGTTCTGACTTTATACCTTGGGAGCAGCCTGCGGGGCTGGCGTGAGTGGGCCTCCGGTTTCAGGGGCTAACGGACAGTGATTCTCTTTCCCGGTGGGGTGGCTGGCCCTGCCTACGCGTCAGTCGTACTGTGCCAGGGCTGTGATTTTTGATTTTTGACTGGATTTTTGAAATCCAGTGTAAATGAGCTTAGCCTGATCTAGCTAGTCCTGGACCAGATGGGGAATAAATGCTATAGGTGGAAGGCGTCGTTAGTGCGGCATAAGCACATCCACATGGGGCTGTACTGCCAGCTGCGTGGCAGCAAGCCAGTCACCCTGCCCAGTGCCATAGCGCTACCAGCACAACCCCCATGTGGCACCCAGGCCTTGGCTCGCCGTGTTGAGTGGCTTTGCTAGGGCAGGATTTGCCATGGGAGGTTATTTCCCAGTGACGACGTCACCGCCCTGCTGCTGTCAGACGAGCGCAAAGTGCAGCAACGGCCTCACCTTTATCTCTGGCTGGCTTGTCTCCAACCCACTTTTATCTCCCGTGCGCCCTGTGTGCAAGCCATGGGCTGCCGGCATCCGGAGGGTGTGGGCTTTAGTTGTGACTGGTCGGATCAGTCACATTCTGGCCTTAGGCATTAATTATCGTTGGCAATTTGCATTTTGCACGTGCTAGGCGAACGCATGGAAGACTTAGGCCGGGCCCTGACACGCTCACAGCCTAAGACAAGCGTGAGCAGAAGGGTGCGATGGTGCTAATGTACCTTTAAAAATAGGGCTCGCGTAGCCCTGCGGGGACCAGCTGATTCCTTGTACTGCTACAGCACAGCTGGCTCTGACAGGGCCGGTTCACAAGCTGTGCATCGCGCCCCTCAAGTGGATTTGTGCCATCAGCGGCTGGGGAGGTGCGGCAATCCTGACTGCATGGGGCCATTGGGCAAAATGAAGTTAATTTGCTCTACACAGCGGCGCCCGCCATGCAGCATGTTGGTGCACACACTGTACGGCTGGGGTCGTGGGAAGCAAGTCAGCCAAAATGGGGACAAGCAGGGCCAACATTTGGGAACTGCTGCACTAGGAGGTTAGTGTAAGTAGCCCAGTGAGTCAAGTTCCTGCTCTGCCACAGATACCTTGTGTGGCCTTGGGCAAGGCACTTGGGCCCAGATCCTCACTGGTATTTAGCTTTCTAGCTCCACTGAAATCAACAGAAGGTGGGAGCTTAAATACCATTGTGGCTGTGGCCCCTAGACTCCCTAGGCCAAAGGTTCCCACCTGTGCAATGGAGATAATTGCCCTCCCCTGTCTGCCAGGGCTGCATGAGGGTAAATCCATTGTAGCCTGCTCGGCGCCCGGTGCTGCACTGACGGGCCAGGCGAGTGCCTGAGCCAGACCATGCAGGAACCTAAGCTACCGAGCTAGGTGACCCGCCCTTGGCAGAGCACAGTGCGGTTCAGAGACACAGGCCAGCAGGTGCCCACGGCTGGCAGTGGCGCTGGATTGGGGACGAGGCCGACCCAGTCAGGCAGCAGGGACGAAGCAGCAAGTGGTTGGGGCTGGAAAGGCTTTGGCAAGATGAGGCATTGGCAAGCAGGGAGCTAGCAAAGGGATGGAGTGGGGGGAATGATCCTCGCAGCTCAGCTGTACCTGACGGGCTGGAGGGATGCTCTGCCCAGAGGGTGCCTCTAGCTGGCTCCGTGTAAGGCACTCCCGGCTCCAGTACACGCCTGTGCAAGTCCAACAGTCGGTTCCCATGGAAACTCCTGTGTGACTTCAATATTTGCGTTCCATGCGCGTTGGTGCCTGTCACACACCTCAGTGTAACGTGGGCGCAGCTGGCGCCAGGGCCAGCCAATATCCACAGCAAGCCTTTGGCAGCATTTTTCCCATGCCAGGGCCTGGCTGATCGCTGCCCCCGTGCAGCCTCTTGGTCCGTTCTGCCTCAGCGCAAATGTCGATATGCCTGGCTCTGCGCTCAGCAGCCCGGGCATCCGCCCGCACAGCCAGCGGGAGCCCCAGCATGGCGCAGGCACGCCAGGACTCTGGGCTCGCAGGCAAGACTCCTGCCTGCCCGTCCCACCGTCGCCATCGTTCCCTGCGCGATCCTGGGCGCTCCCGGCCCCTGGTAAGACCTTTACCGCGCGGCCTGCGCCCGGGCCGGCTGGTTAGTAGCTCTCAGCATGCTGGAAGGGGAGCTGCTGGGCAGAGGGCCAGCGGGCTGGCCGAGAATCTCTCCGCAGCCGGCAGTGACTGGGGGGGGACAAGGGCCTTTTGGCTGAGGCTGTCCCCTGTGGGGCCCGCCCCAGGGCACAAGGGGGGTCGTGCCCACACACTGGCAGCAGCTCCTTGGGCAGGGCCCTGGAGCTGCCCCCCCAGGACATTGCACATTGGTGACAGAGCCAAGGGCAGCCGGGGCCCATAAGGACACCCAAGATGTGCCCTCAGAGCCAGTCAAACTCCCCGCAGCTGGGCCCTGCAGCTCCACAGCCCTCCAGCTGCCCCTCGGCCTGGCCGGGCACTGCCCTGGGCCAGGCTAACAGCCTTTCTCTGCCCCCACCCCGGGCCTCAGGCCTCCCATCAGGAATGAGGCCGGCTCGGCCTGTGGAGGCCTTCACGGTGCAGAAGTTGGGGTCATGCTCCGGCGCGTGACAGTGGCAGGGCCAGTGGGGCATGGGGGGGGCTGGAGGGGTCACATTCCCTGAGGAACCTGGTGGTGCAGAGCCCCCCCCCCCACTGTGGGATTCCCAGTCCAGGGCGCGGGGTCCGTGAGGGCAGCAGGGCCAGGGGCAGAGGGCAGGTACTGGAGTTTTGAGTGGAGCAGGGGACAAGCGGGGTGCCCCAGCGCCAGGGCTGCGAGGAGGGGGGTGGCATGACAGGCATGCGAGCCCCGGGACCCACCCCAGGGTGGCAGGCGGGGACACGCGGAGGCCCGGCTGTTCCCCATCCCAAGCCTGGGCCCTGGCTGCCGGCTTTATCCCGTGACGCTGGCCAGGGCCTGTGGTGCCCAGGGCAGAGGCTGGGCCCGTCTCGGCTGTGCTCCTGCCAGCCAGGCGTGGGGTGCCATCCCCGGCGCACGCTGGGCGGGCGTTTGAGCCCCACTGGCAGGGGCATGGCGCCGCGGGGCCCGTGTGGGGCACGGCGCAGCTCGGGGCTCGATCCTGCCCGCGGCGTGCCCCAGGAGCAGGAGAAAGGCGCTCTGCAGCCAGGCGAGCCAGGAGCCCAGTTTGCCAGCCCCCGCCGCCCCCGCGCAGCCCTTGACGCCCCAGCACCACGTGCGGTGAGCGGGGAGGAGTGGCCGGCCCGTGCTGCGTGGCTTGCACGTTCTGGTCCCCGCTGCGCCGGGCAGGGACGGCCCGTTCGCCGGCAGCGCTGCGCTGACTCGCTCCTCTTTTGCAGCGTTGCAGGCGGCCCCCCGCAATTCTCCGGCCTTGCTGCTATCAGTGCGGGCGACGCCCCACTCCTGGGCCTGCGTCGGAAGCGCTGGGCGCTGGCGATGCAGTCGAAGGCTGACGTCCAGGGTCGTCTCTCGCCCCGGCTCGTTCCTTGTAGCATGTAACGCTGTGCAGGGGCTCAGCCGCACCAGGTCTTGGGAACGCTCCTGATTCCTCCCTGACCAACGGGCAGCAGCCCCGTGGGCCGGGCAGCGGCTGCCAGACGGGCGGAAACATGGACTTACCGCGGCGAGCCACAAGCCAGCCGCCCTGCCAGCAGCCAAGGACAGAGGCAGCCGGCTGGACGGGCACCACGGCGAGGCGTGTTGCCTGAGGCGCTGGAACGGGCGCGCCATCCTTGCTGGCAAGGGCACCAGGCAGCGGTCGGCGCCGGCGGCTAGGTGGGGTTGGGAGCAATGGACAACTCACCGGAGGCATCGGCCGGGGAGCCAGTGGCCGAGACAGCTGAGGAGCTGCTGGCCGGGCCCGTGGAGGAGGAGGCGCTTCCCTCCCGAACGCGCGTCCACACCCTGTATGTTGGGAACCTGAACCCCAAGTACTCGCGGGAGGTTCTCTGCAGCCTGCTGAAGGACGTTCTGGGCACCGCCAGCCTTCGCCTACAACGGCACGATATCGAGGTGGTGAAGAAACCGAGACGGGCCTACGCCTTCGTGCAGGTGGCCACTGAGCTGAGCCTCGCGGACGTCCTGACGCAGCTCCAGGTCGCCGCGGCCATGGAGCCACAGCTCCTCAGGGAGCTGGTGGTGAAAGGGAAGACGCTGACGGTGGGGGAAGGCAGGAGAAGCTCGCCCGGCGCTGAGGAGTGCCACGAGGTAGGCCCGGGCGTGCCGTCGGGCAGGCGCGATGCATTGCGCTAGCACGGGTGGGGGGGGGCCAATGGGGATGGCTGGACAGGGCTGGACGTGCTGCCTCGGGGCTCTGAGATCAGCAGGGTGCAGGACAAGGGGGGGCTCTCAGCCAGGGCCCTCCCCGGTGCAGGAGAGCACAGCCCCAACAGAACCTCGGTCCGATGGCTGGGCTTTCATTCCTCCGCCCCCCGAGAGACCAGCTCCTCGCCCCACGCAGGCACCGGGAGCTGCTCCGAATCAGCACTCCTCCGGGCTTCCCGGCTGGCCACAGCTGAATGATTGCTGGCCCCGTTCGCACCGCAGACATACCCCGCCTGGCTTGGCCGTGGGATGGGGGACAGCTGCCCCAGCACTACGTTCCCAGCCTGGCCTGCACACGAGGCCTCCACCCCAGGATGGCGTCTCTCCTGTCCCTCACATCCAGGCGATGCTCTGAGCGGGGACACGCTGAGATCAGCGCAGTCAGAGGGTCAGGTCTGTGTGCCACATAATCCCGCATGGCCCTGTTGGAGGGCTTCAAAGGGACTGCGGGGGCCAGGCCTTGTGCTGTCCCCTGCTGGGGAAGACGGGGGGGGGGGCGGTTCACAGAGCCAGAGCTGCTGACATTTTTTAATCATTGAGCCGTTACTACATTTCCCCTTCCCATTAGCCTTGAGGAGCCAGCCCGGCTAGCAGGGTGCAGCCAGAGTCCGTTCCTTCTTTGCACCATCAGCAGAACTGTTTGCAATATTCCAGTCCATGCTGGCCAAGGCCCCGGGGCTGTCTGCGTAGCCAGGCAGGATCAGAAGACAGTGAGGGTTGCACACATGCTACCAAGAGTCGAATGTGGCCTGGTGGAGCCTTTCATACAGATGATGATGTGCCGGAAGCAAAGCATCCAGCTTGACTCTCAGCTCCCAGGGAATTTGCAGAAGCAGCAGTTACAAAACTGAAGTTAACTAATGCTAGAAAACGACGCGATAGGGCTGGCCACAGCAGGGTGCAGGCAGGTGGGACTTAGTGGACTGGCTGACCTTGGACTGATTTACAACACGTGCATCCCACTGATGTCAGGGAGCAGTTCAGAGCACAGCGACATCCAGTGAGCCACAGAGCACAGGGCAGAGACGTTCACCTGGTGACGCCTGCAGCTAGGCCAGGCTAGAGCAGCGTCTTTGCCGCGCTCGTCTGCCGTGTTACTGGCCATGGCGTCGTGGGCTCCATGTTGTCTTGTCTCAGTGACGCCGGCTCTGGTGTGCACAACGGCTGGTAAAAAGACGTGCCGTCTCACCGCCACCAGCTCGCCCAGGACCGGAGTCAAGCTGGGCTCTTTTCTCACGCACCAGCACCAGTTACAGAGGCTCTGTCTGCACCCCCTGCCTGCAGTGGGTTTGCAGAGGGGAAAGGGGGAGGTTGAGGCAAACAGTTCTGTTGATGCGGCACAAGGAGGCACAGCCTCCAGCTCCCTCGCGTGGCTCTGTGCTCAGCGTGACGGGAGCAACCGGTGCTCTAAGAACTTCATCTTTCGTTTCTGGAGTCGGTAACCCTGCCAATGGTGCTACCACTGGGGCTGGGGGTGCGCGGGCGGGAGGGGAGAAGGAGCCATGCATTGTCACTCGGAGGGTTGCAATCAACCAAAGGGGCCATCTGCTTTGGAGGCTGACTGTTATGACGAGGGCCCTTGTCCTGCTGTTATAACCCTGGCTGTGGCTGTCGGTGTCACTCCCACGCTGCCGTCTCTGTCTTTTCCTGCGTGACATTTCATCTTTCTGGCTCTGCACAGAGCGACACAGACGTGAATGGTGCCAGCTCCCCAGAGTCTCCCATACTGGGGCGTCCAGAGTCTGGCAAGAGCAGGCTGCGGGAGTCCGCAGACGCCCAGCCCAGCTCTAACTGGAAGGCCCCCCCTCAAGCCCGGAAGCTGGTGGAGCGGCCGGCGGTGTTTCTGAGTGGCACCAGGTCAGACAGTGCCATCGTTCGGAGGGAGATCGTGGGCCAGGAGCGCTTGTTCTATGGCGCCTTCATGGGGAGTGAGACCAGGAACGTGGAATTCAAGCGGGGCGGGGGCGAGTACCTGAGCGTGACCCTCAAGCACCACGTCCGGAAGTACGTGTGCGCCTTCCTCAACAGCGACGGGGGCAGCTTCTTCGTGGGGGTGGAGGACAGCGGCTTTGTGCACGGGGTCAGGTGCGGGCACAAAGAGGAGGACCGTGTCCGCCTGCTCATCGACTCCATTCTGAAAGGGTTCAAGCCGCAGGTCTTCCCCGATGCCTACACCCTGACCTTCATCCCCGTGGTCAAAGCGGAAGACACCGACATCTTCCTGAAGGTGATCCGGCTCAGCGTTCACCTCCCCAGGCAGCAGGGAGAGCTGTTGCTTTACGAAACGGACCAGGGGGAAGTGTACCTGCGCCGGGACGGCAGCATCCAGGGACCGCTCTCCGGGAGCGCCATCCAGGAGTGGTGCAGGCAGGTAACTGGCTCGCAAGGGCAGCTAATGCAGGGCGAGCCTGAGCTGCAGCTGGGGTGACCGGATGGCCCAGTTTGATGGGCGCAGTCCTGGCCATCAGGGCTTTTTCTTGTAGAGGCACCTATTAGCCTTGCCCTGATTGCGCACGTGCTGTCGGGTCACCCTAGCTGTAGCCCCTCCTGCTGAAGGGAGCCAAGGTGGCATTCACCCCCCGGCAGAGTCTGTGCAAGGCTGAACCTCACCCAGCTGTGGCTCTGCTCTCGCCAAGCCCAGGGGCGATGGTTTGATTCCCCACACCCTTTATTTTCTGGCTAATCTATTTGTCTCCACACACGCCTTCCCTCACTTTGTCTGTAGCCATGGGCACGTAGCTGGAAACGTTTAATCACAGCACTTTCCGAGACCCACTTTGTCCCTTGTTTAATTATATTTGACCATTTTTGTCGTGTCTTTGGCCCTTACACAACATACACTTTGTGACGGAACCACATGGGCAGAGCAGGGCCCAAACGACCATGCGTCCTAACTAGGCCCACACATCTGGTCTCATTGTCAAGTTCCCGGTGGTGTCTGAGACAGAAGACAGTGAACACCGCTGGAGGGATCACAAACTATTTAAAGGGACATCACCCAGTTCCCAGAATGTCACAGAAGGGTTAGGAACAAAAATACACATGGTGGAGACGCCTAGTAATCAGATTTAGTGTAGTGCCAGAAAATGTATCCATGGACTGCGGCCAGTGACTGTCACATGCGTGGTTTGCTTAGGTCTAACAAAATGATCACTCTTTATCTGGCAAAGTTGTCCATTGCTGACTTCTGGGGTGGTGTCATTAAGGGGGCATGGACACAGCGATCATGATCTTGAATGATTACTTGTAACCAGGGACATGGACCGAGACCCTCCAGCCTGTCCCTAGCTAGAGTACAGATGCTTCCTGCCACCCCTGAAATCGCACCAGCGCTGAGGTGAAATACGGCAGGGTGGCCAAGGCCTGGGCTTGGCTAATGGTGGGGGAGCCGGTTGGAGTTTGGCTGACTGTAACTGTATGGTTAGGCCCAGGGTCTGTTCGGGCTGGACAGACTGCTCAGCCTTTACGGCTCTGCCTAGGGTCCAAGTTAAGCCTGAATGAGTGTTAGGGATCCTTCCCGGCCTAGGTTAGGGCAGGAGTAGCTTTAGATTTAGGGTTCGGGTTATTGCTTGGCCTACATTTAGGCCTGGGTTGGGATTAGGCATAGATTAAGGTTAGGTTTGGGGTTATTGCTTGGCCTGTGTCTAGTTTTAGGGGCGGGTTCGGGTTATTGCTCAGGGTAGAGGGCGGGGGCGGGTTCGGGTTCGATGTGTTTAGGGTTAAAGCCAGGACTAGGTCATGTTTAGAGCTGGGAATAGTGGTCACGCTACACCTAGGATTAGGACTAGCTTTAGGGTTAAATTGTAACCTCAATTAAAGTTAGCGTTAGAGATGGCATTCAGTCGAGGCAGCGGGTCAGGGTTAGGGTTACTCCTCAGCCGAGGTTTAGGGTGAGCGTTCGGCCTAGCGTTCGGTTTAGGGCTACTGCCGGGGGCTAGG
>ML675715.1:2005726-2035708 GCA_007922155.1 Mesoclemmys tuberculata | reverse complement strand
CTGTGTAAATTTCCCACCTGAAGAGCCAGTGTGGGAGAGGAATGCAGACCCCCCCAGTTCCTCTTCCTCCCACCCCCCCAATTTACTCTCAGCATTAGCAAGAGGGTTACTTTCATATGCTCTGTTGTACCAGCTTGTTTCCCTGACTCAGGGCTCCAGCACAGTGCTTTTCCACAGGACACGCGGGGCTGCTCACGTGGCCATCACGAACCCGGGGGCATTTTTTGCAAGTGTTTTTGCCCAAGTGTCCCGGCTGAACGCTAAGGTGGCTGCCTGCACCGTACCTCCCTCAGCGCTCTATTGGGTTTACAGGAAGGCATCCGGCTCCAGCTTAATGGTGGGGTCTGACTTGCTTTGGGCCCATGCCCTCCCTGCCTTTCTCTTTGTGCAGCCACGTTTGGTGACTGGCTGATACGTGATAACAACAAGGAACAGTAAGCGGCCCCGTAAGCCAGTCGCGGATGGACAGGTTGCCCACATGGAGAAGAGCGGGGAAGGCTCTAGCTCTAAAGAAGTCAGTCCCTATCCTAGACACGAGTAGCCGTCACTTTCCCCCCTTTCCTCAGAGGCTGGTGTAGTTGTGCTCCCTGCAGGCATAGAGGTTGGTTAACGTCACACCCACCCCAGGCAAGGCCCCCGCCTTGACCCTGCAGCGTAGCAGCTTCACCCCCAGGCATTCGCCATGCAGTGACCAGGCCGCAGCTGTGCAAAGGGAGCCAGGGCTGGGCTCACAGAGGGGATGAAGACAGGGCGGTGCTGTACATGGCAAGGCTTAACTGCAAGCAGGGGCCCTGCCGGCCAGGAGAACTCCCAGCCCTAAGCTAGGCCCCAGCCTCCCCAGACCTGGCCGAGAAGAGTCACAAAAGCCAGCCCAGGAGCTTCCTCAGCTAGCCAGGAATGAAACGAAGAGGAAAGGGGCAAGGCTGCGGGCTCAGATCCACCCTACCTCCCCTCCGGCTGGGTCCTAGGCACCGGACAGGCCCGAGGGAGGCTCCTGTCTCCACAGCGGGCTCTCAGCTAGGCACCTGGGCCGGGTCAGCACTTCTTTGTGAGAAACAGACCGCCAGGCCCAGTGGTTTGGGCACACAGCTGGGAGGTGGGAGAGTCCGGTGCAAGTCCTTGCGCCAGTAACCATTGATTACTTATACCCTAGCACAGCTTCACTGGGGGGAAAGGCCCATCCCACAACAGCCTGGCAGTGAGGACTCAGCTGGATGCAAGTCCCTGCTCCAAATCAGGCAGTAGGGCGTCAAAGCTGGTTCTGCCACAGCTGGGGGTAGTGGGTAGGCGGGGCCAGATGGACCGAGACATGCTGTCTCCCACGCAGACTGTCCATGCCTGGCTGCCCTTGGGGCAGGTTCACCATGCCCACCACATAACTCCCATTTCATGCCCTGCATGGGAGCCAGGCAGGGCCCTGTCTAGCTTGTGAATCACCGCTGTGGCCATGTCACTGTGCTGTTGTACATCCTCAGAAATGGACAGGAGAAGTGAGGAAGCTGGAGAAGCGGATAGAGAGTTTGACGAAGGAGAAAGAGAGCTTGCAGCAACAAGTCAACCAGCAGCGGAGCCGAAATCCCAAATCTCGATTCTGCACCGTTCTGTGATTCAAGGCAGCGCAGGAGCAGCCCTCTGGGCGCCAGGGGAAAAGCAGTAAGGACAAGAAATCAGTTCATGTATATTTGTACAGCTTTTGAAAGTAAACTCATTCCCATACAGAGCACTGGCCCCCGAACTCCAGGCTGAGGCCTGCTCTGTTAATCTCTTGGCAGCACGCCCCCTGCCGCTGATGACTGGAGCAGAGTATCTGTGGGGAGTTTGACTCCATCTCTGGCAAGCCGGGTGGGAACCTGCGCACCACGGATCACTCTGAACATGACGTTACAAAAGCCCAGAGACTACGACCAATATTTCACTTGTGAATTCAGGTGGAAACTGAGACACTGCCTCAGCCTTATTAGTACGTGAAAGGAGAAAAGATGGAGATCACATTATTAATGCTGTCCCCAGTGTTAAGACACACAGGGGTCCCCCCCAAATCAGGTGCTGAGGAGGTGCCTGGAGCTGTGATCTCATGCAAGGTGCATGAACCCCAGGCCCTAGAGAAGCAGGGTAGATGGTCCAGGGCAGAACTCTTCCCTCTGACACACAACTCCACCATGGGGCAAGGAAGTACTGTCAAAGCTCATGAGAAAAACAAAGAACCAGCCCACTTGCCATTATAAAGCCCAGAACGCCCTTGTACAAGGGTATGAGGGTTAGGAACAGAATCCTGGACAATTTTTGTGACAGGACTGGTCGTTCTTCACCCTTTGGCGCTCAGAGGTGCCCTTCATAACCGGTAGTTAAATGACATGAGGTTTTGCTGCTGAATGAGATGGTTAGCATTGGCTACTTCTGGCCCAGATGCAGCTGTGGAGAAAGCAAAAGAGCTCCATTACTGGAGCACCTCATGCACGGAGCCTACAAAAAAGGGAAACTGACCAGCAAAGTCTAATCCTTGCCAGGAAAAGCTTATTGCCCTGACAACCAGGCCCAAACGCTGGCCCCTGCTTCCTGTAGCAACTCCTGCTGACTTCAATGGGGAGCAGAGGTGGGCTCTCAGCACCCAAGGGCTGCAGCAGGAAGGTAAGCCAGGCTGAGGCAGAAAGGCTGGTCATGCAAAGGGAAGAAGAATAAAGGCAAAGATAGGGAGAATCAAAAATAAAAGGACCTACAGTTGTTTCCACTGATGAAGTTGATGGCACATTTGAACCAACGTTTTGCCCAGTGATTTCAATCGGGCTGTAGCAGGTGTATTTTAGTACCACATACATCCAGCATAAAAAGGTGCTCACACCCTTGCTAACTAATCCAACATTTTGAGGCTATATGTGTGGAGAGAGTTACACTTAAATTATACACCACACACTTTGCTCCTTTTTTCCTGAAATCTGGAAGAAACATGATAGGCTCTGAGGTATTTATTACTAAGCATTTTATGACCAAAAGAGTTTAATTTTTCAGACAATATAATAAGAATATTCTTAGAAATGAAAATGATCCACTGATAAGGTGAGGTCACAATGCTAAAGAATTAGTCACTTTATAGCGAGTGTCTATTTCAATACAAAGAACATCTCTATCTACCCTATTACACATGGGACATACAAATCACTCAAGGAATTCTTGCCAAAATTCCCCTCAATAAGATGAAACCTTACAATGGATATTTCTTACTCAGAGGGTGCGAGTGTCATGAGGACACGGTATTAAGAAGAGTTTTCAGACTGTCAGAACAATTTGTGAAAGAGTTCATACCCAATCAGGCAAGACACGCACAGCTTTCCTCAAACTTTAATGAACTGAAAGGGGTTTAGGACATATGACACTTAATACAGTGAAGAAACGGTCTTCTTTTCTTCTAACTTGCTGAAGACCAAACATTGTTTCTCACAGTGTGGCAAAAAGGCAGAACAAAAGGAATCATCCCATTTCACCCACACCATCCTCATCTCTGTGCAATTTTGAGACTATCACTGGGCAGGGCACATATAAAGACTATGCCAAATAACACTGTAGGCAAGTTGCTAAACCCATCCTTTTGGACAATGGCACTTTTTATTGCATTCAGAAACATGGACATGACAAAGGCGGCAAGGGAAAGTTTCCCTTTAATTTAAAGTGTTAATAAAATATAGCACCTTGAACTTTTCAATCCAAAGTGAATAGCAAAGAGAGCTTTTAAAGGCAGCATCTGAAAACAGTTCATCAATTTCTTTTCTATACCACCCCCTTGATGCAAGGAGTTAAGATTTCCCAGCCCAAGCAGCAGCACCAGAAAATGCTGGCGTTAAAGGGCTAAAAGTTATGCCTCATTCAGGCAAAGATGGGCCTTCCTGACATTGTGGCTTTTTTTTTTTTTGGAAACATGATCTCAGGTTAATTACATCCCTGCAGAGTGACATGTCACAGTTAGGATCAGAGTTGATCATGTTCATGAACAGATCTAACTCTTCTGTTCCAGGAGTCAGATTTTCCTGGTTCCAAGTTCATTGCTAGCACTGAATGCACAAAACCCACCAGTGCCAAAGATTTTGAATAGCAGTTTAAAAAGATAGGCTGCATAAAGCACAATAAACTGACATCCCACCTTTCATAGCTCAGCTCAAGAGCTGAATGAAGAAAGCTCCAACATTTGACTTCCTGCAAAGAGTTTAACGGTATGACAACATGCAGTGCTTGAAGGAAGCAGCCCAAATGCCAAAGTGTCTGAGATACAAAGTCATACTGGTTTTACCATGCATTATTATGAAGCATGTGTGTGACTGGACTTTTCCAAGTGACCTAGAGCCTGTTCCAGCATCTTGCTTCCTAACTTTGATTCTCAGAGGTGGTCATAGCTGCAGAGAAGCCCAGAGCTGCATGCGCCATGGCAAATGCTCTTCAGGGAGTTATAAGGACATTCAACAAAAGGCAGAGAAAATTTGGAGAGGGGAGAAAAAAAGGGGGGGGGGGAACAAATTTTTCATAACATAATTATAAAAACATAACTTAAGAAAGCCCATAGTGGATAGCATTCACTATCTGTAAGAATGCCTAGGAAGTCTAACAAAGACTGTTCTCCTCTTCTAGTGAAGATCCACCTGTACAAATAGATAAAGGACAAGAGCAGGAATTACTGCCGGTCAAGAGCACCAGATTTGACGTGCAGAGTGGATTCCGCTCGGTGTGACTGTGTCAGCGCACCGCACTGTATCTCCCCCCACAGGCAGTACCGCACTAAGCTCCTCTTCCCCAAGGAGAATGAGGCCAGCTAGTTTATAGAGGCATTATGACAATTTTTAAAAAGAAATGCATTATCTGCCCTTTTATATAACAAACTTGTTTTCAAAACAACACTAAAGTAAACTAGAAGACAAACACTCAGAGCTGAAGAATAAAGTCAAGATATCTGCTCCCTCTGGCTGAGCAGCTCAAGAAAAAAAAAATCCTGATTCCTTGGGCCAGTTATTAAAGCAAAAACGACAAGTGAGTTAAACCCAGATTTATGTGCTAATGTCCCCATTAACCAGTGCAATGCCCTCTGGAAAGTCTTTGTATTGATGATCTCCTAGAATATGGCATCACAAGTACCAGCTGTCTCAATACAATCCACAAAAGCTTACGCCTGCAGAAATTTGTTAGCCTTTAAAGTGCTACAGGACTCTCGCTTTTGCTGTATACAGACTAACACAGCTACCCCTCTGGAACTTGAATTTTAAGACATTTTAATGAGAAAAAACTGAGGTTTTAGTAATCACAATAAACCCAGTTTTCACAGTTCCTAGCATCTGCAGCTACTTTTTCTCAGCTGAGAGAGCTCAGCAACTCTGAAATTCTAATTCACTGTTTTGACATGGGAACCTGTTGTCAGAATAGCTGAGTGATAAGGACAGTGCTTTTAAATAGGAGGCAAACAGGCAGATGAGATACCAGATAAATACGTGATCACAGCCTGAGCAGGCTAATTACAGGGCCTTTTTCCTTCCTTTTGAAAGCATTTCTATAACATGTGTTTCTATGGTAAAGGTTTCCTCATCAAAACACTGACAGCTTTTCTAAATACTCAGCTTTTCTCTACTTGCTGTAATGTGTCAAATAATGGTTCTATAGAATTAAATCCAGTAATTGATTCTGGGATTTAGTCTGTCTCTGATTTCAAGAGACAGACATTTATTATTTAAAGAAAACAAAACTCCCACACACCTTTTTTGTATTTTGCTGTGTGCCCATTTTGCTAAGAAAGGGGACCAGAACTAGTTACATTTCCAGACACAAAAACACCACTCCTCACTCAGGATGCAGCTGGCACACTTGCACAAGAAGTGCAAGCTGACTCACGCCGTGCCAACAGTCTCCAGACTGATCTGAAGAATTCAGATCTCAGGAGGGAAGGAATGAAAAGCTAAAGGAGGAAAGAGACTGACTTCATGTTTTAACATTACCAGGAATTAGTCATGGTTTACTGATGGGAACTTCAGTTCTGTGATCTCCGAGTCAGGCGAGCTGCTGCCACTTCTATCGCTGTAGGTGTCCCTGTAGAAGACAGCTTTAGGTGAGGGAAGGTCTAGCAGAGATGACACCACAGGACTAGCCATGCAGACCGGTTCAACGACGTTTGTTGTTTTATAGTGGGCACAGACCCGTTAGGGACCAGCCTGCAGATCACGAGTTCACGGGAGCTGGCTGTAGGCATAACAGGCTTCTAGATGACACTCTGCTGCTCTTGTCTTTAAAGGCAGGGTTTCTTCCCCTCAGTGGTTTTACTTTGCTTAATTCTGTGGACCAGCCATCAGTGGCCTGGCTGGCCCCCAGGAGCCACTACAGCTTCTTCCTAGGCATTACACAACCAGAATAGCAGAGAGTTGGCCTTTATTTACTTCTGAATTGAGTTTATGGAAATTTTTTATGCTGGGCTGCAGGTTAAGAATTTCCCCGAAGATAGAAGTACAACACACCCAATAAGACGTCTAAACGTGTAAAAGAGGGCATGTTAAGACTAAGTTCTGCAGTCTCTGTGGGAATGAGGCTCAATCACAATGACATGGTTTAAATTTAAGGGTCTGTGCAATTCAAAAGCTATTTAACCTATCCATAAAGGCAAGGACAACCCCAAGACCAGAATCTCCAGTATAACCCACTCTACTTCAACACTCCCAGGGCAGACGTCCTGCTGCCTCTAGTCTGGAAACAGACTATTTTCTAGGAGCTCTGATAACTCAAGAATGAGAGCTGTAGGATAGGTACAAAACACCCTATATGCACTGTCTGCTCGGCTAGAGCACATGCTAAACATGAAGCACATTGTATATTGGTGCAATGAAATACAGACTCTCAGCACCAAGAGGGGAATTGTTTAATTAGCAGCAGATAACAACCCAAAATGTTTTAAGTTACTATTTCCCTCTGCACAGCAAACTAGTTGGCACCTCCTGTTCTCAGCACAGCCATTCCCAACAGCCGGTTTCGAGAAGGGAAATCTAAGATATGTCATCTCAGTGTTCTCAGGTTCTAGCTATTTCACATTTACATTCTCTTTGTACTCTGTATATTGAACATGTGCCTGCATAGCCCAGAGATTCAAATGAGCAGGTTTGGAGTATGACTGCCAGCCACTGCCAAGTATTATTATACAGACTGCTCTATGCAGGATCCTTGCAACTCCACCCAAGAGCTTCAACGTTATCCAGGATTGGGTCCACTTGTTCAGACCACTGTTTTCCTGATACACAGTCACTTAGAACTTACTTTATATTATTTTTATGTGCTTTAGAGCATCTCAGTTACCAAGCTGTCTGTCTCTGCTGCCTGCTACGCCCTGCAAGCATCATTTCCCTGTGTGTCTGAAGGACATGACTGCAATAAAGGGAGGTAAGGGGGCACAAGGTGTCATGAACCAAAGTATATTGGCCACATATCTGCTGCTTGTATTAGAGCACAATACAGACGGATAGAAGGGAGAAGTTATGTGATTATGAACTTATTCTGGAGTATCACTCCCCCTGCAAACTGACCAACAGAAGCCAGAAAGGAATCTACTCTTACTTTGGACCCAGCAAGAGGACAATACAGAGACAAGAGTTTGGAGATTATCTAGGCATGCCATCTAGGCCAAGAGTGGCCATGTTGTGCCTGGTAATTGTTTGAGTGTTCAGGGAGTGTGGCCAGGAACTTTCCTTACCTTATGCAAGGGCCAGGCCCAACTGCAGTGCCTCAGAGCATCCCCAGGATACCTGTTCCCTGAGGGATAGTGCAAAATGCACAGCCCTTGTTCTCTGAAAGATTCTGAGCCCCCTGAAGGGCAAAGCCTTTCCAAGGCTCTGTATGGGCAGTAGGATTCCACCTCATGTGGCCAGAGTCTTCGAGGCACAGTCTAGCCCAGAGTGAAGGAGATGAAAGAACGTTGAAAATATGCACCTGATGCCTTTGTGCCAGGCATGCTGGGATCCCCTTTTCTGTCAGGTCATGGGGTCCTCAGCCCCAGTGTGAAAAAGTCAGCCAAGGCTCAGTAGAGAGTACTGTATTATGGAAATTAAGGCACTGGACTAGGATATTAACCCAAACCTACCTGGGTGAGAGCCTGCAGCCCTTCTGTAGATAATGTGTGAGTCTCCCTGCAGAGGCCAGCAGGAGGCCGAAGTATGGGGGAGACGGCTTTATGGGTCGGGATAGGAACTCTGGGTGATACTGAACACCAACAAAAAATGGGTGCTCTAAGAGAAGAGAGGAAAGCATGGAATGCGTTAAGTTAACTCTGAATAAAAAGTCTAAGAAAAAAATCGCTAAGCAGCCACATCTCATGTTGCAAGGCCCTTCTGCATAATCTCCTCACATCTCCCTACTGGCATCTCCTGCTGACAGTCTAAAGAAGGTCACTAGGATCTGAACTGTGTGGCCAGGCAGACGCACTCAGGACAGCTGAGCTCCAACCCTGAGCCCTGGTCTGCACTTACCTGGAAATTCAGCGGCAGTCGACGGGAGTTACGCAAGCTACGCAGAAATTCTGCATGCCATCTTCACTGCACTGCACCAACGGGAACTGCGTTCCCATCTACGCAGCGCTACGGCACTGGAGGGGGTGGATTTACTGTGTCGACTTCCTGATCGATTGAGCAGGTCTTCACTGACCACTCAATCGATCCAGAAAGATTGATCTGACGGCAGCGACTTTGCCGCTGTCAGTATAGACCAGGGGTCGGCAACCTTACCACGGCTGAAGAGCCACATGCGGCTCCGGAGCCGCGGGTTGCCGACCCCTGGTATAGACATACCCTGAGTTTGGCTCCCTCTGTGCTCTGGGAGGTCACCTCCCTGCTCTGTCCTTCATAGTCTTCTGTCCTCCAGCTCCTAATAGTCATTACTATTTTGCACTTCAATCGTTCTGTTGGGGAACAGACTTGAGATCCTGCCCTGATCCCACAGAGAAGCTGCCATGCCAGACAAACAAACCTCTCCCTGATAGCACACCAACCCCAACAGAGCTGCATAAGTGCTCACCTTCCAGCTCAACCACTTCCATTCGCTCTCCTTCCACATCCTGGCCTACGAATTTCAGGCCCTGTTCTTCAAAGAAGCTTTTCAGTTCTGGATTTACCTGAGGAAAAGCAGCAAAGTACACATGATCTCTCATGCTCTTCAGTGGGAAAGTTTACAAAGCCCAGAACACACCAACTGATACCTCAAATCTGTGTCTGTGTCTCTCTTCCAAGAAGTCATGATCTCCATACAGTTTTCCTGCCCAGAAAGAGAGGACCTTTTACCTTCTCCTTAATTACATCTAAAATCATGGTACACTTCACTTGATGAGGTTTCTAGTTCTCTCTTCCCCATGTTATCCACGAGTCATGCAATCTGCACTGTAGCATTGCAACCAAGCATTAGTCAGCATTAACTTGTAGGCATCCTGTCACCAGGGGAATTTACAGACCTGAGTTCAGTGCCCAGGCTCCCAGAGTTAGGTACCTAAAAAGGGGATTCACAGAGGCCAGCAAGCTGACCAAAGCCGCCTACAGCCGCCACCAGAAAACACTGAGGAGAGGAGGTCTAACCCCCCCTTACCTCTGCTCGGGATTCACACCTGTGAGCACTCTCCTGGAGTCAGGCACCTAGGCTAGGTTAGACGTTTTTCACAAAAAACATCGGAGACACATCCCTTTTCATTACAGCCAATAGCCGAGGGATCAGGTCACTTGTCTATGACATGGGAGACTGTTTTTAAATCCCTCTCTGCCTGATTTGGAGCTAGGACTTGAGCCCGGGTCTCTCACATTCCAGGTGAGTGCCCTACCCACCAGGCTATTCAGGGTGAATCTCTCTCAATCTCCACTGCTGAAGCTGTTCCATTGTGTATAAATAATTAAATATGCATTGGACCAGAGCGAGACACAAAATGAGAAACTTACTCTCTAGTCTGGTGGTTAAGAAACAATCCTGGGATGTGGGAGAGTCAGGTTCTAGTCTCTGCTCCAATAAATATTTAATGTATACAAAGCAGAACAACTTCAACAGGTCGGGTTGAGAGCGCACTCCAGAATACCCAACAGCCTGTTGGGATTGGGGCACTCACCTGGGATGTAGAAGACCTGGGCTTGAGCCTCTGCCTCAAATCAGGCAGAGTGGAAATTGAAACCTGGTTCTTCCACATCCTAGGTGAGCCCCTGTGCTCTTTGGGAATAATGGAACAGAGACATGCGTGCCCCCACATGTGTTCTGAGCACATTACTGGATCATGTCCCACAGCTGAAATAGGCGAGGAGTGCCTTGTCTGAGAAAGCCACTAAGGCCCCAAGCGGCTCGGTGGCAACAGGACAGAAATTGATGTGCCTGTCTGGCAGCAGAAATGTAGGCATCTATGGAATTCAGGCATCTACAGAATTAGGCAGCAGCTGAGCCAGGGTTTTGAGTACCTCAGTGGCACATGAAGTGACAGTTAGGCATAAGTACTTTTGGGGCTCTAGCCCAAAGTAACTAGTTTCACCAGCACCTACTTCTTCTACAGCCCAGTGGCGGCTGATGTTTCACTTCCACCACAGAAAGTCTAAGGAGTCCCTAGCAGACAACAGTCTTGGCAAATTTTTAGTTTTTTTAAAAGCATTAAACAATCTGGCTCATTTCCTATGTTGCACTTCTGCCCCACTCAACACACTGTGTTGTCATGAACCATTACAAATAGTAGAAGGACCAAAAAGATATAGTAAAAAAATGCCATACTCATGATTGAGTTCTTGGTTTGGAAGAGGGTTCTCCTTTTGCCAAGCCTCATGGTCCCACCCATTTGCCCAGGATTATGTTCTGGCATATCTATGACCTAGGGGAGATCATTGAAACAGTGAACCGTGAATGAAACAGGAAGAAAAAAAAACCTCAAACAAGATTCAAACACAAACATCTATAGGACAAGATAAGAAACAAACAGCGAAACCTGTTTTAAGTAGCCACTCCACGGGCCCAACACAATTAGATGTTTAACTTAGGCTTTCTTCTAAGGAAGACGCAGAATTGTAGTTGATGGGTTTGGGGCTATCTTGGGACAGTCTGTTTAGGAGACAGTCTCCTAATGGTGGCATCTGTACAGATCCCAATATAATCAGGGTAACAGGATTCAATTGCAGGGCTGTCACTGCAAAATTAGAATCACCATCAGTATGTGGTGACTGACTTATAAACTTGGTATTTTAAACAAACTTCTTTTCAGAGTCGAAGAGAAAGGAAAATTTTAAATGATTGTTTGTGACCTCAGCTATAGTCCTAGTACTGTGGATTGTTGATCATGGCTTACCTAGCTGAGATTTCATGGACTTGCACCCCTAGTTCAGGGTGGATAGAGATTCAACTGGATCAAGAAGAAAATGCTTCAGAAGTTAATGTTTAAGTAGACTAATATGTGGCACTGTCACCATTAACATTCTCTCAGTTGGGTCATATCCACAGTTCAACTACAAATCTTGTTGGTTGCTTTGTAAAGGTCACCCATGCTGAAAACTGCCCTTCAAACTCTTAGGAAGAAGGTCTTTGTTTTACAAAAAGGAGTAGCTGGAAATACCCTGCAGCGTCTGTACATTCTATAGTGTACTGTACCAACCCGCTGCCAAAAAGGGGACAAATCGATTTAAGGTAAATCAAAACTAGGACATTACTTCCAAAATAAGAGTGCCCATACACAGACTTGCACCAAGATAGCAAGAGATGTGAATTCAAGCTTTAGATATTTCAGTACAGGTTTGTTTGGCTTTATCTACACACAGAGAACACTTCCAGCTTGCAAGGGAGTTCAGAACAAACCACTCTTGAATCACACCATACTCACCACTGGATGAGTAGTTTTGGGGTCAAATTCTGTAGAATTGGCATCTGTAAAATTACATTCTTAGATTAGAAGCAAGACTTCACAAACAACATGCGTAAGATAGGGCTGAATCCCACTCATGTAAGCAGTACCAATTTATGCAGGGACCACTTGTAACAGTCAGGCCAGCAGAATCTGAGATGTATCTATTAGCCTTCTTATATAAATATTTCTGGGCCTCATGGGTAGAATCTGCCATCTTCCTGAGGACAGCAAAGTCATTTGTGACATAGGCCACATGGAAAACCATTATAAAATATTGTACACCAGTTTCCAATTTGCCTTAATGGCTTAATCATCAGAAAAAAACTGCTCATTATTCTGGAAATTAAACCTTTTGTTTCACATTTTAATTCTAACTAGCAAGCAGGATGGAAACTGAATTACAGTATTTTATGGTATATTTATATCTATTGTGACAAGTGTCTCCTACCTTGATAAACTCTCCACTTGATGGACTGAGTAAAGTGGGTGGTTTTCCTTTATGATTGGTTCTTGGAGATTCAAACTTTTCCCCAAAAGCCATATACTACTCACCAAGAATGGGGAGTAGTTACAGCCATCATCGCAATCAATCCATTAATAACCTGAACCCAGAAAATTATTTATCACTGTGATTACCTTGCCAGCCAAGAACATTGCGTGCAAATTCCACAACTGCTAGCTGCATTCCCAAGCAAACGCCTGTAGAAAGAGTAGAGTGTGAAAATGACACCAGACAATGAGCTGAGAGATTCTCCCAGATTATGCAGTACTGCAAAGCTCTGTACTCTGGCACATGCACAGACATCTACAATCCATAGAAATATACTGATTTATGGAGGAAGGACAACTAGTGGCTACGGCACTGACTGGGACGCAGACCTGGGGCCCATTCCCTGCTCTGTCTCAGACTCCCCGCGGGATGTTGGACAAGTAACTGAGTTCCCTGGGCATGAGTTGCCCATCTGTCAAGTGGGGATAATATCTAAGAGCTAAGTGCACAGTGGGATCCCCATCTCATTTTGGACACTATGTGCTACCTTAATACAGACCTTATTAAGGACATTTGATAGTCACTGGCAGCAGCCATTGATATGCAAGGGCTGCAGTAGAGAGAAAGGCACCTTCCTTTAATATATGGAGTCAGAACACAGTGATTAAAAAAATATATATTTATATACATTCACACACACTGTCACACAACTGTGAATCAAGAACAGTGTTGACTGCCGTACTTGTCTCTCTTCTGTTAGTTTCTCTTATCTTTTCTCATTACATGCATGCATTCCTAGAATTAAATCATGGGGGAAATGATTGCAATCAGCGACAACCAGAAGAAATTTAAGTTTCCTTGGGAATATTATAAAACACATTTTAAATGCTGTCTTGGTGATTTCTTAGTTATAAGTGTTAGTTATTAGCTATAGCATTCCAAACAGCTGCATGAAGAGAACACTAGGGGTTAAGAAAGAATTAGCACATAACAGTCAAAGCAAGAGCTTGATTGGTCCACAATAGAGACCTCTCTAATCAGAGGGCTAGGATAGATTCAGACTTCAGGTGCACCCTTGTTTGAGGTATAACCTCCCCCACACTTTTTCATACTGTCAGATATGTTCTATTGCTCACCTAACAAGGGCTTTTTCTGTTTTCTTGCCCAGGAAATAGCTTGAATTTTCCCTTCTGTTCCTCGAACGCCAAACCCACCTGGAACCAGGACTCCACTGTACAAGGGGGGGAAAAGTCCAGCTACATGAAACTTGCAGTTTGCTATACCTCCAAACAAGTATTGCAGCTATTCTGCTAAGAGCTGGAGTCACAAGACCTGACCAATTCATTTTACTACTAAGGACTTATTTTAATATAACTGCATGCACAGTAGTGAAAAACCTTAAGGTGCTTATAAATGGCAAGATCCATTAATACGACAATATGATGAAGGAGATTAAATGACAAGATTGCCTATGGCAACCGGGGACTGGACTCAGTGACCCAGGAGATCTCTTCCAGTCCTGTCTCCTAATTTTCCAGATGGCTCTGTGAGAGCTGCAGGATTTTATAGACACATACTTGTTAGGGCAACATTTATAAGAAGTCTAGTTTCTATGTAATAAATCTCTCTGGACAGACAAATATAATATAGGCTATAATATGAGAGGCAGTATTGTTTAGTAGACAGAGCACCGGACTGGGACTTAGGTTCTCTTCCTGGCTCTGCTACTGGCCTGCTAGGCACCTTTGGGAAAGTCACTTCCCCTCTCTGTGCCTCTGTTTCCTCATCTGTAAAATGGGGACAGTGACTTGCTGTGAAAGTTATAGATGAAAAGTGCAGTGTAAGAGTGAAGTGTTATTACTGCTGCTCTTCACATAATCTGAAAGAGCAGGTGTCTGTGCTCTGCAGCAAATATCTATCAATCAATCTATTGCTTAGAGACAGACCAACTGACAGTAGCATCATACGTCCAAACTGCAGCCGCAAGAACACAAGAATTCTGCAGGTGATTTTTTGAATTACTGATCAATAGCTGTAAGTGGATATCTGCTCCCCTAAATAACTGATTAGTAGTCATGGCCAGCCACAGCTCACTGGGCTCACTCCACCCCCTTCCCTGCAATCTAGTCTCTTCCTTCCTCCTCCACCACACACTCCCTTTAAGGAAAAAAATGATCCCACATTTTCACTGTCCTCTTCCTCCCAGCCTTGGCCATCCTACTTTCTCCCAGTGGAGGCTTCCCATACCTCTCATTGGCCCCCACCCCTTCTCTTCAAAACCAGCTAGTTATGCACACAGGTAGTCTGAGTAACCACATGGCTATTGCTGTCCCCCCAGCCTCCATCTGTTTATTATAATTACTCAAAATTATACTGTAAACTCTGCAGGGCACGGACTGTCTTTCTCAGTGTGTTTGTACAGCACCCAACACAATGGGGGGAGGTCCCTGAGTGCAACTGTGATTAAATAATAATTTAGAAAATGTCAGCAACACCAAGGGAAGTCAGATCCTCTTTGAGAAAACGCCTAAGGTTATGAATTGCTTACTCAGCACTACAGAGTTTCTGCCAGGCCTCGTGGTATCGGACTGGATCTTCTTGTAGTGTAGCTGGTTCCAAGTCCGCAGAATCAATGTACTGGGAAGAAATCCAGGAATAATCATAGTGAGAAAGACTGGCGCAAGATTCCAGACACCAAATCCTGCTGTTTAGTTTTCAATGAATCTAGTTGCAGGAGACTCCCTCTCTGCCAGCATAGGCTTGTTTCTTATTGTACATTTACTACTGTTTTTCCTGGTCTGATTTTCCACTTGCCAGGCAATCTAGCTTCTTGTTCATCATTACTACAGTCTTTAAATGTGTAGATGCCATGCTTCCTGTAGGTTCCCTGCCTCACTGAGCAGTTTGGATAGTGAATGACACAGCCCTGTGTGGTAAGTAAGACAACTCCATAGTTTTAGATGGCATGCAGCCCATGAGACACAGACCCTCATACTTACAATAATGAGGGTAAAAAAAAATTGAACTGTGTCCTTAACAGCTTGGTCAGCTTGCACACTGAATGTGGCAGGGGTCCAGAACAATTAAGACTGTATTATGAAGACACATATGAAAAAAGGGGCAGAGTTACAGTTCTCCAGGCACCCTTATCCTTAGCATCTCCTGACTTGGGGGGAGTTTCACTTTTCTCTTCTCTCTCTTGAGCAGTTCTTTAAGCCCTTCTGTAATGCCTACATATAGGGGTTCCCTGCGGCACTTAGAATCCTGTCCCCATAATGAACCACACAGGTTCCAAAACCAGATAGCCTCCATCGACAGACTGCTGGTACAAGCAAATCCTATCAATAAACAGAGAAGGGAAATGCTGGAAGACAGCCCAGCCTTAGTACAATGCTGCAATAAATTAAGTGCCAGGGTACAAGACATACTTCACTAGTCCTATTACACACAATGATGCTATACGCCTCTTGGGTACGACTTCATATTTAGAGATAACATGGTTTAAAGAAAATTTTCTTTGACGTTTCAGCTGAAAGATGGCAGATGTTTCAGTACTCCATGAGTGTTCATTAAGTCCAAATATGACCCAATAGGCTTATGGAGACAATCACATGTCCAGCTGGTGTCAAGATCACAGAGGAGTACTAGATCAGAGTATCATGAAGCTTGACAGTGCCACCAAGTGAAGTCAGATAGCCCTACAAAGAACTGGTTACAGTAGCGGCTAGATGAAATGAACACTGTCCGCTCCAAGACTACCCCTCAAGCTCAACACTGAACACCTAAAAAAGGAGACAGTGCACATGCATTATGTAGATCCTCTGTTTTGAAAGTGGTTTGCTATTAAGCTGTATGCATGTAACTGATGTCTGCACACTGTAATCCAAAGGGAATGCGTTTCAATGTTCCTGGCTGCTGAATCATTCTGAAAATTGAGAGATGTATCCTAGGTGTTATTGCTTACAGTTTTGCACACAATCTGGTTAAGATACAAATACCACACTAGCTGGGAGGGAAAAAAGAGCATACCTTTATCTCAAGTTTGTGGTTGATGGCCAGTGCGGAATGTTCCAAAGCTTTAATGACAGAGGCATAGGAATCCGAGAACTTGGTGTATTTGCCAACAAGTGCAATGGAGCAAGTCTCCAGCAAACGGTCATATCTAGAAACAGAAAATCAAAATACAGGGCTTGTTCATTGGTAATGGGAACTGATGGGCACTGGTACTTCTCAAAATCTGGCCTAAATGGGAACAGCTGTTATTCTGAATGGAATATAGTAATTTACGGACTATCATTTAATAAAGAAAAATTCTGCTAAGCAGCTGCAGAGAATAATAATGGTATAGGAGAACAAATTTCTTCATTTCCAATCATCTTTAGGTTTGTTTTTTTTAAGATGAGATTAGTTGTAGATCCAAAATAAGTAAGAGTCAGAGAGGAAAGCACAATCATAATTTGTTTATCTTTATCTTGCATAGTATTTTCCTCTGTGGATTCCAACTTAGTCCACTCCAATGGCTGAGGGAGAAGACTTCTAAATCCCACAAGTGCAGATTTCCAGAGTCTGGTGGTGCAAGACGTTACATTCTTGTTTGGATCTGGAAAGCCACAAGCCTCTCTGGGCCTGATCCTGAGCATTCATACTCACAGTGAAGTCAATGGAAGTTACAGGTGCTCAGCATTTCTGAAACGGGGCCACTTACTGAGGTGCCAAAATATGCCTATAAGCGTCTAACTTCAGGCAACCTGCTTTGAAAATATTGATCCAAGTAACTGTAAAATTGGGGTGCAAATTGTCAGTCTGAATCCCTCCAATCATTCCATTCAGGCCACACAGACACCTTTTTCTTCTGCCTTTACCAGCAGTACTCATAAATAGTAAAGGGAACATTGAAATGCAGCCCAGCTTCAACACAATGCCGCAATAAACTCTCAGTGCACTAAACATACACCACTAGTTACAATATACAACAGTGGTGTTATGGATACTACTTTGCTTTGCCTTTGTAACCATATTTAGCTATACTGTACAGTCATATTTAATTGGGTTTTCATCATCCAGGTGATTAGAACATATCAGAATTCTAGAGCACTAGAATACTTGAGGAGCTGAAGAGATCTCTGAGCCATTAGCAATTATCTTTGAGAACCTGTGGAGGACAGGAGAGATCCCAGAGGACTGGAAAAGGGTAAATATAGTACCTATCTATAAAAACAGGCGCACACACAACCCAGGGAATTACAGACAGTCAGCTTAAATTTGGTACCTGGAAAAATAATGGAACAAATAAACTATCAATTTGTAAGCACCTGGAAGACAATAAGGTGATAAGTAACAGTCAACATGGATTTGACAAGAATAAATCATGTCAAAACAACCTAATATAATTCACTGACAGGGTAGCAAGTCGTGGATGGGGGAAGCAGCAGATGTGATATATGTTAACTTTAAGGTTTTCAATACTCTTTCCAATGGTCTTCTCACAAGCAAACTAGGCAAATATAGCCTAGATGAACCTACTACATGGGGGGTGCACAACTGTTGGAAAACTGTACTCAATGGTTCACAGTCAAGCTGAAAGGGCATATTGAGTAGGGTCCCACAGGGATCTGTCCTGGGTCCAGTTCTGTTCAATATCTTCATAAATTATTTGGATAATGGCATGGAGAGTCAACTTAAAAAGTTTGCAGAGGACACCAAGCTGGGGGAGGACTGCAAGCGCTTTGGAGGACAGGATTAAAATTTAGTATGATCCTAACAAACTGGAGAAATGGTCTGAAATAAATAGGATGAAATTCAGTAAGGACAAATGTAATATACTCCACTTACGAAGGCAAACCAACGGCACAAACCCCAAATGAAAAAGGACTACCTAGGAAGGAGTAATAGAGAAAAGGATCGGTGGGTTATAGTGGATTCCAGACTAAGTATGAGTCAACAACGTAATACTGTTTAAAAAAAAAAAACCAAAAAAACCAAAACCAAACATCATTCTGGGATGTATTGCAGAAATGTTGTAAGCAAGACACGAAAAGTAATTCTTTTACTTTACTCAGCATCCAAACGGTCTCAACTGGAGTACTGTGTCCAGTTCTGGACACCACCCTTTGGAAATGATGTGGACAAATTGGAGAAAGTCCAGAGGAGAGCAACAAAAATGACTAAAAATCTAGAAAACGTGACGTAGAAGGGAAGATTAAACAAACCCAGTTTTTTCAGTCTGGAGAAGAGAAGACTGAGGGGGGATATGGTAACAGTCTTCAAGTATGTCAAACGTTATAAAAAAAGACGGTGATAAATTGTTCTCCTTATCCAGTGAGGACAGGACAACACATAGGCTTAAATTGCAGCAAAGGAGATTTAAATTAGACATTAGGAAAAAACTTCCTAACTGTCAAGATAGTAAAGCATTCAAACAGATTAGCTAGGGAGGTTGTGAAATCTCCCTCATTGGAGGTTGTTATGAACAAGTTAGAAGAACACCTATCAGGGTGGGTTAGATAGTACTTAGCCATGCCTCAGTGCTAGAGACTGGACTAGATCAGTGTTTCTCAATGGTTTTTATACCAGGGACCAGCTTCCTATACTGTCAGGGAGATCTCAAGGATCGATGCTGGTCCATGTACTGGTCCATTGAGAAACACTGGACTAGATGACCTATTGAGTTTCTTCCAGTCCTACATTTTTATGATTACCTTCAACCACCTAGTTAAAAGCTGCTGAGTCTTAAATACACCAGTGAGAACTTGAGTTTGTAAAGCTAGTGGAGAAAAACAACTAAACTAAGTAGTTCTGCAAGATCACTCATTTCTCACCCAGACATGTGCAAGACTGATTGTGTCAGTAGGCTCTAATAGCTGCAGTGGAGTAGGAATGAGTCTGGAAGGTAAATGTAAATCAATGTTTGTTCATTTAGAAGTTTCTGAAACTTAGCATTTTCTTATACCCCATGGAACATACACTGTTGAAAGCTTCAAAATATGCCTGAATGTTGACTAAACCCTGACTTCATCATTTCCCTATTGGTGGGGGTGTTTGTTGCCCTGCTATTCACGGGGATACTAATAAGTGCCAGGGAGTCCAAGGCAGAAGAGATATCAAGGGACAGTTGCTTTGCTGGATTGGAAGTGAAATAAAGAAATAAATGATTTTGTTGTTGAAATGCCTCTGATGAATCCTAAACATGCATCAATAATTTCTCGTAAAGCTAGTCTGTTTAGAATAAAAAGGAAAAATCCTAAAGCACACATTCCTGTTCCCCTTTATGCTATTTTAGGCATCTTTTGAAGTAGTACCATGTTACAGCAAAGGATACAGTTCTAAGGAACTCAGTAAATAAATTGCCCAACAGTATCTTAGTTCCCTGTGGGTTTTTTTAAAAATAGTTATCTAAAAATAAATGTATTATTGTGAAAAGAGACATGGAGGTTTGGGGGAATTTGAAACAACACAGGCCCTCTGGGGAACCATTCCCCAGCTGACCACTGAAAGCCAGGGCAGAATCCAATTGCAAGCTATTCCCGATGGTGGAGCCCACCTGTCAGCCATCTCCTTCCACTTCATGAGCATCTTCCTGGGCTGCTTCTCGATGGGAAGGTCAAGCCTGCGTCGGAAGTAATCAACAACTCCCTGCTCCTCTAGTAACAGAGGAACACGGTAGATGGACGAGACATCATGAACACAAATGACCTGTTCACAAAATGTGAAGGGCATTAAAACATATCCATATGTACCTACAAATGATTCTAACAGGACATCAGACAACTGGAACTATTGCTTTCTTCTGCCTCCAAAAGACAACTGCAGGATCACTTAACATACATACTCAAAATGAATGAAAACTGATTTTGAATTCAAACAGCATGTAAGAGCATTCTTCCTAACTGAATGGTCTATCCACAGGAGCCACTATTTGCCTGTGGCTCCTCAGAAAGAGTGTTACTAACAGTATGAAGTAAGAATGAGCAAATCCAGCTCCCACTTGAATGCACAGGGAAGCAGAAATCTGAAAACTGTCATAAGGTAAGAGCAACTATTTAAAATAATAAATAAGCCAGTTCCCAACACAACTTAGCTGTACTCCTCCTTGGCTCTTTCAATATAGAGATCACAGACTAAATGGTCCATAGAGGTTGAACTCCAATTCCTCCCATGTTTGTTGCGTAGGCCAAGACTATAACAGGGTTCAAAAGAATAAGACAAGTTCATGGAGGATAGGTCCATCAATAGCTATTAGCCAGGAGAGGCAGGGATGCAAAACCATGCTCTGTTTGCTAGAAGCTGGGAACAGGCAACAGAGGATGGATCACTTGAGGATTACTTGTTCTATTCATTCCCTCTGAAGCACCTGGCATAGGTCACTGTCGGAAGACAGGATACTGAGCTAGACAGATGATTGGTTTGACCTAGTATGGCTGATCTTATGTTCATGCTGCCCTTTTGTTTCACCCAACTGCATCTGGTCCTGAATTCACATCACAAGCTCTTTGGGGTAAAGACTATTTTATGTTATGGTTCTGCAGTGCCATTTTCTGATTGGCGCCTCTAGATACTACTGTAATACAAATAAGTAATCACTGATCTCTCCAGATCAGGACTGAGGCATGTATGCAGGGTACGGGAAAGCTTGTACTGTTGTCAAAGGAGAATTTGACAACTTTCACTACCACTACATTTAAAAAATGTTTTAAAAATTTGTTAATTTAAGACTTAACCAAATGATTCTGTAGGGCTGAGAAGGGGGGTTATTTCAATACCTCTAGTCTAAGAGAATCTAAGCAGATTTGTCTTGTGACACTTGTCCACTGGGAATAAGACTGCACTACTTAAGATCTCACAAAACGTTCCATTCCCATTTCGAAAGTCCTGCTGCCTCATGGATTCAAATGGAAACTGAATTCCATTCTCAACAGAAAGACCCAAGCAGCAATTATTTCTGTTTAAATGGTAAACAGCATTTAGCATTAAAATGTGATTATGGTTTGAAAGCGAGTATGTTAAAAAAAAAAAAGAGGCACCTACATAGTCACTTTGCAGATCTGCTCTTCAGAGACTAGTTCAGCTAGATTTGATTGTGGTTTACACAGCAACAGAATTTTTAGCCAAGATCCAACTGCACAACTGGTGACAATGTATGAACTAGTAAGACTCAGCTTGACTTTGCAGTGCTAGAAGTTAGAAAACTATTTGTAAACTGAGCAAGCTTAATCTGGAGTAATTGAAAGATAAATATGGCGCCCCAGGAGGATTTTATAAAAGTGACACTTTACAAACTAAATGGACTTTAAGGTACTATCCTTTAGCCTACAAAACACTGATGGGTTTAGCTTCATATTTTGTCCATACCCAATGATTTATCCACTGACAAATAATGATTGCCTATTATTTAACAATGAGTTTCTTGTACATGAAAGACATAACACCCTGGAGTGAAAAATAAATGTGTTGCAGATAACATTAATTTTTCCTGGATAATCTCTTTTTGTGCAATCTGTGACTAATGTGAACAGGCAGATACGAGCAATGCCCAAGTATGGCCATTAGACAACATATTTGTACAAGAAGCAAAACACACTTGTGGGGATCTACAATCCTTACGAGGCCCTGATGCCTGGGATGGGAAGTTGCAGTGCTAGGCCCCAAGGACGTGAGAGTTAGATAAGGTTGCCTAGGCAGGTGGAAGCCGGCCAAGGACGGCGGACACCTCCCTTTCTTCTTTCTTAGCTCAGTGTCCAAGAGGTAAACAGAATAATTAGGCAGCTGTGGGAAATGTTAAGCTATCCATGAGAATCAGCTTGTGCTTGTGCTGTGTGTATGCTTGTAACTTTTAACCAATCAGTAACTGCAAGAAGAGGATGTGAGCAGTGCATGAAGTATTATATAAGATGGCTTTTGCCCTGGAATAAACGACTTGGCTTGCAATCATATTGGTCGCTGTGCTTTGTTCAGCCCGCAGGAACCCAAAACGAATGATGCCCCTGGTGGATTAACTGAAGCCGGGGGCAGACTGGGGACTCCAGGTTGACTAAGACACAATACACACTCACAAATCCCATTACTTAATGCAGTGCAAATACTTTTCAGGCTCTAAACAATGGTTTTAGAAGCCACAGTCTTTCCTAATGCAGAAGGAATTTGGAAGGTTAAGAAGTTTCAAGAATAGCCACTGGGAAATAAGTCAGATTCCACAGATTTTTCTAAACCTCTTACAGTACTTAATTGTACCTAATATTTTTCTGCCTATTCAACCAGGTATCAGGCTGACCCAGAGAACAATTAAAAAATGTGTGTGAGAGACATGTATTTAAGAACTGAAGACCAGAAAAATGTTGATGTATTTTTTGTCTATATAAGATGTATAGCTAGCATAGAGGAGCTCCAGGCACCAAATAAAGTACTGCCCTAAGCATCTGACAAATGGCAGAAATACTGGTTACAGGGAAAGGGAGAAAGTACAGCAGTTTTTACCTGTTCTGGTTCTACATGACAGAACATCGAGATCTTTTCCTTTACTGAGGTGTCCAGGGGAGTAGAACATCTGCACACAATCTAGCAGAGAAAGCAGCAACATCAAGGTTGTGGAACAGAAGAGTGCTTAAGTATTAATCTGACCAGTCGTTAAAACAGTTTCTATCTCTTGTAAAAATGCTGGATAATTTGTTAATATGGTTTATCACTTCTAAACCACCACTGGTAGACACCTGCACCCCATCACTTCAAGCCCGATTTAGATCAGAAAGGGTTGCTAAAGGATGCCAGCCCCACACTTTCCAAATGAATGCAGTACAGCAAAACTTACCAAGTCTGGTGAGAGACCAAGTCCTCTGAGTTCACGAACACTATTCTGGGTGGGTTTAGTCTTCTGCTCTCCTGTAGAACTTGGCTAGTAGTCAAAGAAGATGAAAATATATTATTGTATTAATGTCAAGATGAGCATATGAGAAATTCAATAATCATTGAAGCCCTCAGATCCTATCCATCACATTAAATTTTAATTATAAGTAAGGGATTCTGAATTTATGTGAGGTACTTTCATTCATTTCACTGCCACTTTAATCATACAGACCCAGAGGTACTGCAGGGTACTGGGGAAGGGAGAGGGAAAACATGATGATTTTAGCTGGGCAGAAGTCTACGGTATCTGTCTAGTGCTCACACCCTGTTAGTGCATAATATTTTCCACACTGAGTGGGGAGAGTGGGAGAAGGAGGCTTGAGTTTAAAGTTCCTGGGGCTGGGGAACAACTAACAACCTAGCTGGTCTGCTGTACCCCATCCTGGTATCTACAGACAATAGTGCAGGATAATCACATCAGATAGATGTTTCTGCTAAAACAATCACCAGTGAGCTATGACCTTAAAAAGAGTTCCGTGTAAGCTCGAAAACCCATCTCTCTCACTAACAGAAGTTGGGTCTAGTAAAAGATATTTCTTCACCCACCTTGTCTCACCAGTGAAATAGTTAGTTTCAACATTTACTGTCATTGTTAAGCTTCAGAGTTAAGAGGATTGTACAGCAACTTCAAAAATAGGGGAATTTGTGCAGATATTTGCCCCACCAAATTGTTATGTACTAGCTTTGGGATTATGCTGTGGAGGTTATAAAAGGGTTACCAGTAACTATGATCATGTTTTAACTTTGCTTTTAATCTTCATTTGTAACATCCCTAATTTCTCTCCTTATCCATTTGGCACACACTGGTTTAGCTTTTCCTTTGTATGGAGTCTGTCATCAACATTTTGCCTTGCTTATTTGATTCTTGTCTGCATCAATGATTTCATGTTTCTGCAGTCTCCCATTAGCTTTTCTTAGTTAACTTTAGATTCCTTTCTAAAGCTGCTATGATCCCAAGGAAACTTCCCTGTCATATCATTATGAACTGAAGGACACTTAAATCTGTGAGTCTATACAAAGTTAATATCAATGAAAATTAAACCCTCTTAGCCCTGGTCTACACTTACCTGGCAATTTGGCAGCAGTCAACAGGAGTTACACAAGTTACACAGAGTAGCTTGCATAACTCCCGTCGACTGCTGTGCTTCCCTTCTGCACAGCATCTTCACTGCACCGTGCTGACGGGGAACCATGTTCCTGTCAACACAGCACTATGCCACTTGAGGGGGTGGTTTACCAGCGCAGACTTCTGCATCAATTGAGCAGGTCTTCACTGACCACTCAATCAATCCAGATAGGTCAATTTGATGGCAGTGACTTTGCTGCTGTCAGTATAGACATATCCTTAGTGAGGGAGACAGTTTAATTAAACTTAAAATGCATATTACATCAAAATTATTCAGCTTTGTAACTAAAACCACCCAAAAAACCTTTAGAGACTGCCTGAAAGAATATCCTGGAAACTACTATTTTAAAGTTCTAGAAGTTATCTGATTTTGTAAGTCTGAGATAATACAGTATCTATAAGGAGGACACAGGCAAAAGAGAGGCTGTTAAAAGGCTACTAATAAGAAACACAGAACCCAATTCTCTGTTCTGTTGCACCTTGTATAGTTTAGCACAAATTAGGTTTAAATGGTATCTTCTGTGATTTGATAGAATTTTACAATCACTTTGCAGAAGTGACTACACAAGTGCAAGGAAATGGGAAACTGGGCTCCCAGAGTGCATACTATCAACTACAAAAGACAATAGAAATAAATATTCCAAATTGTGCAACAAAAATATAAAACAAGTACAGAACTTTATATTTGCTGAAATTCCCAACTATTTACTAGGCACATAACGGTACCCTTTGGGAGTACATCGGTACTGTAGGCTAGCTGTGGACAGCTATGTCTCTACATGTTCTGAATTTTTTCTTTATGTACACACTTATGCTTTGCATTTACATTACAAACACTGTACACAGATATCTTTCAATATACCTTTATGTATACTACATTGTTAAACATTTATAAAATAAACCTTAGTTGGACAGGAAATCCTTGACCATCACAGCTTTCCAGGGACTTACCTGGGGAACTAGACTGACATGAATATTACAGAAGTTCTCTCTTTTGGCTTTGAATTGGAACTGGCGGAAAGCCTCGATGAAGGGCATGCTTTCTATATCTCCCACTGTTCCACCAAGCTAAAAAAAAAAGGAAGTCATGTAGAATAGCACCAAACTTCCCATAACATACTTCTTGGTATCTTGCTGGTCTCTTCACTTGATTTAAAAAAAAAGGGGTGGGGGGGTGGGGGAGGAGCCTACTGCACAGCCAATACAAATGTCACTGTGTGGACTCTTGAGAAACAACAGCAGTATTTTTGCTTGGCACACGGTGTCTTTTAATGAGATGCTCAGTACCGGATGATGTTTCATGGCATTTTTGGTGGCATATTTCTATTCCTCTCAGTCAGCTGTACATGGCCAGACGCAGTGTACCAAAGAAGGCCAAGAGAATATCCTTGGGATTTCACTCTTCATTCTATCCAATCACTGTGTTAGCCCCCTAATGTGCTCGTCTTATGATAGTTTGGATTGCAGAAGAAAAGCAGCTTCCCACACGGCCAATGTTACTCTAGGGACTGATATGCAAAGACATTTGGTTCACATGCCTTATTACCCTGGAGTCCAGGCATATTAACACTGTGCTAAAATTGAGCTCAGATTACCTAGGCAACAAGAGACCTAAAGTACCACCACTTCACCACACTAGGATACCAGGCTGGCATGTGCACAAAATGGGATTTTTTCTTTTTTAATTGTCCTAATCAATGGGGAAAAAATACTTAAATTAATAAACACTCTCTGCAAAGTTTATCTGCCAGAGTACAGTTCAATGTATTCTGCATGAGAATCAAGAGTAAGGAGGGAAATCCTACAAACCTCAATCACACACACTTGAGGTTCAATGCCGTCCTCATCCACAGGAATTCGTGCCTGCCTCATTACCCATTCCTGTATAGCATCCGTGATATGGGGAACAACTAGAAGAGAAATAGAAGCAGTTTAGAACCACAGTCTACATAAATTCCAGTCTTAACATCATGTAGCAAACTATTGAGATTAATTGGCCATTGCTTCTCGTTCACATCTATTGTTGATCTCTGACTTTTTAATCACAGCATTTCTTTTAAGAAATGGTAATACTTAGCCATGACCTTTCAGACGAGGTATAGTCCTACTCCACAGATTAGACAACTGTAAGTGATGCTTTTCAGTTGGAAGCCTCCAATATGAACAATATTATATGCAGAGCCTGGAGAGTTTTGTTATTTTAAAACTGTCTGTGAACCAAGTTTTATCCAAGCAGATAAAAATGATGCATAATAAAAAGGCAAAAAAAATCTAACTCAATCCAGAGAATGCCCCTTCCATACTGAAATCACAAGCACAGGAAAGTAGTTTTAAATGCCACTAGACTGTCTCCTATAGTATTCATTAATGAGTTATAAAAAGCAGTGGCCCACCTTAAACCAGCCACAAGATATTCATGATACACAAAGATATTGGTCTGAAAATGAGATTTTTGTATGCAGTGTAGTTGTAGCCATGCTGGTCCCAGGTTATTAGCTTACTGACACTTCAGGTCTGTCTACATTAGAAAGTTCTCTCGCTTTAACTACAGTGATACAGTTAAAACAAACACACCACTAATATGGACACAGTGATATATCAATATAAAGGTGTTTTACTTTGGTATAGCTATTTCTATATGATGGGGGGGAATACCATATCGGTATAGAGGTGCCTTACAGCAGCATATCTGCAACCACATGAAGAATTGTGCCAATATAATTATATTGATTAAAATGTCACACCACTGACTGATATAAGTACTGCAGTACAACTTTCAAATGGAGACCAGTCCAAAGAATTATGCAATGTCCTCTTTGTAACTCAAATCAGACAAGAGAGACATAGAACTACCCAAGATAGGGACAGATTTAGGTTTATATCTACAAGTGGTAAAGTGAAGCATTACATACCTTGGACAGTTTTGCCCAGGTAATCTCCCTTTCTCTCCTTGTTGATGACATATTGATAGATTTTCCCAGTGGTCAGATTATTGTCCTTAGTCAGACGGATATCAAGGAAGCGTTCATAATTACCCAAATCCAGGTCCACCTCCCCGCCATCATCCAGCACAAACACCTCACCTGCAGCAAATGGTAAAATGCAAAAACATGAGTCACTAGACACAGTACATGCAAGCAAGTTGTTTTTCTGAGACAACTGAAAGAGTTCAGTGTAAAAAGGCAGCTTCTTGATAAACTAGTTTACTTTCTACAACTAAACATTTTAAAAAGAATAGCTAACTAAAACCAAAACCTTATGGATGAGAAAGTGGACTAGGATCAACATGTTAAAGACTAAATCACTACACAGCCTGTACATAAGAGACCAGAGTCTGAGCTTATTTATGACGACAGTCTGATCTCAAGGGCTTTACTTCAGTTTTTCCATCAAAACTGAGTATTCTAACTCATAATATAAATTCAGTACATCTGTAAGGAAATATTTACAAATCCAGCATAGTTATTTACTGTGGAAATTACTAGTATCAATTTTTGTTCTACATATTCTCAAGGTAAATCTACACATTATGTAGTCTTTAAAGAAAGAAAATACAGAAAAGGATTCCTTTTATATGCAAACACTCCACATTACATCTTTCTAAGAGATGTTTGTTTAAATTTAGCAAAATCCTCACCAACCTTGTCTTATCCACTTTCTTCATCTATTCATCTTTCTCTCACCCAAAACTAGTTTTTTATTTCCTTCTTGAGCAGATAAAAAAGGTTTGGACCCCCACTAGGCAAGAAGTCAACAGCAACAAAAAGGAGCTAACTGACAAGTACACAACGTTTACCTGAAATCACTGATCTTCTTGTCATTGATGCATGGGAATTAGCCGTTGTTAATTCCAAACCTTCATACAAGAGAAGGTGTAAGAGTGTACAGGACAAACTGCTTATATCAAACTATTTTCCTGACCTGTACAACCCTCCCTCTTCCCCCCTCACACTCCCAAAAAAAATTGCATTACAGGAATCTTAGGAATGGTGGGTTCAGCTTACCATGCTCATAAGGCGAGAAGGTCCCCGCATCAATGTTAATATAGGGGTCAATTTTAATGGAGGTGACATGCAATCCACATGATTTCAGGATTGTCCCAATACTGCTTGCAATGATTCCTTTTCCAATCCCTGAGATGACGCCACCTGTGACTAGAATGTACTTCATTTGTCTAAGGATCTGGATGAGAAAATATTCTTTGTTAGACAGCAAGATCTTTGCCAACTTAACTGGACAAAAGCATATGGCCACACTGAAATGAGAATCTTCTCTTATCACTCCACAAATATTTTCAGAGAAGTACAGGAAGATAAAAATCTCAGCTCTGTGACTATGTTCAAAGCAAGTATTCACAAAGAGAAAAGGTGCACTGACGTCTACTGCACAACCAATAACCTATGTAAAGTCCTTTTTCTAACTGCTTCATTATCAGATGCTGAGTGTCACAGAAGTCTTGCTGCTCCAGTTAAGTGTTGTTTTCCCACCTAACAGGACAGGAGCAGAGTAAAAGAGCAAATGAATCCATATTTAAATGGCTGAGGCAATTAGACAGGGCCTGATTTTCCCCTGCCAGGCACCCTGGGTATGTCTACATTGCATGTGGAAAGAAGCCTCCCAGGCAACAGGCTGATGTAGCCCTGCAGCTCCGGTTGGGACTCAGGCAGCAGGGAGTGGACTTCACAGCCTCAGCTGTAATGTTAAATCCCTCCCCACAGCTCTCTCTGGCCCACTAGCATAGGCCCTGCTGCATGATGTGTAGCACTTCAGTGTCCCATTGTGCTAGGTGCGGTACAGACAGAAACTCCCTTCCCCCAGTGAGCCAGGCACAAAGGGAGCCACCAGCCCCACCCCACGGCTGAGGGGACCGGAGCTAGCAGCCAGCAACCCCGTTGCAGGGCTAAGGAGACGGGGCTCCCTGGTGACCACATAAAATCATAGAGGTGGAAGGGACCCCAGGAGGTATCTAGTCCACCCCCTGCTCAAAGCAGGACTATCCTCAGCTAAATCATCCCAGCGAGAGCTTTGTCAAGCTGCAGCTTAAAAACCTCTCAAGATGGAGATGCCACCACCTCCCTAGGTAACCCATTCCAGTGCTTCATCACCCTCCTAGGGAAAACCTTTTTCTTAATGTCCAACCTAGACCTCCCCCACTGCAACTTGAGACCATAGCTCCTTGTTCTGTCATCTGCCACCACTGAGAACAGCCTAGCTCCATCCTCCCTGGAACCCCCTTTCAGGTACTTAAAGGCTGCTACCAAATCCCCCCTCGTTCTTCTCGTCTGCAGACTAAACAGGCCTAGTTCCCTCAGCCTCTCCTCATAAGTCTGGTGCTCCAGCCCCCTCATCATTTTTGTTGCCCTCCGCTGGACTCTGATTTGCCCACATCCTTCTTGCAGCGGGGGGCCCAGAACTGGACACAACACCCCCGATGCGGCCCCACCAGCGCCGGAGAGAGGGGGACCGTCACCTCCCGCGATCTGCGGGCAATGCTCCTAGCCATGCAGCCCAAGCGCCCTTAGCCTCCCCGGCACCCAGGGCACACTGCGACTCAGCCCCCCCTCGCCCCCAGCCCCCCCAGAGCTGCTGCCCGGCGGCCCGGTCCCTAGCTGGGGGGGG
>ML675715.1:1778688-2005326 GCA_007922155.1 Mesoclemmys tuberculata | reverse complement strand
AGCTGCCCCTGTGTGGGCGGGGCCTGTCCCAGGGGGCTGGGCCCAGCTGCCCCTGTGTGGGCGGGGCCTGTCCCAGGGGGCTGGGCCCAGCTGCCCCTGTGTGGGCGGGGCCTGTCCCAGGGGGCTGGGCCCAGCTGCCCCTGTGTGGGCGGGGCCTGTCCCTGTGTGGGGGGGGGCCCTGGGCCAAGTTGCCCCTGTGGGGGGGCCGGGGCTGGGTGGCTGTGGAGCCGGCGGGGTGGGGGAGGGGGGTGTGTGTGGAGCGGGTAGGCTTTTACGGTGGGAGCCGGTGCTGGGGCCCTGCGGTGGGCAGTGAGTGAGAGCCGGCTCTGGCTTCCAGCTTGGGGCATGCCAAGCTGCCAGCCTCCCTTGTGCAGCGCCCATGCCTGCACTCTGTCCTTTGCCCATCACCCCTGTGCCTGGTGTGGGCACACAGCCCGTGCCTGCCGACTCTGACCCCATCACAGCCACAGGCTGAGGGAAATGACGGCCTCACGGTTCCCTCACAGCCCTGCTGGTCTGCAATTACATGGGCACCTTAGCATTGCCAGAAGAGCCCCAGCTGTGCTCAGGACAGGGCTGTAAGACATGCAGTGACTGAGCTGCTTTCTTCTAGTGATCTTCTCCGGGAAGGATTGCCTCCTCTTGGGTCCTGTGCCTCTAGCATGCAAGAGTCATGCAGGAGTCCCCTCTACCTCTTAGGATATTTGGCCTTGTGAATTACAGATTAGTTTGGTTCAAGATCTTTGATCTGATTATTCAGCAAACCCAGAACCTCAGATGCTCCAACCCCTTCCAGCAAGCGCTTTTCAAGAGTGGGAAGTCAGAGTTCCTCTAAACTCTAATTACATACAAACCAGCCAACAAATGCTTAGAAAGTGCCTAGCATGTTAGGGTGTTATAAAAATATTTATTAATAATAACAGAAATGCAGTCATTTGCAGTGTTGTTCTAGCCATGTGGGTCTCAGGATATTAAAGAAACAAGTTGGAGAAGTAGTATCTTTTATTGGACCAACTTCTGTGGCTGAGAGCGACAAGCTTTTGAGCTGTACGGAGCTCTTCCTTAGAGCTGGAAAAGGTACTCAGCGTGTCACAGCAAAACACAAGATTTAATAGATAGTTTAGCATAAGCAGTTAGCACATAATCTAAGGTACCATTCAAGGTGAAGTGGCCCACCAACACCCCTGTAGTCATAGGACAAAAAGGGGGCTAATTGTTGTAATAAGCCATAAACCAGTGTCTTTATTATGACCATGATTAGCGTCTAGCAAAGTTATGAATTTAAGCTCCCAGGGTCATCTTTTGAAAGTGTTGTGCAGGTTTCCTTTGAGGATGAAGACTGATAGGTCCTTTATGTAGGTGAAACCAGACAACCACTGTGCTCTCAAATGAACTCACACAGGAAATGATAAAAGACAAAAACACCACATCACTTGTGGGTGGATACTTCACATACAGCAATCACTATATGTCTGACCTATCAGTCCTCATCCTCAAAGGAAACCTGCACAACACTTTCAAAAGACTTAAAGTGTAAGGTCTAGTCTAAACTGGACTGTTTTGTTGAAAAAAGTCAGCTTTTTTTGCAAAACAGTGCTGGTGAACACACTGCAATTACCCCATCCCACCCCCACCAACAAAATAAAACCACCCCAACAAGAGACATAGAGCTGTTTTTACGCAACTTACATAGAAAACATGTCAGTGTAGATGCCGCAGTTCGGTTATGTCACAGTAAACGACCCCTCTGACCATCAGTTTCATCTCTGCTGCTCTGAATCCACCCGCCCCTCCCCCTTTAAAGTTTTGGGACTTTTTGAAATTCCACTTCCTGCTTGGTCAGCGTGGTGAGCTCACATCTCATCTTCCCAGTTGGAGGATGATCCCGAGCTGGGGACCAGTCGTTTGGTGAGGTTGGGAATCGAGCTGTTCTCGACCCTGGAAATTTGTAGCAAGCCCCCTCCCTACAGCTCCAGTGTGCAGGAGAAGGGACCTCTGGTAAGTGTCTTTTGAAACTAATACTGCTTATGTACAGGAGGCATGGTGGGGCCTTTACTTTGCTAAATCATAGAGTTAGTTGAAGGATAGAAATGCATCAGAGTAGCTGTGTTTCCATGTGCCTTCCCATTCCTTTGTGCGGATAGGCAGCGTGGCCGAGAAGCATGTTAATGCATGCTGCAATTTCTGGTGAGATATCAAGGAAACTTTCCTGTAGGGGGTCTCCGATTCTCTGCCTCAGATTCCTTGGCAGAGTGGCTCTGTTCCTTTCCCCATTGTAGGACACTTCCCTGTGCCAATCGGCAATCACTTGTGCGGGAACCAAAGCAATGCACACGTGAGCAGCATGGGGACCCAGTTTGAGGCTGCTTGCATGGAGGAGATGCACCCTAGCATCCCTGTTAACTCCCAGGAGTGAGATATCAGCTTCTATGGCCCCCGCCTGTGGAGAATGGTGGCACAATGAGAAATTTAGTCCTTATGTACCTGCATTTATGCCCCAAGCAACCATGCACCTGGAACCTGCACCCCAGTATGATTCCCCTGCGCCTCCACAAAACTCACCATGTCCAGACTGATCATGCAGCTCTGCTCTTCCAGGGGACAGTGAGAAAGAGGCGTGTTTAACAATACTGCATCTATAGTTAGGGGACCCACAATAATGCTTCTGTTCATTGTTACCTGTGTTTCCACAGATGTGACATTCACATCTAAAACACTTACAGCAGCGAAGCGCCTCTGGCCGATAAGGAAGCGAGGAACTCCTCCCGTTCTCTGAGGCGATCAAAAGAGAAAAAAGGCCATGGAGACTGTCTGTGACCAAAGGTCGGAAGATGGAGAGACAGGAAAGGATAGCAGATCATGAGCGCATGATCAAGGCCATGGAGGAGCAGACAGAGCTGCTAACGACAATAGTGACATTGCAGACAGAGTTCATGCGTGTCCGCCCCCCCTTGCAGCCACTACAAAGCTGCTTTCCATGCACTACCCAAACTCGCCCCACACATTCCTACGAAACTCCTGAACCATCTTGTTACCTCTTACAGTCCCCCCTCTTCAGACAGCTGTGAGAGCAACAGCTGGACTTACACCCAGCTATCATAACTCATACTGCACCCCACTGCTTCCTTCCCTCCAGCCCTCTGTTTTTTGTGTGTGTTGTGAACTGTTTTATATGTAATAAAGACAAGCTCTGAGAACAGTAAGCACTCTTTATTTCTGCGTTGCATATGGTGCTTTCACCTGCCACTGGCACACAGCTCAAGCTGAATAACAGCTGTAGAATGGCACGGCGTTGTTAACAAAAACACCTTATTGGTTATCATTCTCAAAATGGGCCCTCAATGGCTCCCTGATCTGAATGGCCCCCCGTTGTGCCCCTCTAATATGCTTAGCATCAGGCTGTTCATATGCAGATGCAAGGCAATCCGCCTCTGTGGTCCACTTAGGAGCAAACTTTTCACCCTTAGCTTCACATGAATTATGGCGCGTGCAATAGGTGGCTATAGCCATGGGAATTTTGTCCTCATTGAGGTCTAGCCTACAATAAAGGCACATCCAGTGAGCCTTTAATTTGCCAAACGCACATTCAACGGTCATTGGGCACCTGCTAGGCCTGTTATTGAAACGCTTCTTGCTGCTATCTACGTTGCCTGTCTAAGACTTCATAATCCATGGCATTAATGAGTAGGGTGGTTCTCCAACATCTCAACATCCCCCATTGGAATCTTTTGGTCTGGGAAAAAAGTCCCTGCTTGTAGCTCCCTGTGCAGGCCAGTGTTCCTGAAGATACGTGCACCATGTACCTTTCCTGACCAGCCCACATTGATGTCAGTGAAACACCCATGGTGAGCCACAAGCGCCTGCAGCACCATCGAGAAGTACCCCTTTCTATTGATGTACCAGGGCCAAAATTGGGCTATGTGTGTCATTTATTGCCCCACCACAATTAGGGAATCCCATTGCTGCGAAGCCATCCACTATTTCACGCACATTCCCCAGACTGAGGCCCGGTCTACACTTACCTCTGCGATTCGGCGGCAGTCGACGGGAGCTACGCAAGTGACATAAATCACTTGTATATCTCCCATCAACTTTGCAGCGTCTTCTCTGCACGCCATCCACACTGCGCTGCGTCGAAGGGACTACACCACTTTCCGGGGTGGTTTTCCTGCATCGCTTGCTGAATCGACTGAGCGCGTCTATACAGACCGCTCAGTCAATCCAGAGCAATCGATCTGACGGCGGTGAATTTGCCTCCATCAGTGTACATGCAGCTTGACAGTCCTTCACAGCAGAATGCGATTAATGGCCTTGCACACTTGTGATAACACAGCTCTAATGGTGGACTTTCCGACTCCAAACTGATTAGCGACTGACCAGTAGCAGTCTGGAGTTGCCAGCTTCCACACAGCGATCACAACGCTATTCTCCACCGAGAGAGCAGCTCTAATTAAGCTGGGATGATCAGCTAGCATCAGTTTCCAAAAGTGCCTTCTTTCACTTCCGACTTGCTAGGAAGTTTCCGCCCTTCCTTCTGGACAAGGACCTGGCACAGTGATCCATGCATTTGTCACCTCCAGCCTACACATTACTTGAAACTCGTATTAGAAGCTGAATGTGAAGGTGATGCAGAGGCTCCAGCTGGTACAGAATATGGTTGTCTGCCTTCTCAGGCTGCTGTGAGTACAGCAGGCCTGTGATCAAGTCCCTCCACTGGTTCCCAGTCAGCTTCTGAAGCCAGTTTAAGGACTTGGTCCTTATTTTCAAAGACATTTATGGATCAAACACTAGCTATGTCAAAAACCAAATTTTGATCTATGAACCACTGCAACAGCTGTGTTCCTCTGGTACAATGCAGTTCACGCATCTCAGAGTGAAGCATGTGAAAATTGGGGGCAAGGCATTCTCTGTTGAGGTGATCCAGCTACGGAACAATCTGCTAAGGCAAATCGAGAGTCTGACCATCTTTAGGAAATGTTGTAAAGACTTCTCCTGAGAAAGTCTTTCCACCATAAGAGAAAGGCACAATTCAAGCATTGCTTTTATTCCCAAATTCCTCACAGTTGCCCGCCAAAAACCAAAAATGTCTACCCCAAGCAGAGTTTTGACCCTGCAAAGGGAGAAGTGTCAGAGACTTCATGAAGTCCACCGGGGACTTTGCTAATTACTATTGATTTTACATGGAAAGCACTTAGAATTTTATACTGCTACCCATCTCTGTAGTATCTAAGATAGGTAAATTCTTGCTCTTGAACAGTAAGTAGCTAGGAGATATCCCAATAAGGTGAAATAAAAAAACACTGTGTCAAGCAGCGAGCAGGACCAAGCAATGAGTTTGTGACTAGGAAACAAGCTTCTCAGTTTGACCCATAGTTAATGACGAATATCTCAAAATAGAGTTTGGGATCCCTATCCTATAAAAGGAGTCTGAAATGGCTCCATTGAGGCTGTGTCTGAACAACGGTGCTCAAAAGCATATGGAACAAGTATTACATGTCTGCCTTACTTATGTCCATGAGCGGCACGTCCCTAAGGGATTGATGGGGGTTCTCCTATTTTGAGTTACACAGGTCAGACTAGATGACCACAATTGTCCCTTCTGGCATTAAATCCATGAATCCTGCTTAGTTAAGGTTAAATCTTGACATTCTCATTATCCCAGACCAGCTAGATCATGGCTTTCAGAAATGACCCCAGTCAAAACATTAGACATAGTCCCTAGTGACAATGTAGTGTTCTCTAATGTGCCTCATACATGGGATGGATTGGTAGTGACTAGATTGAAGGGGCCAGTATTGAAGCAGTAAAGACTTCCTCATCTTCCCATTCTTCTCCCATTGGTGGAATGTTGTTGAAAGCTGAATATGCTATTTATAATCCTCTGCTAAACACACAGGCTGAAGAGAATCATGATAACCTGGCTGGATGTGCTCTGTGATATCTGTTGAAAGGAGTGCAGGAAATGGGGATATTCTACTCTTTCTCAGAGAGAAGGGAATTGTCTGGCTCCTTTCCCATGTTAACTGTGTTCCTGGTTTGCAAAAGAAGCCACACAAAAGAAAGACCTAGTTAGGAACAATTGTATCACCTAAGAAAAGAAAAAGTAGCAAACATAGAAAGGGCTATCAGTTGGCCATACTGTAACTGAATCATAGAATCATAGAATATTAGAGTTGGAAGGGAACTCAGGAGGTCATCTAGTCCAACCCCCTGCTCAAAGCGGGACTAAACTCAGTTAAATCATCCTGGCGAGGGTTTTGTCAAGCCACAGCTTAAAAACCTCTAAACATGGAGATTCCACCACCTCTCTAGGTAACCCATTCCAGTCCTTCACCACCCTCCTAGTGAAAAACTTTTTCCTAATGTCCAACCTAGACCTCCCCCACTGCAACTTGAGACCATTGCTCCTTGTTCTGTCATCTGCCATCACTGAGAACAGCCTAGCTCCATCCTCCCTGGAACCCCCTTTCAGGTAGCTAAAGGCTGCTATCAAATCCCCCCTCATTCTTCTCTTCTGCAGACTAAACAGGCCTAGTTCCTTCAGCCTCTCCTCATAAGTCTTGCTCCAGCCTCCTTATCATTTTTGTTGCCCTCCTCTGGACTCTCTCCAACTTGTCCACATCCTTTTTGTACTGGGGGGCCCAAAACTGGACACAATACTCCAAATTTGGCCTCACCAATGCAGAATAGAGGGGAATAATCACTTCCCGTGATCTGCTGCCAATGCTCTTACTAATGCAGCCCAATATGCCATTAGCCTTCTTGGCAACCAGGGCACACTGCTGACTCATAGCCAGCTTCTTAGAAAGCAATCAGGTTGGTCAGGCACGACTTGTCCTTGGTGAATCCATCTTGACTGTTCCTGATCACCTTCCTCTCTTCCAAGTGCCTTAAAATGGATTCCTTGAGGACCTGCTCCATAATTTTTCCAGGGATTGAGGTTAGTCTGACTGGCCTATAGTTCCCTGGATCCTCTTTCTTCCCTTTCTTGAAGATGGGCACTATATTTGCTTTTTTCCAGTCATCAGGGACCTCCCACAGTTGCCACGAGCTTTCAGAGATAATTGCCAATGGCTCTGAAATCACATCAGCTAACTCCCTCAGCACCTTCGGGTGTACTGCATCTGGCTCCGTGGACTTGTGTATATGCAGTCTTTCTAAATAGTCCTGGACCTGTTCCTTCAGCACTGCGGGATGTTCACCTCCTCCCCATTCTGTGCCGCCCAGTGCAGTAGTCTGGGAGCTGAACTTGTCTGTTAAGACAGAGGCAAAAAAGGCATTGAGTACCTCAGCTTTCTCTACATCCTCTGTCACTAGGTTGCCTCCCCCATTCTGTAAGGGGCCCACACTTTTCCTAATCTTCCTCTTGTTGCTAACATACCTGTAGAAACCCTTCTTGTTCCCCTTCACATCCCTTGCTAGCTGCAACTCCAGTTGCGCTTTGGCCTTCCTGATTTCATTCCTGCATGTTCGAGCAGTATTTTTATAATCCTCCCTAGCCATCTGACCAAGCTTCCACTTTTTGTAAGCGTCTTTTTTGTGTTTAAGCTCACCAATGACTTCTTTGTTAAGCCAAGCTGGTCGCCTACCACACTTGCTATTCTTTCTGCACATTGGGATGGTTTGTTCCTGTGCCTTCAATAAGGTTTCTTTAATGTTCACAGTGGGGCCAGCACCTATGGAAGTCAGTAAGTTTTGTCATTGACTTCCATAGAAGCAGGACTGGGCCCTTGTAAATATACAGAAATGAGCTAGTGTGCAATCCTGGCCCCACTGAAGTCATTGGAAGTTATGCCTTCGACTCGAATAGGGCCAGGATTTCACGCCCTGCAGTTTGTCTAGTTTCATTTTAATATGTCTCAAGTGGATAGGATTTCCTCCATTTCCTTTGCGACAATTCCACAGTCTGATCCATTTTGTTATCCAGAAGCTTTTTCTTGATATTCATCACAAATTTTCCCTTTTTAAATTTCACCCCATTATTTCTTGTTCTTGAATTACCCCTAGATCAGAAGTTCTCAGACATTTTCATAGAGGTGCAAATTACATCTTAATACAGTTTTATGTATATCTCAGTCATAAAACTTCCCTGTAGCACATAATATTGTTGACATGCAAAAATATTAAGAAATTAATCATTTGATCCCTAGATTTCATATTACCACACATTATTTCCTCAGGCTGCTTTTCCCTATTATTTATTTTACCTTTTCTTTCAGGAATGCATCTCCCTCCCATAATTGGATATCTGCAAAAGTGAAGAACACAATTTTTAATTTTTATATGCTAAACTCCACTGCCACTGTCCATCCCACCCCTTCACTGCTGTGCACTCTTCATCTTTGTCCTCTGTTCCTCCAGGTTTTGTTTTTCTGTCATGGCTTCATGTCCTTTACATTTTTTTATTTTTGTTTTATGGATTGTCACTTATACTTCACTTGAATTATGCATCAGATTTGAGTGTCCTCAGCAGGAGTTTTCTAATTGCACTGAGGAAATGTTATGATGATTTCAGAAGTTACATTTTTTAAACCCTGATAAATGAGTGTTTTTTTCTAGAGTGAGTTTCCTGACTTTTTGCTGTGTTTATGCACTTCAAAGCTGAAGTATGCACACATTCACAAACAAAAGGATTAAGATTGAAAGTGCATTACCACTGAGTCTGGTAACATCCAAAACTTGTATATTTTCCCTACAAAACTTCTACATCTATAAATATCAAACACAAATGTTCGGAAGTCAGGAAATGATCAGTAAAAAGAATCCAGCCAGTTCCTCAATTCCTTACAATACTGGAGTGCTCATTGTCACATCCTGTAGTACCTTTTCCACAGAACAGCTGCCTCATTCAGTGCACAGGATTGACAGTGCTCAGGAGACGAATCAGCCAGGTTATGTAGTGAAGGAGGCTGTTGTCTGTAGGGCCCCTGCCTCATTTGTTGCAGAATTTGGAAGGGGTTCAGTGAAAGAGGCCACACAGGAAGAGAAAATATGGTTTTTTGGTTAATGCAGTTGCATGACAGCCTGGAGAACTGGAGTCTGTCCCTGCCTCTGCTGTGGAGTTCCTGTGTAATGCTGGAGAGGTCACTTAAATTAAAATCATCACAGCTGGCCACTAGCTGTGTGCTCCTCATTTTCTGGGAACCTAAGCTGAGGCACAAGGAGCCAGATTTGTGAAAGCGCTGAACACTTACAGCTGCGACTAAAGTCAACAGGAGCATATTGAACATATTGTTGCCCCTTTATGATCTGAGAGAACAGTCAAAGTTTGGGGCCCTGGGGGATGCTGCAGATGGAAGTAGAAATTGGTGATAGTCAGGTATTTTGCTGAGGCAGCATTGTGGTTATTAGGCCTAAAAATTTACCCCAATTGTAATCTTAATTGTAAAATGTATGTAAACATTCATAAGATGTCACCTATAAATTTTTGCCTGCATGGGAATTAACCGAGGAAAATAGATCAAGTTATTTTCAGTAATGGATACTATGAACAAGTGCAAGAAAACCAGACAGACAGATTGAATTAGTTTAAACAAAAAAGGGCTACTCTATGATTCAAGGACTGTGCTGAGTTTGGACTTCATAAACAAGAAGCTATGGGTTCGGAAATTAATGGACCAAAATCAGTGTGGCAGATACTAGGCCTAATTGTGGACAAAACAATAAGGGGATGAATTATGCTGCCCACTTTTTCCCTTTTTGGGGTTCTTAAAAAGAGACTGAAAAAAACCTACCACCCTCCTCTCAAACCATCCCAGCTCATGACAACACTTCTCATCTTCCCTGAACCCAAGACAGAAGGAGCAGGCCAGATTAAAGGATTTCCTTCCTGAGAGGATGGCCATCAGGCCTTGCTCTTGTTTAAGGAACTTTGTTTTTCGCCTGTGAGTCCTGACAACTATCCAGTCCTCATGACATCCAGTCCTCAGCCCATCAGTGGGATACCTAGCTGCCAGCACTGCTGAGGCTTGCAAGACCCTGTTCTGTTTCCTTTCTCTTTGTGTTACTTTCTGCCTCTCCCTTCCTTTCTCCTATCCCATCTCTCGCCCTCTTGGCTTCTCATCAAATTCTGAAATCAATTGCACTACATCAGCGCAGTGAGATGAGATGGCCACAATCCTGCCCGGTCTAAGAGAAAAGACCCAACCAGTTAACATCCTTCACTGGAATGTGAATCAAGGTCCACGTAACACGTGCTGTGGTTGACCTGTGAGCCAAAGCATCCATTTGTGACCAATCAGCTGTCCACTGCTCCAAAGACATCAACAAAAGCCATATTTCCCCCACCTTTTCTATCCAGTGTTTGTCTGTTTGTTAAAAAAACCTTCATGCATCAGGACTGAAAGTAAAATTAACCCTTTCCTTTTCATCAAAGAAAGGTTGTTAATGAAAATAAGAGACTGATATTTTGCCTTCAAAAGGAGAAAGACTTTAATAGGTTTTGATTGTTTTGCATAATCTCTCAATTTCCATTTTAATATAAAATGCTTGTTTTAATTTCATGTTCTTTCCTGTGTTTGATAAAAAATCTTTCAACTTTAGAATGAGTGGTAGTGGGTGCTTTCCAAGAAACACAATAAACCAAGGCCTCTGTAGAGAAAACCCCAAACTTAAGTATCATGATTTTAATATTGGACAGTGAAAGAGTTTACAAACACCTTTAATTTTTTTGGTGCTCAAGACCAATACACCAGCAGTTTTGTTCATTTACAAAGACTGTACAAAGTCCTGGGTATTCGAATGCAGAAAGAATCAAACAGCAGGAAACAGCTTCTTTTACTCACACTATGAAGAACGTTCTTTTCAGACTTCCCCTTTGAACCAAAATCTCTTCCCAGGTTTGTTCCAAAGCCAATCATAGACCATACTTTCAGCTGCTCCTTCAGTTCTTCCTCTATGTCTTTTTCAGCTCCCTGTATGTTCTCTCCCTCTACTCCCACCCCCACTTGGTCACAATACCCATTCGAAACCTCTGTCCACCTGCTGCTACTGTCTGGGCAGACTCTATTAGGCTTTGTTAGGTATGACCCCTTCACTTTTTCTTTCACCTGTCTTGAATGGAGACTTGTTCACACATCTGTTTGAAGGAAGTTTTAACTCAATCTGTAATATGGTTTCACCCAGCTTATAATAATATAAAATGCCGAAAGGTATAAACTAGGAAACCAGAACTCCCACGGTCAGGTGGACCCTGGGGACATGTCTAAGAAACTGGGGCTTGGGAGGCCCTGTGGCCCTGGTTTCAGGGTCTATGTTGCAGGGTCCCGCTGCCCAAGAAGGCTATCTGACATGGAGTCTGCCCTGCTGGGAGTGCACCTGAGAGACCTCGAGTTAGGACTTGTGATCCCTGACTCAGAGAACTTAGTCACAAATGGGATTCAGCGGTTGGGATGCAATTATAACAGACTGCTGTCCCCTCAGAGAGCAGGACCAGCCCAGGTTGTAACAGGCATGATAATGCCATCTCCTCTCACAGGGGTTTTGAGCAGATAAATTCACAAATTTATGTGAGAGCATGTGATGGGGTATACCTGCCCTGCACTGGACAGGAAGAGGTTAACACTATGCTGTGGGCTGAGGAAACCACACTCCCTTGCCCCTGCTCCATGTGCTCAAACTGGAACCTCAGTATAAAAGGGAGCAGCTCAGCTCAGAGTCTGCCCTGACCTGGGAGGAGAGAGGACGTGTGTTACAGGCGCCTGCCTAGGAGCTGGTGGAGCCCCAGACTGCAGAGGCCAGGCACACTGAGACCCAGCAAATACCTGACTGCCCATGGAAGCCCATGAGGGGAAGGAGTTGTCGTGAACTGCGCCTGCCAACTACCACAGGGAACCAGAGGACCTGCAATCTTCAGAGCAGGAAGACAGAGTAGGAAGTAGCCCAGGGGAACCAGACATTGATGCGGTTCAATGGAACCCTGAAAGTGATGCTACGCAAATTCGTGGAGGACAACCCGTGGCAGTGGGACACACTGTTACCAGTCCTGTTGTTCTCCCCCAAGCATCTACAGGCTTCTCCCACTTCAAGCTCCTCCATGGGAGGCAGGCCAGAGGCGTCCTTGAACTCATAAGGGAGAACAGGGAGGAACAAGGTCATGGAATTGGGCTGCTACATTTTACAACTGCACAAACAGCTCTGAATGCTGGGGATTGTTACCCAAGAGAACCCACTGCAGGCACAACGTTCACAAGAGCGACAGTACAACAGGAGGGCCAAGCTACAGAACTTCAAGCCTGGAGACCAGGTCTTACTACTGTTACCTTCTGCTGAATCCAAACTATTGGCGAAGTGGCAGAGTCCCTTTAAGGTGGTACAGCAGGTAAGTATGGTGGACTAAGAGACCTGGTTGCCTAGGAGGCAAAAAGAGGTACGCACGTATCATGTAAACCTCCTGAAAGCCTGGAAGGCCTTCTAATCTCCTCTTGCCCCCCAGAACCTAAAATGGAGCCTCTAGTTGTGGGAACTCTGGATACAAGGCCAGTGACAATTGGCCAAGAGCTCCCCCCAAGCAGGAGGAACAGTTACAATGTCTAGTACAGGCATTCCCAGACATCTTGTTGGCTCACTCAGGACAGGCGAATGCAACAAGTCACCAAATTGCCACTCTCCCAGGTCAGAAGGTACACGATAACCACCACCAGCCCTCTCTAAGGAGATGTGGAGAGCCATCCAGAAAGAGTTAGAGATGATGCTGTCCCTGGGGGTGGTGAAGGAATAACAGAGTGAATGGTGGAATCCAATAGTCGTGGTCCCAAAACCAAATGGTGCTATCCGATTCTGCACTGAGTTTTGGAAAGTCAATGCTATCTCCTGATTTGATACCTACCCAATGCCCCAGATAGAGGAATACCTGGAGCGACTGGGTGGGGCCAAATTTCTCTCCACCCTAGTCCTCACCAAAGGATATTGGCAAATACTCCTGACACTGAATGCGTAGGCAAAGACAGTCTTTCCTACACTATTTGGCTTGTTCCAATTTGTGACAATACCGTTCGGGTTTTATGATGCGGTTGCCACATTCTAGCGACTGATGAACCAGATCCTGCAGCCACACGATCAGTACTCAATGACATACAAGCCATCAAGGAAGCAGGGCTCACCGTGAATCTGGCCAAATGTTAGCTCTGGCAAAGAGAGGTAACCTACTTAGGGTACACAATGGTAGGGAGGAAATTATTACCTTGGTAGATAAGGTGCAAGCCCTATGGGATTGTCCCAACCTGTTGATAAAGCGGCAAGTACGGCAATTTCTCAGGCTGGCTGGATATTATTGCTGAACTTCACTATGCTGAACTTTGTGCTGAACTTCACTATGCTAGCAGCCCCTGTGTCGGAACTGACAAAGAACCCAGAGCCCCAAAAAGTCCAGTGGTCAGAGGAGCGTGAGGAGACCTTCTGAGCCCTGAAAGAATGGCTAACCTAAAAGCTGGTCTTGGTGCACATGGAGTTTACAAAGCCATTCATCCTCCAGACCAATGCCTCAGAGATGGGGCTTGGGGCAATGTTGTCGTAGGAGTCTGACAGAAAAGAACATCCGATCCTCTACTGAAAAGCAAGGTATTCCCCAGGGAGACCTGCTAATCTACTATAAAAAAGGAGTCCCTTGTAATAAAGAGGGTGATTGATGCCGTACGATATTACCTACTGGGGAATACCTTTCAGCTCATCACCAACCATACATCCCTCCAATCTTCTTCTTCTTCTTCATATGGCATTAGTTTGGTTTGCAATGATCAGTTTATAGATCAATGTCCAGGGCTGAAATGCAGTTAATTGCATCAGGAGTAAGTCAGTGAATGTCAGAGACGCTACCCTTAAACAAACACTTAGGGCAGGAGGAGTATATATGTTCCATGGTTTGAGGCACTGGTCCACAGTCACAGTCCAGGCTACTTCTTTTTTTCCATTGGAATAGTTTCTGGGCACATCTTCCATTCAATGTTCTTATGTGGTTAAGTATGTACCATTCTTTCCGTCACAGGTCAAAGCCTGGCAGTTCTTCAGTAGGGTCAGTAATGAGGTGCTTATTTGGGACTGATGAGTTCTCCCAGGTTGCACCCCATTGATTATCACCATTGAAATCCATCCAAGTGCTGCTGTGGGTCCAGAGGGGGTTCCTTGATTTTAATCTTGTTCTAGGTGGATTCTTCAGGTCATTGTGCAGGGGGATTCTGATGTTTTAGTTTACACTGGAGAGGAAATGGGAGGTTTGGGAGTCCCTCTCTATTTTTGGAGGGTGAATATGACACAGAACAGGGAGCCAGTCTGTTGGAGTTGACATTAATGTTCCCAAGATTATCTGCATTGCCCTGTTTAGCTGTGAGTCCAGCTTAGTTTGAGAGCTCTGGGCCCACACCGGTGCACAATGTTCCGCTGCAGAGTAACCTGGAGCTAATGCCACTGTACGTAGTGTCCTGGGACCAGAACCCCAGGATGTGCCCGCCAGCCGTCTTAAAAGACTCAGCCTAGTCTTACTCTTGTCTCTGGTTTTCTTGAGGTGTCGTCGGAAGGTCAGGTTGTGATCCAAGGTCACTCCTAGACATTTTGGGGTGGCTTCATGTTTAACTAGCTCATTGCAGAATGCCATCCCTCCAGTGCCTCAACAGCATAAAAGACACCACTGCTTGGATTATGAGAAGCTTACCTCTCCCTCCAGGGCTACAACTTCCACATACTACACTGACCAGGTAGGGCACACACCAATGCGGGTTTCTTTTCAAGAATGGGTGGGGAGACAGGCACCCGCAAGGTATACACTTAAGGGGAAGAGTGTGAGATGGGGGATCCCTGCTGTGACAAACTCAGGACAGAGGGCTGGTACGTGGGCCCTAAAGGGTTAAAGGCCCTTCGCCCTGCTGGCAGAGGAGAGATTACAGCAGGGCAATTAGAGGCACCTGGACCCAATGAAGGGCCAAGCCAGGTGTACTTAATCTCTGCCTCCCCTAACGGGGGTGGGGAGGGAACAAACCAGGGGAAGCTGCCAGAAGGCCTGGGGCAGCTGGAGGAGAAGTTTCCCTCCCAGACCAGGAGACAAAGCTCCTCTGCAGCCAGGGGAGATGGGGTAGCTGGGGGCGCCCTGGCCCACGAAGAGAGGTAAAGCGTGAGACTCACCACGGGAAGCCGGCAGGTTGCCACACTGCCCTGCACTGAAGAGGAGGAGGTTAACTCTACACTGGGGGCTGAGGAAGCCACACCCCCTTGCCCCTCCTGCGTATGCTCCAACTGGAACCTCAGTACAAAAGGCAGCTCAGCTCAATCTGCCTTGCTCAGGAAGGAGAGAGGACGTGTGTTACAGCCTCCTGCCTGGGAGCTGGTGGAGCCCCAGACCGCAGAGCCCAGGCACACTGAGACCCAGGCAAATACCCAACTGCCCACAGAATCCCACGAGGGGAAGGAATTGTCAGAAATTGCGCCTACCTACTACCTCGGAACCAGAGGGCCTGCAGACTTCAGAGCAGGAAGAGAGGGTAGAAAGTAGCCCTGGGGAGCCAGATGTTGATCCAGTTGTGAGACCAGGGTAAGAGTCAGTGTGTTTTGGTTGGATCCCTGCTGACCCACTGGCAGATACACTCGCTGCTGGTTGGGCTCTGGGCTGGGATACCGGGGAGTAGGGAGGGCCTAGGTCCCCCCACCCTGGCCATCAATCCACCCCGGGTGATTGCCCCCCACTTTGGCCACTAGGCCACCCTGTTGTGCACAAGGCAGGCCCATCAACGTTGACTAGTAGGTCCTACTACCCCACGGCTCTGGCCATTAGGCAATGCTTCCCTGAGCAGATGGGCAGCCCCATTGACTCTGGCCATTAAGCCATACTGCCCTGCACTAAAAGGTGGTCCTAAAGGCTCTGGCCACTGGCCATGCTGCCCGGCACAGAAGGGCAGCCCTGTTGAGTCTGGCTGTTAGGCTGTACTGCCTTGAGTCTAAAGACAGCCCCCCCCCGGTTTTGACCATTAGGCTATACTACCTGAGAAGAGGAGTGGCCTAGCTCTCCAGGGGAAATTGACAAGACAGCCAACAGCATGTAAGTAACTCAGTGTCTACTCAACACTGCATTGCCCAAATTACACCAACATAAGCCTTATGCCTCTTGTGGAGGTGGAGTTATGATGTCTGTGTAGTAGGATGCTTACATTAGCTGGAGGAAGGCTGTAGTGTAGATACTGGCATAATTAGTGTAGACCAGCCCTTTGACTAGCCCTGGAGGTATTCTGAACCACAGGGACCAGTTCATCACAGAAATAATTTACAATGACAAAAGCTACATATTCAGAGTGCATGTGACCAAGACTAACAACTTTCACAGCTGCAGCATGGCAGCCAGCCTGGGTCTAGTGAGAAAGGTGGAAGAACTCAATGGAGGATTTGATGATACTGGACTTTTGAAAGGTGATCTAGTATAAATCAATTTAAGAGACAATACTGAACCATACAGTGTACAAACACCTCTCCCAGAGAAAGTAGTCTCTTGGAAGAAACTAGATGCAGATTTATGTGAATTCAGAGGATATCATTACCTGACTGTGGACTACTTTTTCCAGGTTTAAGAAAGATGAATTCAAACCGGAACAGGTACAGAGAAGGGCTCACAGACAAGGTCAACTCCCAGACTACTGCACTGGGCAGCACAGAATGGGGAGGAGGTGAACATCCCTCAGTGCTGAAGGAAAAGGTCCAAGACTATTTAGAAAGATTGGACATACACAAGTCCATGGGGTCAGATGCAATGCATTCTAGGGTGCTGAGGGAGTTAGCTAATGTGATTTCAGAGCCATTGGCTATTATCTTTGAAAGCTCATGGCAATTGAGGGAGGTCCCTGAAGACTGGAAAAAGGCAAATGTAGTGCCCATCTTCAAAAAAGGAAAGAGAGAGGATTCAGGGAACTATAGACTGGTCAGCCTCACCTCAATCCCTGGAAAAATCATGGAGCAGGTCCTCCAGGAATCCATTTTAAGGCAATTGGAAGAGAGGAAGGTCATGAGGAATAATCAACATGAATTTACCAAGGGCAAGTAATGCCTGACCAATCTGATTGCTTTCTATGAAGAGGTGACTGGCTCTGTGGATGTGGGGAAAGCGGTGGACGTGATATACCTTGACTTCAGCAAAGCTTTTGATACAGTCTCTCCCAGTATTCTTATCAGCAAGTTAAAGAAATATGGGTTGGATGAATGGACTATAAAATGGGTAGAGAATTGGCTAGAGCAAAGTGCTCAATGAGTAGTGATCAATGGCTCCATGTCTAGCTGGCAGCTGGTCACAAGTGGAGTGCCCCAGGGGTCGGTCCTGGGGCCGGTTTTGTTCAACATCTTCATTAATGATCTGGAAGAGGGGGTAGATTGCACCCTCAGCAAGTTTGCATATGACACTAGCTGGGGGGAGTGGTAGATAACCTGGAAGGTAGGGATAGGATACAGAGGGCCTAGACAAACTGGAGGATTGGGCCAAAAGAAATCTGAGGAGGTTCAACAAGGACAAGTGCAGAGTCCTGCACTTAGGACGGAAGAATCCCATGCCCAGCTACAGACTGGGGACTGATGAGCTAGGCAGCAGTTCTACAGAAAAGGATCTGGGGGTTACAGTGGATAAGAATCTTGAAATGAGGCAGCAGTGTGTTCTGGCTGCCAAGAAGGCTAATAGCATAGTGGGCTGCATTAGTAGGAGCATTGTCAGCAGATCGTGGGATTCCCCTCTATTCCCCTCCCACTGGTGAGGTGGCATTTGAAGTATTGTGTTCAGTTTTGAGCCCCCCACTACAAAAGGATGTGGACAAGTTGGAGAGAGTCCAGCGGAGGGCAACAAAAATGATTAGGGGGCTGGAGCACAAGATTTATGAGGAGAGGCTGAGGGAACTAGGCTTGTTTAGTCCGCAGAAGGGAAGAATGAGGGGGGATTTGATAGCAGCCTTTAACTACCTGAAAGGGGGTTCCAGTGAGGATGGAGGGAGGCTGTTCTCAGGGGTGGCAGATGACAGAACAAGGAGCAACAGTCTCAAGTTGCAGTGGGGGAGGTCTAGGTTGGAAATTAGGAGAAAGTTTTTCACTAGGAGTGTGGTGAAGCACTGGAATGTGTTACCTAGGGAGGTGGTGGAAGCTCCATCTTTAGCGGTTTTTAAGATGTGGCTTGACAAAGCCCTGTCTGGGGATGATTTAGCTGATGTTAGTCTTGCTTTGATCAGGGGGTTGGACTAGATGACCTCCTGAGGTCCCTTCCAAGTCTGATTCTATGAGAATTTCAGCTGTCGTAAAGAAAAAGAATTCAGCATCCAGATCATATGTGATCAAGGCCTACAGTGGAGAGTTCAATAGAAACCATCAACCTCTACAGTTTGTTCTTCATAAACAACAGTCAGCAGAACAAAATCTAAAGATGGCAGATGCTGAACAAGAAGATGAAGATTCAAGGATTCCAAACCAACCACAGCCAGTCATTGCAACTAATGGAAAGCCAGATGACCAACCTGTTATGCGTTTGGGTTGTGTAATTAGAAAACCAGTACTTAACAGACGGATCCATATTGAACGTCAAAGATAGCATGATAATGTAAATATTGTGAATGGTAGGAATGCAGAACTTAAAGGGGGAGATGCAGTGGAATGATAAACTGTGTTATACATTTAGCCACTAGGTGCTACCATGTGTAACATACCTTATGTAAGATAACCCCAGGTATATCTGGTAGAGCAGTGTATGATCTTATAATGAACACCTCTGGTGTGTATCTTGCTCAGAAGGAAGCTCTGTCACCAGCCACATTTGTTACAGGAGTGTGACACCTACATCCTCATCTATACTGCTCTCCTGCATTCCATCCATGCCCCATCAGTCTTCTGTCTCCCATGTTGGACCTCTGTCTAGCTTCCTCCTGAGCTACTATGGCACTACTCTGTGTCATCTCTCCCTGCGCCTTTTGGTTGCTTTTCCCTCTCCCTCTCTGTATTTCTTCCTAGACTCCTGCATCTCTGCATTTCCCCCCATTCTCCTACCCCAAATCCCTAGGCTCATCTCAGCAGCTATGGCAGCACAAGTGAGGAGGTCAGTTGATAATTATAAACATTTATTTTTAAAATTGCTCTGTACACATGCGAAAATGGCTTTTTATGTCCTTCCAATTCCCCCATGTATCCCCTGGCCCTACCTCCACACTTCTCCCACCATGTCCCACCCCCACAACAAAAACAGTGAAGACTTTTCATCTCAACAAAACAAAATAAAATTGGAATTTGTAGCTGAAGCCATTTGAGAGATATCATGAAAAAAGTTAGGAAAAATTCCAAACTGACCAGAGACATTTTACATTAAAACCCCTTCTCTGTTTTTGTTCAAACCCCCCAGAAAAGCTCAACCTAGGGCTGAGGTGTGGCATGTGAAATTTCAGGAGGATTAGTTTTCACAGGGGTCTGACAATCAGGTATATTATGGGAAGCCAGTTCCACATTTAATTATGGAGCAGCTAATGGTGCTCCATGAGACTTTAAAACATTTCAGTATATTAGCACATTTGAGCAGAGTACTCTTAGTGCATTATCTTTGAGCTTTGCAGGCTTGCCAGATACAAACTCCATGGGCCTTTTCTTTGCAGTATGTAATGTGCCTCTCTCATACTCTGTGGTATGCTCTTCAATCTCTGTTAAAGTGTCTGGCAGTAAAGAGAACTGTCGTCCAAGCAGAACCAGCTGTTTTGTGGCGTCAGGGTTAAACTAGTGCCCATTATTCTGAAGCAGTTCTAAAAAGGAAGGGACTGTAATTACTGGGGTAACTACAAGAGAGGTGCACTCAACCTCATTCCCTGAACAATTAATCCTGTGCACAGCTGGTCCTCCCTGATTGCCGTATCTATCCACGGGTGGTTTGACTGAGACTGACAAGGTACAAACAAGAAAGAGGATTTATTTAGGCCTGATCTACACATACCTTCCGGATTCGGTGGCAGTTGATGGGAGATACGCAAGTGATGTAAAAAGCTTGCATATTTCCCATCGACTTCGCTGCGTCTGCTCCGCATGCCGTCCACGCAGTGCTACATCACTTCCCGGGGTGGTTTTCCTCCATCGATTTCTGGATCGAATGAGCGGGTCTACACAGACCACTCAGTCGATCCAGAGACATCACTCTGATGGCAGGGAATTTGCCGCCGTCAGCGTAGATGTAGCCCTAGTGACAGATGATGTGGAGAAAGTTGAGGTACTCAATGCCTTTTTTGCCTCTGTCTTCACAGACAAGGTCAGCTCCCAGATTACTGCACTGGGCAGCACAAAACGGGGAGGAGGTGAACATCCCGCAGTGTTGAATTTGCCACCGTCAGTATAGACGTAGCCTTAGGGACGGTTACAGCACATGGGAAGGGATAGGAAAACAATAAGATCCCACAACTCTCAGTGACACTGTCCCTACTAAAATAGTGGGACCCATGGAGTCGTGATCAAGGGGGGAAGTGAACCCCAGGCCCACCCCCGGAACACACCCCCTCGGGCTCTCCCAGTCTGTGATGGTATTTAAAATTTCTCTTCTCTCCTTCCTGGGGGTGCTGGTCACGGTTCTTGGGCACTAGAACTGGATCTCTACAGGTCAGTCTCTCTACCACCAGGGCAGGAGAGGAGAAGTAAAGGTATATGCGTCTGCTTCTCGACCTGGAACTCATTGCCGTGCAAATAAACCATCCCTAGCCAAGCTACCCCTGGAATGGGCAGCACTTAATCACGGGCCTCGCTGTCCTATATAAGTTCCCAGTGGCCGCTCTTACCCAATCAGAATACTGGGATTTCCTGTCTTACTCTGCCTTTTGCACACGGCACTAATTTAGGCTTCCCGCCTTTCACAGTTACTAGGCAGATTTCTCTGGCTGGCGACCTGCCAAGCATCATGAGGCTCCAACATAATATGGATTCCAAGTCCAAAATGGAGTCCTTCTTACACTTGCATATCCTGTTAACCTGCGAGGAAGGGGCTGTACATAACTAAATCTATTACTTTTAACGAACAACGCCACTCAGTCACTTCACAGTTTGAAGGTTGAGAGGCTCATCTTTGACCAGCTCAGTGCTTTTGCTCCATTTCTTTTCAAACAGAACTATCTCCGACCTCTCAGGAGAGCGCTCCAGGCAGTACGTTTGGCACATGCAAGATGGTGCCAGTTCAGTTCTTCCTACTCAACAGATCTGTTACTTGTATGCAGCGTCCAATCTGCTGACTTTCGCGACAACGTGAATTTGTACTGCTGTTAGCCCCCCAGAACCACCATAGCTAAGAAGGAGGCATCTGGGAGTTATTGCATCTTGTGCATCATCAATAAAATTGTTTACTAAATTCTAGTCAGTTATACACTGGGGTTACCCAGGTGTCACTAAGAGCACAACCTGAACACTGGGGTTACACAGGTGTCACTGAGAGCCTAATTTGTCCAGCTGAACCCTTAATCGTGGCTATGATGCATGGAGCGAAAGGAACCAAACTTGACTATCAGATCCCAAGGGTAGTTGGCAGGCCAGGCAGCTAGAGAAAATTAGTGAGATCCAACTTTTCCCCATTAAAAGACCTGTTTCCAAATGAGGGAGGATTTCCTTGTCACAGGAACTGCAGAAATAGACAAAGGCAGCCTCCTGAATTTGCTGCCGTCAGTATAGACCTAGCCTAGCATTGCACTCTTACATCATTCTAAATCTGGTTGTATGTTTGCTATGACATGCTATTTATGAGCATCTGTTATCCACTGGTGGTACAAAGGATTGGTAAGGTTCTGGGGAAGGGCATAGGCAAGCTTTGAAGTTGAAAGAGAACTCCAAAGCAATCTGATGCTGTTAACCCAGTGTCAGATTACCCAACGTGATAATAACTCTTGCCTTTATTAAGCCATATATAGATAGCTAAACGCAAAAATCCTGAGTCTCTTGTACCAGAACCGTCCACTAGATGGTAGAGTTGATCAATAAAAGAGCAGTGGGGAGTGGAAATAGCTAAAGCAACAAACAGGTCACTATGTGATAGTGCAGTTATCAATGGTTCACTGTCAGATTGGAAGGGTGTATCTTGTCCCACTGGGGTCTATCCTGGGTCCAGTATTAGCTGATATTTTCATTAATGACTTGGATAATGGAGTGCTTATAAAATCACATAAATCTTCTTGATGTCATCCATTATTAGTTCTCTTTCCCCACATATGCTGATAAAATTTGTGGATGACTCCAAGCTGGGAGGAGTTGCAAGCACTTTGGAAGACAGGATTAGAATGCAAAATGCCCTTCACAAATTGGAGAATTGGTCTGAATCAACAAGATGAAATTCAATAAAGACAAGTGTAAAGTACTGTGCTTGAGAAGGAAAAACCAAATTCACAACTACAAAATGGGAAATAACTAAGTGTTAGTACCGCTGAAAAGGATCTGAGGGTTATAGTGGATCACAATTGACTATGAGTCAACAAAGTGATGCAACTGCAAAAAACCACATATCATTCTGTGCCGTGTTAACAGGAGTGTCATATTAAAACAACGGAGGCAATTGTCCTGCTCTAGTTTGCAATGCTGAGGCTTCATTAGGAATATTGTGCCCTGTTCTGGGTGACAGACTCTAATAAAGATGTGAACAAACTGGAAAAAGTCCAGAGGAGAGCTACAAAAACAAAAAAGGGTTTAGAAAACCTGATTTATGAGGAAAGTTTTTTAAAAAAAAAACTAGGCATGTTTTGTCTTGAGAAAAGATTACTTGGGGTGGACAGATAAGTCTTCAATATGCTAAGGGCTGCTATGAAGAGGATGGTGATCAGGTGTTCTCCATGTCCACTGAAGGTAGGACAAGAAGAATTGGGCTTAATCTGAAGCCAGGGAGTTTCAGGTTAGATATTAGGAAAAACATTCTAATATAAGGGTAGTTAAGGTCTGGAATAGGCTTCCAAGGGAGGTTATGGAATCCCCATCAGTAGACATTTTTAAGAACAGGTTAGGCAAACATACGTCAGGGATGGTCTAGGTTTGCTTGGCCCTGCCTCTATGCAGAGGGCTGGATTAGATGGTCCCTTGAGGTCCCTTCCAGCCCTACATTCCTCTGATTCTATGATGTACAGATGAGTAGTATTGTATAAGAGCTTGGCACTGTTATTATTACTGGGTCTGCCATCATCTTGTGTGTAACCATGGGCAAGTAACTTCATCTCTTTGTGCTCCTGTTTCCTCATCAGTCCTGTTGTGTATTTTGTGTCTTGCCTTATTGCCTAGGTTGCTGTAGCAACAGAACTTAGCTTGTTGCCATAGCAATCAAGTTAGACTATTAGGGGATAGCTCAGACAGTCCTGGCTGGTTTTAGTGTAGGACAATAAAGATGTTTCATAGGTTTGTACCACTCTATGTTCTGTGCTGATTTCTCTCTGAATACAAGTACTTTCCAAGGATTTAACATAACAAAAGTGGTGATGGAGGTTGGGATCGACCTGTGCTGCACCGGCAAAGAAATAAAAGTCAATGTAAGGAAAAAAAAGCTTTTTGCTGTTTTGGGGGCTGGGCTGTTTACACTGATGGTTCAAACTGAAACTAAAACAGGCTCTGCTTTGTTCTGACTGAAGTGAAGCAGACAGACTGAGAATGGGGAAGAAACAGTGCTAGTGAATGGAAATCACTATTAATTGTGTGTGAATGACCCCAACACACATGAATAAAAGACAAGAGAAAAAAAGGTGTGGGGGGGGGAGAAAAGATGGGCAGAAATGGCTAAGCTTATGGGATCCCTGGGACCTTTTGGTGAGACTATAGAGAACTGGAACTCATATACTGAGCATTTTCAGCTTTTTGTTATTGCAAATGAAATTACAGATGAAAAGAAGGTGCCCATTTTCTTAACGGTTGTAGGAGCTAAAGCCTATACTTTATTGTGCAGCTTAGTGTACCCTGATAAGCCAGAGACAAAATTTTACAGTGATATTGTGAAAATCCTGGATGCACATTTTTCTCCAAAATTGCTGGTAATTACAGAGAGATTTAGGTTCCACAAAAGGAATCAAGAAGAAGGTGAAACAATTGTCCAATCTGTAGCAGCTCTGAAGAAGCTTACTGAGCACTGTGAATATAATGATGTGTTAAATGACACACCACATGATAGGTTAGTGTGTGGTCTCCACAATGAAGCAATACAGAAGTGCCTATTGACAGAGGCACAGTTCACCTGACAGAAGGTCATTGAAATTGCAATCTCTATGGAGCTGGCTGCAGAGGAAGGCCAACAGCTCTGTGCATTGACCAGAGTGCATGAGGTGTCACAAGAACCTACCCACAAGACAGTGGGAAGCTGGGAATGTTACCGCTGTGGAAAGCTGGGTCACCATGCATTGGAATCCTGGTGTAAAGACCTAGTGTTTCAACAATATGGCAAAAAGGGACACACTGAGCGTGCCTGCAAACAAAAGAATGAAGAGTCAACCAACAGACAAACCGGAGAAAAAGAAGCCTGCTGTCTGGTGGTCCAAAAAGGAAAATCTGCACATGGTAGAGCAGACTCAGGATGATCAAAGTGACACCCACTCAGAAGAAGAAGTGCCACTCCATGTCTTGTCCAAGGCAGTTGGCTCACATGAATACTGGGTAACCCCGCTGTTGGAAGGTAAACCTGTACACATGAAACTGGACACCGGCGCAGCAGTTTCGCTGGTATCAGACACTGTGTATAAGGAAAAGCTAAAGCATCTCCTGCTTAAGTTGACAAAAATTGTTCTGAAGATGTACGTTGGAGAAGCTGTATCTGTGTTGGGTACTACTGATATTAAGCTCAGTGGATAGACTGCTAAATTGTCACTGTGTGTGGTGGAAGGCTATTACCCAGCCTTAACGGAAAGGTCATGGCATAGGAAGATCCAGCTGAACTGGGCAGAAATGCACAGGATGGCTAAAGAAGAAACAGGTATGGCAGCTGTATTAAAGAAACATGCTGCTGTCTTTGGAGAGGACCTGGGAAGTATGAAGGGAATCACTGTGAAATTGAACACTAAGCTGACAGCCAACCAAAATGTCTGAAAGCCAGAATGTGCCATGTGTCATCAGGCGAAAGGTTGAAATGGACATGAGGTGCCTGGTCAAAAATGGAGTCCTAGTACTAGTTGCCCACAGCCAATGGGCAACTCCAGTCATTCCAGTATTGAAGAAAGATGGCTCCATTCAGATTTGTGGGGATTTTAAGGTCACTGTTAACTCAGAGTTGTGTGCAGAACAATACCCTCTTCCCTGCATCGATGACCTCTTCGCTGGCTTGGCTGGTGCACAAAAGTTCAGCAAGATTGATCTTAGTTAGGTGTATTTACAAATGCATGTCGATGAGAAGTCCCAAGAGCTGTTGACTGTTGTGACACATTAAAGGCTGTACTGATATTGTCACTTGCCCTTTGGAATAATGTCTGCTCCAGCTTTATTCTAGAGGGCTATGGACCAGATCTTGAGTGGCTTGCCAGGAGTCCAGTGCTATCTTGATGACATCCTGGTCACTGGCAAGAACAAGGAGTATTACCTTAAGAACTTGGAGGCTACCATACAAAGACTGGAAGAGTACGGCCTATGAGTCCGCAAAGGCAAATGTGAATTCTTCCAGCCCTCTGTTGAATATTTGGGACATATCATAGATACTACTGGCCTTTGTAAGGCTCCTGCAAAAGTCAAAGCTATTGTGGAAGCTCCACCTCCTCAAAATGTAAGCCAACTTTGCTCCTTTTTAGAGCTACTGAACTATTATGGAAAGTTTATTCCACAGTTAGCAACACTATTAAAACTACTACATGAACTCCTTGGCCAGAACAAAGTCTGGAAGTGGACTGAAGCCTGTGACGTTGCATTTAACTAAGCTAAACGCGCATTGCTAAATTAAGATGTTCTGACGTATTTTGAGCCGTCCTTACCTCTGCAATTGGCCTGCGATGCCTCCCCTTATGGAGTGGGAGCAGTCGTGTCACACATTATGCCTTCGAGAGAGGAGAGACCCATTGCTTTTGCCTCACGTACCTTAAGTAAAACAGAAACTAACTGTGCCCAAATTGAACGTGGGAATCATTTTTTTAATTCAGAAATTTCACCAGTACCTGTTTGTATGGAAGTTCATAATTCTCACCGACCTTCGACCTCTAACATCAATTTTTGGACCACGCACAGTCATTCCACCAGTGGCTCCTAGTTGTATGCAATGATGGGCATTGTGGCTTTCCACACACACATATGAGATCAAATATCGGAAGTCCACTTTGCACTGCAACACAGATGGTCTCGCAAAGCTGCCTTTACCAGCTCAAAATCAAGATATTGGCTGAGGTTACATTCAGGTCGCTGTGAAATAGTGCACATGAAAGAAATTGCACAAAGCTACTTTTGGTGGCCTGGCCTAGACAGTGCCATTGAAGTGAAGGCAAGAGCTTGCATTTCATGTCAGCGTGTGAGGAACACACCTCAGTTGGCACCCCTACACTCATGGGACTGGCTAGAAAATCCATGGCAACATATTCACATTAATTTTCCTGGCCAATTTGATGGAAGCATGTTCCTGGTTGCCACTCTAAATTGCCAGAAGTCTCTGTAATGCTGTCCACTACTGCTGAAAGTGCTATCAAGAAACTACATGAAATCCTTAGTTATTTCCGTCTGCCAGAACAACTTGGGAGCGACAACGGACTGCAGTTCATCTTTCAGGAGTTTGAAAATTTCAGGAAAGCAAATGGGATGCATCACATCACCTCAGCACCGTATCATCCATCCACCAATGAATTAACTGAAAGGTTTGTGCAGACCACGAAACAAGCTTTAAGATCTGCAAGGATCTTCATTCATTCAAAAGCGTCTGGACACCTTCTTACTATCCTACAAAAACACACCTCGTGCTACAACCGAAGCATCCCTGGCTTTTCTAATGATGGGACAACAGCTGCTCACTTGCTTTGATCTGCTGAAACCTGCCAAAGCACGACAAGTTGTGCAACATAAACAGCAAAACCAAGTCATCAGACATGCACACAGAGCAAAAGACCGAATCTTTAGTCCTGGACAGCCTGTCCTAGCTCGGAACTATGCTTCTGGACCTAAACGGGTCCCTGCTACAGTTATTGCCCAAACAGGATTTGTTTCCTACACTGTTCAGACTGCAGATGATCTCAGCTGGCGGCAGCATGTAGATCAGTTGTTGCCAGGTCATACATGTCCCAAGGACGCATCTCCAGAGCTCATTGTTAGACCTGCACCAATAACACCTTCTGGTGCAAGTACACCAGAAGTCCACCGTAATCCACCTAGAGAGAGAAGGCCTCCTCAGTGTCTGGATCTGGCAGAATAATCTCCGGGGTTTAGCCAGGAACTGAGGCGGTCTGAACTCATTCCCTGGTTCAGTGATTGTTCTGTTAAACGGGCATTTTCATTAAGGGGGGAGGAATATGTTGTGTATTTTGTGTCTTGCCTTATTTCCTAGGTTGCCATAGCAACAGAGCATAGCTCGTTGCCATAGCAATAGAGTTAGACTATTAGGGGATAGTTCAGCCAGTCCTGGATGGTTTTAGTGTAGTTCAATAAAGACTTTTCATGGGTTTGCATCTCTCTGTGCTCTGTGTAGACTTCTCTCTGAAGACAAGTACTTTCCAAGGATTTAACATAACAAGTGATTATTCCCCTTTATTCAGCATTGGTGAGGCCTCATTTGGAGTACAGTGTCCAGTTTTGGGCCCCCCACTACAAAAAGGATGTGGACAAGTTGGAGAGTCCAGCGGAGCGCAACAAAAATGATTAGGGGGCTGGAGCACAAGACTTATGAGGAGAGGCTGAGGGAACTAGGCCTGTTTAGTCTGCAGAAGAGAAGAGTGAGGAGGGATTTGATAGCAGCCTTTAACTACCTGAAAGGGGGTTCCAGGGAGGATGGAGCTAGGCTGTTCTCAGTGGTGGCAGATGACAGAACAAGGAGTAACGGTCTCAAGTTGCAGTGGGGGGCGGGTCTAGGCTGGACATTAGGAAAAAGTTTTTCACTAGGAGGGTGGTGAAGCACTAGGAGGGTGGTTACCTAGGGAAGTGGTGGAATCTCTGTCTTTAGAGGTTTTTAAGCTGTGGCTTGACAAAGCCCTGTCTGGGATGATTTAGCTGAGGTTAGTCTGGCTTTGAGCAGGGGATTGGACTTGATGACCTCCTGAGGTCCCTTCCAACTCTATGATTCTATGATTCTAAGTACAATAATAATACTGAACCTTTCTGTAAAGTGCTTTGAGATCTACAGGTGGAATGTGCTCTGTAAGAGCCGAGCACTGTGTTTTCCTGACCACTGACAGCGAGCTCCACATGGTGCACGTTATTGAGGAGATCCCAGTCTTTGCCCCGAAGCACTTACAGTCTGTGTAACGCAGCTCAAACATATCTAACCACAAGACACAATGTGCAAACTCGACATGCTGGTATCATCCCCTTCTTACAAAATGTCATTTCCTTCATTGGTGGGTCACTGCTGAGGGAACATGTGATTTGAGACACTGGAAAGAAGGCTGGACGTTTTAGAGGGGCTATAGACCACCCCTCCCTGTTCCTTTCAGGTAATGTGTTCCCCTCTCCTAGCAGAAGGTCCTCTCTGCTGCCACTTTTGGTCTCTATGGCACCCTCTGGCAGGCTCATGCCCTGTGTCCTCGCTGGCTGCACTAGGTGAGAGAAGCTGAGAAAGAGAAAGTGAAAGTGCTCAGAGAAGTGTCTTCAGACAAAGACTTCTGGCCATGTGAAGTCAGGTCTCACTGCCCATTGGTAACACCAGGCTGGCTGCATCTAGAGAGTGGCACATAGCAGCAGCAGTGCAAGAGCAGCCGGGGAAGAGAGCTGAGGGGGTTTGTCATTTCCTAGCATGGGGCTGTGGGGTGCACATCACGGAGCTGCAGAGGGACTCAGCGATGGCTGGGTGCCCAGCCCAGCTTTGGAGTAAATGAATGAGCAGAGATGTAACTGATACTGAAGACCCCAAAGAGGGAGAGGGTTTGTGAGAGGGACTCTCATATACGCCAGCTCAGAGACCAGCCTGTGACAGAGCGGAGACACCTTCCTCACACCAGTCAGTATTGCAGGTACTGCTCTGCGCTCCTGTTGAAAGAACCGGAGAAGGTGGGTGGGCGCTAGCCTGGGGGAGGAGCCACTGGACCGGTTTTCAATTAAATACGGGGGACAACAGATGAAAAAACAGGAAGGGCGTGAGGGTCACAGGTTTAAAAGAAGAGAACCAGAAGGGGACACCGAGCAGAGAACCCCGGACAGCGCCCACTGCTCCTCGAAGGTGTCGTGCTGCTCTGTGCTGAGAGGCAGCAGCACAGCTCTGCTGCTCCAGATGCAGTTTGGGGTCAGAGAGACTGTGTCCAAAGAAAGCCCCATAAAGGGATTGGGCCATGCCTATGACAGGTAGTAGGTATACTTCCATAGATACCATATCAAACCCAACTCCAGCCATTAGCAGCACTGCCACCACTGCTTCATCAACCAGGGCAGGGCGAGCCCACCAGACTGACGTCACCTTTCTGTAGGATCCCGTTCCAATGTAATGGATAGCGAGCATGCCCCAGTGCTGGGCTGAAACAGTTCTCCAGGGACACAGCCCCGCAGCTGGTCCGTATTCTGAACCACCATTCCTAGGTGCAGTAAACTGGGCTTGGTAAGAGGAGGGACAAAGAAGAAGCACTAGATCACCATCGCTGGCTCTTGATGACTAGTCGTGTGAGTGCTAGTTCCCCCCGAATGCAGCACAGGGACAGTGAATCATAGCAGACCAAAGTCACATAGCCGGAGCTCCATGGCTTAGCTAGGGTAGCTGGCACAGAACGATCCCCTCCATATTCCTTTAGGGTGGAGAGTTCAGCTGCATAATGCACACTTGTCTACAGTTTCGGGGGTTGGGTTATTAACTGGTTAGAGCAGAGGGACTGGGAGTTAGGACTCAGGTTCTTTTTCTGGCTCATTGGGTGACCTTAAGGGACTCTTGCAATTCTTCTGTGCCTCAGTTTCCTTATTTTGAAGATTCAGAAAGTCAAGGGACTTCAGTTTCCTTCTGAATATATGGCAGCTAAATATTTTCCAATTACCTGTGGGTAATTAAGAAGATCAAATAAACTGATATATTCAACAGTGTGGAATTTCAAAGAACCAATTGCATATGAAAGTACACATCACATATAGTTCGCATACGCTTGTCTACCTCAAAAATGCTTATCAAGGGATACTTTGAAATCTTAACTCATTGGCTTATTCATCTTTATGGAATGTTTTAGCAAGAATAAGGCAGTGACTGGTTCTGCAAAGCACAGGTTCTCTGGTGCGATGGACCATGTGTTTTCTGTATACAGATTTCTGGCCCTGTTATCTCTCTGGTGAAGCAGTTTGAATTTTTGACTTGATCTCTCTTGATCTCTCCAGCACAAGCCTAAGCACTGTCATAAGACACAAGCAACAAGTAAGAGAGCGACCATTGTAGCAGACCTTAACGAGAGCTTTTGTTCCTGCCGTCATGCCAGGGTTACAAACCAGCTGTGTTTACACAGGAACAGTTAGAATGGACCAAAGGAATTTTAATCCTGAATAATCTCCGCACTCCTTCAAAACCAGCAAAGGTTTCTGCTATGGCATCAGCTGCCCCTGTGTAGCTCAGCCTGTCCTACATCTGGTAAGAGAAGGCAGTAGGAATGATAGGACTGAAGGAGTTAATTGGGCTACTCTGCTGGCTACCAGCTTCTGTTGGTGAAAGAGAACTTACAGAGAGCTCTTCTTCAGGTCTGGGAACCACCTTCTACTGAGATTCAAAGACTCCTAGACTGTAAGGCCAGAAGGGACCATCATGATCATCCAGTCTGACCTCCTGCATGTCACAGGCCACAGAACCTGCCCACCCATGCCTACAATAGACCCCGAACCTCTGGCTGACTTTCTGAAGTACTCAAGTCATGTTTTAAAGACTTCTAAGTTACAGGGAATCCACCAGTTACATTAGTAGTGACGCATGCTCCATGCCACAGAGGAAGGTGAAAAACCCCCAGGTTCTCTGCCAGTCTGAGGTGGGGAAAATTCCTTCCCTGCCCCAAATATGGTGATCAGTTAGATCCTGAGCATGTCAGCAAGGCCCATCAGCCAGTCACCTGGAAAAGATTCTCTGTAGTAACTCAGAGCCCTCCGCAGCTTGTGTCCCATCAGCATCCCTTGGGAGTTTTTGCTAGTAGCAGTCACAGATGGGTCATAAGCTTATTGAAGCTAGTTAGGTTTTTTGCATCTACTGCTCCCCTTGGCAGGCTGTACCAGAACTTCACTCTTCTGATGGTTAGAACCCATCTAATTTCAAGCATAAATTTGTTGATGGCCAGTTCATATCCACTTATTCTTGTGTCAGCAGTGGCCCTTAAATAACTTCTCTCCCTCCCTGGTATTTATCTCTCGATCTATTTATAGTGAGCAATCAGATCTCTCCTCAGCCTTTGTTTGTTCAGGCTAAATAAGCCATGCTCCTTGAGTCTCCTCTCATGAGGCAGGTTTTCCAGTCATTGAATCATCCTAGTAGCCCTTCTCTGCACCTGTTCCACTTTGAATTCATTTTTCTTAAACATGGGGGACCAGAATTGCACAGTATTCCAGATGAGGCCTCACCAGTGCCTTGTATAATGATATTAGCACCTCCCTATTTCTATTGGAAATACCTCAGTTGATGCATCCAAGGACTACATTAGCCTTTTCCACAGTCACATCACATTGGCAGCTTATAGTCATCCTTTGATCAACTAGGACCTCCTGCTCTTTCTCCTCCTCCAACTGAAATGTTACCAGCGGATAGCAAAAATTCTTGTTGTTAGTCCCAAAGTGCCTGACTTTGCACTTTCAACTGTTAAATTTAATCCTGTTTTTATTACTCTAGTTTTCAAGGTCATCTGGATTTTCTTGTATGATATTCGGATCCTCCTCTGTACTGGCAATCCCTCCCAACTTTGTGTCATCTGCGCATTTTATTAGCACACTCCCACTGTGCCAACGTCATGAATGAAAATGTTAAATAAGATTGATCCCACGACTGATCCCTGATTTACTTCCTGCACCAGTAGTTTTAGTTCCTCCATCTTTTTTACCCAGGCTCCTTGCATTGATGTACAAACATCTTTGTTTTGCTCAGATTCACCCAGATTCCTCGCTCGATTAGGTACAGTCATTCTACCGCCCGTGTCATCTGCCTGACTGTTAGCATCATTGGTATTGACACTATCTTTCCCTTTAACGTCCATTCTCCTGCCCATTGCTCTTCCTTTCTCCATTGTTGTTTCTATCTTACTTGATTTTCTTCCTGCTCAATATTAGAATCAGGTGTGGCGATTATAAGAGCATCTCCCAACTGTCTCCCCCAAGCTCCTATTTAAAGCTCTTTTAATCAGTGGTGCCAACCTCCATCTCAGAAGTCTACTTTTCTCCCTTCTCAGCTGGAGTCCATCTCATGCAGAGCCCTCTGTCTGTGAATGCCTCTCAGGTGTCTCCCAAAGCCCTCTTTATAGCACCACTGCCATTTTTCTCTCCTCCTCTAGGGACTGGTAGAATCCCACTGAAGATGACTTGAGCCTCTATTTCTTTAAGCATCTTTCCCAGCTGGCATGGTCTCCCTTGATGCATTCCAGTGAGATTCTAGCAGTATAATTTGTTCCCATGTGAACAAGCAGTGGATTCTTTCCTGCTCCCATTAGGATCTTCTTCAGCCTCAGGTCCACATCCTGTATTTTAGCTCCCAGCAGACAGTATATCTTCTGTTCTCTGGATCAGCTCTGGTTATAGGCCTGTCTGTTCTTAGGAGGGAGTTGCCAATCACATAGATCTGTCTTTCTGGTGCTGGTGAGATTTTTCCAACCTTCCTCCTGTTCTTTCTGGCTGTAAATCCTCATCTTTTGTTCTCACTTGCAATCTTCCATAAGTCTATCTTCAGGGGCCTCCAAACTCTGGCTATCTCCATTGACTCTTGTCCTCTTCTTATAGGACTAGCCTCTCTTCTCTTCTTTGCCCTCTGCCTTTCTGTTACTGCCTGCTGTTCTTCATTTTCCAGCTCAGCAAAGAACACCCCTGAGTGACATAAATTTTGCTAGCATAAGCACTAGTGTGGACAGCACTATGTTGGTGGGAGATTCTTTCCCGCTGGCATAGCTCCTGCTGCTCATTTAGATGGTTTTATTGTGTTGGCAGGAGAGCTCTCTCCCTTTGACATACCACAGCTACACAAGTGCTCTTACAGGAGCACAGCTGTACTGAAACTGATACAGCTGTGCTGCTGTAAATTTAAAGTGTAGACTAGCCCTTAGTCTCCAAGACAGAGCTTTCCAGCTGTGTAAGGGCTTGCGCATTGCAAGGAGCTGTGTTCCCTTGACCCCCTCTGAAGTCTCTGTGAACAATGGAGACTGAACACCTCAGATCTTTGGTTCTGCACACTTGCTATTGCTGCTCTCCTTATTGCTTTGCCATGGCTGCTGCATGTGGCACCTTCGAGAGAGTTCATTTAGGAAGTAAAACTGCTGAAAAGTCTTTTCTCCCTTTATGTGCTGCTGCTGCAGCTGCATCCGGTTTTGCTTGTGATTAGATCTGATTCTGGTTTTTTTATAGCATCCGAATGAAGATGGTTAGCTTTTGTTCTCTAAATGTGTCACAATAGCCAGAGGGATTTTACTTGTCATTCTGTGCATTTGTGCAAATTACAAATGCACCATGTAATGCAGCTGCGGGATGATACGTGCACATTGGTTCCTGTTGGGATTTTGCGTTATGTCTTGTGAAACCAAGTAATTTACAGGGACAATATCAGCCTGAAAATGATGGTCCCGCATTTGCTCTTGTTCACACCAGTGTAAATCAGAAGTAAGCCAATGCACCTGGAGCAAGAAAACAGAATCAGGCCCATAATGCATTCATTTTTAAGGAAGGTTGGTAGTGGAGAATAACAATGTAGACATTCTGAAATATATTTTTTCAAATAATTTTTCTTTCTTTCTACAGGCTGGAAACATTCCCCCTCATGCCCAAATTACATTAACAAACAGAATCTTCCAAGGATGTTGAACTGGATGGACCTTCATTTGAAGAACAGTCACTTAGAACTTTAGTTACATGATTACCTGGTAACGTGCATGTTTGATTTAAGATGAAAATCTTTGTGAGCTGACACTTTAGGTGCTGTGTTACCGTTAATGAAACAGTCTTATAACCTGATCGCTTGGACAATATTAACATTGCTAATGGGCAAGCCTTTCATGCTAGTGATAGTCATGTCATTTCATGAGCAGCACAAAGGTTTTATCTGATCTTGGAAGGAGTTCAGGTGTCACTATCTGTCCTGCAGAAGCCAGGATGTCTGGAACTGAATAATTCAGGGGCACACCCACATTTTCCCTGGCTGGAAAGTCATAAATGAGGCCCGGAGTTAAGCAAAGTTTGGGTGTCCCTGTTGTTAGTCTGATGTCCCACCTTGTTACTGTAGTTTACGTCTACACTGCAACTAAACATCTGCAGCTGGCCTGTGTCGGCTGTTTAATTGTGGTGTAGCTATTTGGACTCCGACTGAAGCCTGAGTTCTGGGACCCTCCCGCCTCCCGGGATCCCAGAGCCCTGACTCCAGGCCTACACTGCAGTTAAACAGCCCCAGCCCTGGGCATTTAATTGCACTGTAGACATGTCCACAGTGTTCTCTCAGTATGACAAAAAACCTTGTTTCTACTTCATGTACCTAGAGTGATGTTCTAAAACCAAATTTCTCAAACTTTTTGTACCTGGGACACAAAAACCCACCTGCATTTTTTAATTCTACCCAGTTCTGCAGTACTTGGTGACCTCCAGGACTGTGGGATCAGAGATAGAGAAAAACTTTGTTATGTGTGCCACAGCTCTTGGCCCAATGGGGCCCTGATCCTTGACTGGAGTCCCTTGGCACAACCACAGTATAAATAAAAGTTGTTTTCATGTCTATCTCTCCATCCCAAAACAAAGCCAAAACCCCCTCATCTAAAAATATGAGTTCAAGATGTCTAATTAATAACAAAATATGATCACTTTGTTTACAAACTCAACCATTTACCAACAAGGCAATGAATCGTTAAGATCATCATAATTCTTACACCAAAAAATAATTAACAAACATACACAGCCGCCTTAGCTCTGACCCTTGGATTGTTGGGTTTTAATCTTATTTTTGTCAGGGTGATTTCAAGGGATAGGGTCAAGTGGGAATTAGATCAGTTATTGGACGTGGGTCTGGCCTCCATGCAGGCGACTAATGACACAAGCTACCCTAGCAGCGCAGCTGGGGAATCCATATTTCATGTCGTGATGAAAAATGCTTGACAAGTATAATGTGTTTATTAGGTGAGCAGCCTAGGATTTATGATGCCCTTAACTATTAATTTCCTTGCTTTTAAGTGCTTGGGTTCTGCATATGAAGGGATAGATAATTATACTGTTGTCACAGAGCAACCCTAATGGAATTTTCAAACAAAGATTATTGTTTGTGGATCTTCCAAGGTTTGCTTATTTTTAAACACAGCTTTCAAATAAATCTGTGGCCCATGACACGAGATTATTACATTACAGCAGTGAGTGACACTAGCCAAGCAAATAATTTCTCCTGCAGAGCCCCACCCCTTTCAATATGTTCCTGACAAGATGCACACTTGCAATGTGAAATGTTAGTCAGTTGTGCACCACACAACCCAGCCCACCTTCCATTTCACAGTTAGTGAAACGTGCTAACGGAGTCCTAGCAAAGTCAGATCGAGGCTAGAGCCATGGTTTCTAAACGCCAGTATATCATTTGCAGGGTTCTGTAACCAAGATAAAGTATAAGGTCCAGGGCTAAGCGTTAGAGGAGTCAGAATGGGAGAGGTAACTTGGTCATCCCAAAGAAAAAACCGAGGAGAAAGCCAAGTGAATGCAGTAGAACATAATCTCTGAGTCTGTCCCAGCTCTCCCAACCCAATAGTGCAATGGATGTGTCCTAGGAACTCCTGTGCGGATGGAATTCCTTGTTCAGTTTGCTCTTGGGAATGCAGAGAGCAAGGCCTCCTTCATTCACAACCACAGCCACCCAAGACAAAGTCACTCAGGTTGGAATCAGAGTCATAACACCAGCAGCTCCCTGCACCCCCCCCGAGGGGCTGTGAGAAGAAGCAGCCCATCGACACCTGAGCTCTCGAGATTAAATTGATTTCTGATGCAAAGCTCGCCCCTACTCAGATCATCTGGCCTGAGTCGGAGTGACCCAAAAGCAAAGCCCCAGTGGCTGTTATTCCCATGAGCGCCCTTCCCACTGTCCTGACCGAGCAGGTGGTTCATTAGAGTTCCGTAACGTTGGGTGCCTTTCCTTCAGAAGCACCAGTGCTGCCCCCTAAACTAACGTACCATCTGACTGGAAGAGACATACATCTGTGTGATGAATACAGCACCCACCATGAAAATCTTTGGAGAGAACATTGGCTTTTACTTCACAACGGTAAGAGCCATCACACTATGGCCTGATCTACACTAGAGACTTTGGTTGACAAAAATCAGCTTTTTACACCAAAAAGTGGTGATGTACACACTGCAATCCCGGCCCCCTCCCCAACTCCCCTGATTTTGCAACACAATAAAACCACCTTGACAAGAGGCATAGAGATTTGTGTGCCAAACTTTTAGCAGCAAAGCGTCAGTTTAGACATAGCACTTAGTTATGTTGAGGTAAATAGCCTCCAGGAAGTCTCCCACAATGCCATCCTGACTGCTCTGGCCATAAGTTTGAACTCTGCTGCCCTGCAGCCATCCACCCCTCCTCCTTAAAAGGCCTGAGAATTTCAGAAATTCCACTTTCCGCTTGGTTGGCGTGGAGACCTCACATTGCATTATCCCAGCTGACTGTGGCAGCTCCATGCATCAAACACTCTCCCGCATGGAGTACACCGGAGCTTCTGGATCTGATCGGCATTTGGGGAGGGGAGGCTATGCAGTCCCAGCTCTGCTCCAGCTGAGGGAACTTTGATACCTATGGTCAGATTTCTCATTTAATGGCAGAGAAGGACTATGAACGTGTTGTGTAAAAATCAAGTAGGTGTTGCTGCGGTACCAAAAGGATAAGGAGTGAAACAGTCACACTGGTGCAGAGCCAAAAATCTGCTGCTTCTATAAGGCTCTGGAAGCCATCCTTAGTGGCGACCCCACCTCCACCGCAGGCCTGGAGACAGTAGAAACCAGAGTCAAACCCGGCGAAGAGGCTCTGGACAAGGCAGTCAAGGAGGAGGATGCAGAGCATTTGCTGACATGGGGAGCCAGGACCTCTTCTTGACCCCAGAGAGTTCGAGCCAGTCCCAGGCCTCCAGCTCTGGCATGTGGGAGGCAGGAGAGGGGAGCTCGGGTAAGTGAATTTTGAGCTGATGCTGCTCGGTTACAGGAGGTACAGCTGTCCTTTGCTTGGTTGCATCATACAGCTGGTTGAAGGTGTAGCAATGCACAAAAATTTTTGCATGTGTGTTTGCATGTGCTTCCCATTTCCCTGTGCAGCTAAGCAGTGTGACTTAAAAGTGTGTTAATGCACGCTGAGATTTCATGGGAATCCTCCAGAGAGATCTCTAGGAAACTTTCCAGGAGGTACTCGCCAATCCTCTGCTGGAGATACCTCAGTAGCGCTACTTTGTTTCTTCCCCTGTTGTAGGAAACTTTCCTGTGCCAATCGGCAATCATTTGTGCAGAGACCAGGTGAGCAGCACAGGGACCCGGTTTGAAGATGCTCGCATGGAGGAGCTGCACCCTAGCATCCCTGTGTACTCTCAGGAGTGACATACCAGCTTCTATGGCCCTGCCTGTGGAAAATGATGGCACGATTTGAAATTTTGTCACTATCTATTTGCATCAATACCCCCAAACAACCATCCAGAACCTTTTCCCCAGCTTGAGTGCCCCCTCCCCCTGGGCACAACTCACCATCCACTTGTTGCCAGGGGAAAGTGAGAAAGAGGTATATTTTATAGTAATGCATCCATGCTGTTATTGCACTCACAGTCATGCTTCTGTGCATTGTTTATTGTGCTTCTACAGATGTGCCCTTGAGAGGAAACCTTCCACACCTGCTGAGCTCCTGTGGCAGATAAGAAAATGAGTACAGAGAAGCAAAGAGGAGATGTTCCAATAACTTTTCCAGTCCTCTGAGGTGGAAAAAAAAGAAAAAAGGGCAAGGAGAGACACTGTGTCTGAGACTCAGAAAATTGATAGGCAGGAGAAGAGAGAAAATCAGGAGCAAGTGATAGCAGGTCATGAGCACATAAAGCCATGGAGGAGCAAACAGAGTTGCTAAAGTCACTTATAATGTTGCAGACTGAATTTGTGCGTGTTCATCCCTCCATGCAGCCAATATAGAACTGCTTTCCGTGCCCTCCCCAAACTCCACCCACATATTCATTCCAAACTCTTGGCCCGTCTTGATACCCCATTAACTCCGTCCCTTCACGCAGCTTCCAGAGCAATAGCTGAATTTACACCCCGTTCTCGTAGCTCACACTGCCCCTCACTACTTTCTTCCTTCCAGCCCAGCTTTTTGTGTGTTGTGAATAATTGTCATCTAATAAAGACATACTCTGTGAAGGATAAACAATCTTTATTTGTCTCTTGCACAGGGTGGTTGCAGCTCACATTGTTACACAGTGCAAACTGGCTAGCTGTCATAGCACGGCACAGTGCTGTTTACAAACACACCTTATTGGTGCTTATTGCCAAAATAGTTCCTCAAGGCCTCTCTGATTAGCATGGCCCCCCGCTGTGCCCATCTAATAGCCCTGACATTTAGTTGTTCATATTCAACCGCAGGGGGGTCTGCCTCTGTGCTCCACCCAGGGGGAAACTTTACACCCTTCGCTTGACAAATATTACGGAGCACTGTAGAGCGGTGCCACTTGCTCCTCCCCCTCTGGGTCAGAGGGAGGCCACACCGCCTCACTCACTCACTATCTATTGGCACAGGAAATTAGTCAATCAGCTGAGTAGCAGCCTATTGCCTGCACCCCTTAGACAGGGTGGGGCGTGTGAGCAGTCCAAAGCCCCAAAGCCCTAGACAGGGCATGGCAAGCCAGCTGTCTATTGGCTGAGTCCTCAGGCGGGACAGGGCAAGCTAACTGCCTATTGCCCTGGCCCTCAGGCAGGGCTAGGCCAGACGAACATGATGTGTCCCAGTGAGGCTTCACAGGCCGGGGTGAGGCTGTCACTCCAGGAATGGCAAGAGGGGAAGGGATGCGGGCTTTTCGACTCCACCGCATCCCAGCCCAGGGCCATAGCAGTGGCAGAACGTTCTGCCATTGGGTCAGTGGGGCTCCAGCCAAAACCCACTGACCTAGCTACAGGCCACAACACAACCAGACAATTGTCTGTTTCCCCTGGGCTCCTCCCTATCCCCCTTCCTCACAGTACCTGGGCTTCAGTGTCACCATCAGTCTCCCCAGAGTAAATTGGCAGCAGCAGCCCCAGTAGGACCTCTGCGTCGCAGGCGGCAGGCAGCTCCGGAAGCTCCTCTGGGAAGCAGACGGCTCAGGCAGCTCCTCAGTAGTGCCACAGTCGGGCTTGAGCCTCAGCACTGGGGAAGAGACGTCCTTCTCCTCGGGCAGCTCCCTCTCTGTTTAGCTAGAGGTCCTGTTTTTTGTACTTCCTTTCCCACCCACCCACTTCTGATGGAAAGGCTGAGGTTGGCCTAGCTCCAGCCCCATTGGTAGGGAGGGCGGCTCCTCCCCCTCTGGCTCAGAGGGAGACCACACCACATCACTACAAAAACGATATTTTCCTTCTTTACGTCTAAGTTGCCATAAAGGCATCACCAGCAAGCTTTTAATCTGCCAAATGCACATTCAATGGTCATTCAGCACCTGCTCAACCTGTTATTAAAGCACTCCTTTCTGTTATCTTGTTTGCCCACATAAGGCTTCATGAGCCATGGCAGTAATGGGTAGGCTGGGCCTCCCAGGATCACTATGGGCATTTCAACATCCATCACTGGAATCTTTTGGTCTGGAAAGAAAGTCCCTGCTTGCAGCTTTTTGCTACAGCCCAGTGTTCCTGAAGTTGCATGCGTCATGCACCTTCCCTGACCAGCCTGTGTTGATGTCAGTGAAACATCCATGGTGATCCACAAACGCCTGCAGTAATAGAGAAGTGCCCCTTTCTATGGATGTACTCCATCACAAGATGGTCTGTGACCAAAATTGGGATATGCACCATCTATCCGCCCGCCACAGTTAGGGAATCCCATCGCTGCGAAGCCATCCACTATTTCCCACATTCCCCAGACTCACAGCCCTTCGCAGCAGTCTGGAGTTGCCAGCTTCCACATGGCGATCTCCATGCGCTTCTCCGCCAAGAGGACAACTCTCATTCGGGTGTCCTTGTGCCGCAGGGCAGGGGCGAACTCCGTACAGAGTTCCATGAAAGTGGCTTTGCACATCTCAAAGCTCTGCAGCCTCTGCTCATCATCCCAGACCTGCACAATGATGCGATCCCACCATTCAGTGCTTGTGTCACGTGACCAGAAGCGGCGGTGCGCCATGTGCAGATGCTCCATGAATGTGACCAGTAATCCGGCATTGTTTGTTTGCATGGCACTGTGGGTCAGGCTGTAGGTCAGACACCTCAGATCTGAGTTTCGATTGGGGCTGACGATATACTACATGAGCAGCCGTGATATGTTCAGAACACTGGCAACAATAGTGGAGAGCAGTTGCCATACCTCCACTGAAATCTATTGTCTTACGGTTCACACCAGCTGAACATTTGTCTTAGTGTTTCTAGCAATTCTTGTGTGTATGGAGTCATTGCTGATTTGAATTTTTGTGACACACACAGCAGGCAGGATTTCTAGATTCACCAATTCCTAGATTTTAAGTCCAGAAGGGACCATTATGATAATCTAGTCAATCCTCCTGCAAATATGTGCCAAATAGAGAGGTGATATAACCGCTAGACTCCTGCTAGATATTCCCATTTATACATCCAGGGATCACATTAACCCTCTCTGCTAATGTCACACTGGGAGCTTATGTTCAGCTGATTATCCATCAGGACTCCAAAGTTTTTTTCAGAATCACTGCTTCCCAGATAGAGTGACCCATCCTGTGACCATGGCCTATGTTCTTTCTTCCCAGGTGTATATATTTACAGTTAGCCGCATTAAAACACACATTGATTCCTTGCACTCAGTTTACCAAGTAATCCAGATTACTCTGCATCAGTGACCTGTCTCTTCGTTCTTTACCACTCCACCAGTCCTTGTGTCATCTGTTAGCTTTATCAGTGATGATTTTATATTTTGATTTTATATTTTCTTCTAGGTCATTAATTAAAATGTTAAATAGTGTAGGGCTAAGAATCTATCCCCACTGGACCCTCTAGAAACAGACCTGCTCAGCAATGATTCCCCATTTATAATGACATTCTGAGACTTAGCAGTTAGCCAGTTTTTAGTCCATTTAACGTATGCCTCTTAATTTTGTATTATTCTATTTTTTTAATCAAAATGCCATGCAGTACCAAGTAAAATGCATTAGAGAAACCTAAGTACATTCCATCAAAACTGTTACCTTTTATCAACCAAACTGGAAATCTTATTAAAAAAAGATATCAACTTAGTCTGACAGGTTGGGATCTCTTTTTGCTAAGCCGCCTATCATCGGAGTATCTAAAGCTGCTATCTCAGGTGCTCTCCTGAGAAGTAGCAGCATTAAAATATGGTCATCAAACCCAGAATTGGTGTGAATGCCTTTTTGTGCTTTCCCCTTGGTGTCCCCTTGTCTGACCATTCCTAAAGTCTGGTGATTAATAGTCCAAGCCAAAGTTCACAAGTCAATCAGCTGCAAATGTCAGATTTAATAGAAGGCATACATGTCTCCTTTTAATTGCAGTCCATGTATAATCAGTTCCCACTTCTTATTCCCCAAGGCTCATGATTTGTCTGCACAAGGACTTTTAATTGGAAAGCCTGGAATTGTTGAGAGAATGTGAACAACAAATTTGAGACAATTGCTTTGAACTCACCAAATCAAAGACAAGGATGATACTGGAAAATCTAGACTGTATCAGGACATAGCCCATCCCGCAGAATGGAAACTCTGAGTTTTATATAATCATAGAATCATAGAATATTAGAGTTAGAAGGGACCTCAGGAGGTCAACTAGACCAACCCCCTGCACAAAGCAGGACTAACCTCAGCTAAATCATCCCAGCGCGGGTTTTGTCAAGCCACAGCTTAAAAACCTCTAAACATGGAGATGCCACCAATTCCCTAGGTAACCCATCCAGTGCTTCACCACCCTCCTAGTGAAAAACTTTTTCCTAATGTCCAACCTAAACCTCCCCCACTGCAACTTGAGACCATTGCTCCTTGTTCTGTCATCGGCCACCACTGAGAACAGCCTAGCTCCATCCTCCCTGGAACTCCCTTTCAGGTAGTTGAAGGCTGCTATCAAATCCCCCCTCATTCTTCTCTTCTGCAGACTAAACAGGCCTAGTTCCCTCAGCCTCTCCTCATAAGTCTTGTGCTCCAGCCCCCTCATCATTTTTGTTGCCCTCCGCTGGACTCTCTCCAACTTGTCCACACCCTTTTTGTAATGGGGGGCCCAAAACTGGACACAATACTCCAAATGTGGCCTCAACAATGCCGAATAGAGGGAAATAATTACTTCCTGCAATCTACTGGCAATGCTCTTACTAATGCAGCCCAATATGCTATTAGCCTTCTTGGCAACCAGGGCACACTGCTGACTCAAATCCAGCTTCTTATCCACCATAACCCCCAGGTCCTTTTCTGCAGAACTGCTGCCTAGCTCATCAGCCCCCAGTCTGTAGCTGTGCATGGGATTCTTTTGTTCTAAGTGCAGGACTCTGCACTTGTCCTTGTTGAACCTCATCAGATTTCTTTTGGCCCAATCCTCCAGTTTGTCTAGGTCCCTCTGTATCCTATCCCTACCTTCCAGAGTATCTACTAATCCTCCTAGCTTAGTGTCATCTGCAAACTTGGTAAGGCTGCAATCTACCCCATTCTCCAGATCATTAATGAAGATTTTGAACAAAACTGGCCCCAGGACTGATCCCTAGGGCACTCCGCTTGTGACCGGCTGCCAGCTAGACATGGAGCCATTGATCACTACCCACTGAGACTGATACTCTAGCCAGTTCTCTATCCATTTTATAGTCCATTCATCCAACCCATACTTCTTTAACTTGCTGATATGAATACTGTGGGAGACCGTATCAAAAGCTTTGCTAAAGTCAAAGTATATCACGTCCACCGCTTTCCCCACATCCACAGAACCAGTCACCTCTTCATAGAAAGCAATCAGGTTGGTCAGGCATGACTTGCCCTTGGTGAATCCATGTTGACTGTTCCTGATCACCTTCCTCTCTTCCAAGTGCCTCAAAATGGATTCCTTGAGGACCTGCTCCATGATTTTTCCAGGGATTGAGGTGATGCTGATCGGTCTGTATTTCCCTGGATCCTCTTTCTTCCCTTTCTTGAAGATGGGCACTATATTTGTCTTTTTCCAATCACCAGGTATCTCCCTCAATTGCCATGAGCTTTCAGAGATAATTGCCAATGGCTCTGAAATCACATCAGCTAACTCCCTCAGCACCCTTGGGTGCATTGCATCTGGCCCCATGGACTTGTGTATGTCCAGTGTTTCTAAATAGTCCTGGACCAGTTCCTTCAGCACTGCGGGATGTTCACCTCCTCCCCATTCTGTGGTGCCCAGTGCAGTAGTCTGGGAGTTGACCTTGTCTGTGAAGACAGAGGCAAAAAAGGCATCGAGTACCTCAGCTTTCTCCACATCCTCTGTTACTAGGTTGCCTCCCTCATTCTGTAAGGGGCCCACACTTTACCTAGAATTCCTCTTGTTGGTAACATACCTGTAGAAACTCTTCTTGTTCCCTTTCATGTACCTTGCTAGCTGCAACTCCAGTTGCACTTTGGCCTTCCTGGTTTCATTCCTGCATTCATTCATTCAAGCAGTATTTTTATAATCCTCCCTAGTCATCTGACCAAGCTTCCACTTCTTGTAAGTTTCTTTTTTGTGTTTAAGCTCACCAATGACTTCTTTGTTAAGCGAAGATGGTTGCCTACCATATTTGCTATTCTTTCTGCACCTCGGGATAGTTTGTTCCTGCGCTCTCAATAAGATTTTTTTAAAATACAGCCAGCCCTCTTGGATTCTTTTCCCGCTCGTATTAGCCTCCCAGGGGATCCTGCCCATCAGCTCCCTGAGGGAGTCAACGTCTGCTTTTCTGAAGTCCATGGTCTGTATCCTGCTGTTCTCCTTTCTTCCTTTTGTCAGGATCCTGAACTCGACCTTCTCATGGTCACTGCTGCCTAGGTTGCCACCCACTTCTACTTCCCCTACCAAATCTTCCCTGTTTGTGAGCAGCAGGTCAAGAGGAGCACGGCCCCTAGTTTTGACTAACTCTAGTGAGGACCTAAGTGATTGGCTCAGGAAAGTAACTGCTGGTGCCATCAGTAGCTGAATGCCAAGAGCATAGTAGCACAGACTCACAGAGGCTAGAGATGGGAAAGGCCTTTTTGTGTCCTTCCGCCATCTCTTTGCCAGTGCAGGGTTGTTCTGTAATGCTATTCTGTAAGGCTTTGTCCAATCTAATTTTGAATCTCAAGGCAATGATGTTTCTCCCAGCTCCAGAGGGAAACGTTTCGATTTGCATTGATTTTCCCAGCAATCCTGGAAATGCATCAGGTCAGTCAAAGTCATACTTTTACATGCCAAGAGAAACACAAAAGTTCCTGAACACAGCTCTAGAGCCAAACTCAGGAGACCAAGACGTGGGAATGAGTCAGGTTCAAGTTAAATGGATTCCAGGCTGCATTATTGCCCTTCTGCCTGTCTGCATTACATGAAATCACGCAAGCAAAGCAGGTTTGGGCCTGATCAGTGCTAAAGCTCCAAGGGGATCCCAGGATGTCGCAGGGGGTTCCACTTGAACCATCACAGCCTGGTGTTAGAAGGAGCTGAACTGCTAGCGGGGCATTTCCCAGATGTGGTGGAACACTGAGCTCGTGAACACTGGTCACATTAAAGATCCCATGGCATTATCTTTTTTAAACACAGGGGATGCTAGATTCCAACAACTGACACCTCTGAGTTTTCAGCTGGATAAGGTTTTATATTCTACCTTATTTATTGTTGGATCCTGGGGCTGCATGCTAAATCTCCATTCCAGCAGGAGGCTGCATTTAGATGGTGACTGAAGTTATTCCTACTGCTCCTGATACAGGGTTGGAGTCTGAATGCAACACTGTAAGACCCTGATTCAGTACGGCACTTAAGCACGTCTACCTTTGTGCACCTGGACAAAACCCTATTGACTTTGGTTGTAAGCTGAGATCTAAATCCAAAGAAATTCCACTGGACACAGTGAGATCAGATTTGGCTCATAGACAAGTTTGCAAAGCACTGTGGGATTTGAGGTGCTATCGTTATTGTGTCTAGCTGTCCTTTATCACGGCAGCTGTTTCTGCTGTTCTCACCCCAGACACCAGCATGGTGTGAATTCTCTAAGAACTGCCTATCGAGGATCGTTTCATTTCAGTTGTCAAGGACAATGCACTAAAACAACTATCACTGAGACAAAGACCCAAATTAAAATTGTAGAGGAGAAAAAGGACAAAAGAAATGGTTGTGAGGCTCGTGACCAGGAAGAAAGTGAAATGAAAATGAAATCATTCTCATCGTTATCGGGCCGCACTAGGGGAAGGATGCTGACTGTGTCCCTGTTCAGGACATGAGGATATCAGCACATGGGCCTGCAGCCTGTGATCTGCCCTAGATGAGAAGCAGTTACATTATACTGAAAAGGAGATGCAGCTGAGAGCTGAAACTGAAGCCTGTACAGAGTCCTCTCCCTCCATCACTACATCGACGAGGGAAAGATGTCTGTTTATGTGGCTAACTCATGTGGTGTCCAGCCCTGTGATCTCTGAAACTGCAAACCGGGGTCACAATCCATGCGGACACCCAGACACAGGCTTAGAAACATGGAGCTTGCAGACTTGAGACGTTGAGCTTACATCGCAGTGTAGATAGACCCTTCGTGTCCTGGCGATAGCTGGAAGTGTTCTTGCTGGAGGACGGGGTGAAACAGGCTGATCTGCTCTTTGATCCAGTGTTTTCTGTTTCAACTTGTGAGTATTTTTAGAGGCCCTAGGGATACCTCAGATTCATTCTGTTTAGGTATATTCTGCTGTGCTAAGCACACGTCCTATGCCACAGAGGTGTGTGTGTGCTTTCGAAATACCTGAGAGAGCCATGCTTCTGCTTTCCCCCAGGCCTCCCCTATGCATGGCAGAAGCTTCCTGTGATAATTCATAAAGATCCTCATTCAACTCCCTCTGAAAAAGTGCATGTGTCCAGCCCCTAGCACAATGGGCCCCGGATTGGTGGTGCTACCTCAGTACAAATTGCTAATAATAGTCTCTGTGGGTCCAACTCTCTTGTCAGGACATCAAAATCAAGCTCCCAGCAGCAGCAGGATTTTAGTCACTGTCTTCAGGGGGGAGTTTATTGTTCAAAACCAAAAATCAGTCCAACACAGCTAAACCAGCCTCCCTCAGCCATGTCTGCCACCTAGCCAGAGACGTGTAGGCAAAGATGTTCCCTGAGCCACTCTGCCTCCCACAATCATCTCCACAGCAACTAACTGTGATGTCACATATGACATCAGCTGGACTTTGGGGAGCAATTTTAGCCACTTTTGTGCCATGAGACATTTCTCTGCACTTTATTCTTCCAGTCTTTGTCCTGCATATAACAGCAAGGAGCAGCATAGAGTTGAGGGCTGGGGATGGACAGATGGAGAACTGGGAACGGGGGGAAGCCAGGTGTTCAGTGGAAACCAGCATTTTCTGGGAAAGCGCATTCCTTTGTTTCCTGAATCTCTTTGGCACTTTTGGAAATGTCACTCCTGGTGTAATTCCAAGAGGAAAAGAAAAGAAGCCATAACTCAGCCATCCTTAACTCAGCCCAGTGGCCACACAGCATGCTAGGCCCAAGGGGTGAGATGAGAACAGATCCATTCACGAGAGGAAATTCCTGGATTTTGCTGCTTTGCATCATGCAGAAGCTTAGCACTATTTAAACACTGCTTGGGGTTTGGCACATTAATTGTATTAGATCCGTTTTCTTGTCTCTTCCTCTAGAATTGAAAGTTAAAAATCATGGGCTTGGACTCAATATTGTTTGGGAAAATTGTGGTTTATAAAAATGTGTCTTGCAACCCTTCTGGCTCTGACTGCTCTGTAGTCTGCTTTGTATTGTTGTCAGACCCAATTGTTATTCACCTGAGCACATCCATTGTTAATTGCAGAGCTCCCAGTTTTTCTTGGTTAGTAGCTTCCTGCTGTTCCATGATTCATTAATTGTAAATGAGGCCCCATGACTCTCTGGGCAAAGCTGATTCTCAGCTACACAAAGGATGCTCCCAGGATGTCCCTTGGCTGAGCTGTTCCCATTGGTCCTATGCACACTGGCTAGCTTGGAAATTGCCATTTGGGTCCCAAGTGGTAGCTGCAATTTTGAGAACGTGATGCACCAGAGACTTTTCTTGCAATCTCCCAAAAGCCTATATTGAATTTACAGCCATGAGGTGAGCTCCACAGCTGCCAGACTTCCATTAGGTCTGGGGCAGGAGTGCTCAGAGACACATCCATCTTCCTCCCCAGTCATAGAATTACTGAGAAACCATGGAAGACCCACAGATTAAAGGAGGTTAAAGTGCCATGTGCAACAGAGGTCTCCACTGCAGCCTGTAGCCCCCTCATTTCACTGTCTGACCCACAGGAAAGGCAGGTTTCCATCCTGATCCACAGGAGGTGATAAGTAGAGGCCTCCTTGCAGACAGCAACAGTCATTTAAGGTGCCCCAAGCAACTGCTATGAAAAAGCGCAGTGGTGTACCAGGTGGGGGGGCGGGGAGGGGCCATGCCCCCGGGTGCTGGAGACCCATGGTACGCCACTGAAAGAGCATGATGCTTAGAGGAATAAGAGCTGGGCGGGGAAGAGTCATCCCATTTTGTGAAGGAATTTTCGTTATTTCAGATTTTGTTTTCATTCCAATTTGGAACAAAAACCGTAAGTTTTGAAATTCTCCAGGAAAGTGAATGGAGCCCTGGCTTCAGGGCAGCCCACTAGACGGGCCGCTGAGGAGCCAGGCAGGTGAGCTGGCAGGAAACCAGGCAGAGTTCTGGAGGAACTTTGCTGAAATTGAACCATCTCGGTGGTACAGTTAGGTTTTGACAAATTACCAAACTCTTTTGAAAAAATATTTCAAAGGAATTTTTCTGACTAGCCCTAGTGACAATGAAGGAGAACATGCTTACAGCCCAGACCCCAGGTGGTCGCCTGACCCTAAGTTTAACAAAGAGATTAAGAGATGATTTTATTAGAGCTACATGGGGAACAAATATTTAAAATCATGGGCTCTTCAGTCTAGCAGGGAGGAGTATAGCATGATCCTACAGCTGGAAATTAAATCTAGACAAATTCAGACTGGAAATATGGTGTAAATTTTTAAGTGAGAGTAATTAGTCATTGGAACAATTTACCAAGGGTCGTGGTGGATTCTCCATCATTGACAATTTTTAAATCAAGATTGGATGTTTTTCTAAGAGATCTGCTCTAGGAATTATTGGGGAAGTTCTGTGGCCTGGACTGTGGGTCTGTTCTGACCTTTGAGTCTATGATTCTGTGACTGCAGGGCCCATTTCTCTCCAGTGCCCTTTCCCACTGGTACATGTACAGTAATGTCTGGGAGCACTTTAACTCCCAAATGTGCATGCCCCTTAATGACTAGAACCTGAAAAGCCTCATTCCTTTCATTTGGGAATGACAATAGAAAAGCCTGCAGCTGAAATGGGAAGGGGAAAAGATTTCTTTCTCCTCTAACCCAGGAGGGGCCGTACACCTGTGGTGCAGATATTATTGATTGCATTGTTAAATGGCCATTAACTTCACCTGCAGTATTTGCCAGGTGCATCTGTTTACATGGACAAAATCCTGTATTTGTATGTTCAACTTGGGTACCTATGAACACTGTGCCAGTTTGCATAAATAATTATCTTCTGAGCACATAACCGGATGCACCAGGAATATTGCTGGTGCAGGTAAGATGGTCAGTTGAAAATTCATCCCCCTGCATCTTTTACAATAAGTCAAACTCGTAATTGAAATGAACAGGAGTCTTTCTGAGACATCAAGAGCAATTTCCAGGTTGGTGGCCTTTTTGTCCATGAGCTGCAAGCAAAAGGTGCACAAGAGAGAAGGTGCCATTTGATGTCTGGCATAGGAAAGAGCCTCTCTGCCCCCCTCCAAACCTTTTGCACATTTTTTCTAATCTGGCTTCATTTCCAATCCTTTCCCAGCCTTTTTTCTTTACATCTCTCAGTGGTCTCTCATGCCCAGGTGTTGAGCAGATAGAAGGACACTAAGAAACATTAGACACTGTGGTTGATACAAAGCTAAACTGAGTGATGTGTCTGAAGGGGAAGTTAAACTCTGCCCTAAGGGGGCTGTTCTTTGCAGCTCCCACCTGGTAGGGTGGTGATGCCCGAGGGCAGGGAGGGGTGAACACTGAGCAGACTGTGAGACACAAGGACCAGTGCAGTTTTGGGGAGGCAAACTGGGGGCATTTCCCTTAGGGGATAAGCTGCAGGACAGTCAGGGAAGCAAAGGGGGTTCGGGACAGATCAAGGCTGGACAGAGCCCTGTGCAGAGAGGAGAGCATTACCCCAGGCAGAGAAGGACCCAACCGGGGGAATGATGGTTAGTTGCCATCAGGTCCCACCACCCATCCAAAACCTTACAAGCAGGGGAAATCTGCATTCCTTACCACCTTCACAGCCCTCACAATGTACTCCTACATGCTGTGAGGCTTCCACTGAGCCAGACATCCCCATCTTCATCCAGCTCACACTCGAAGGCAGACTCCGACCAGCAGCCGGAGCCGTGTTCTGCGGAGCGACTCCCTACCAGCAGACGATGTGTGATGGGCAAACATACCCGTCTGTGATACAAGCACATCCGGGGCTTGGCATGAGCTGGAGAGTCTGGTGCTGATGTTGTGTCGACCCCCGGGAGGGCGTGAGAGGCTGCGAGGCACCTCTGGAGGGGGTCTGTCCCTAAAATGTTGTATTCTGGTTTAAAAGTTACTTGGTAAGTTCAGCAAGAGCCAGCCGCCATGGTGACGACATCACCTGGCCACCAGAGGGACCTTCCATGAAGAAACCTGCAGCATTGCTCGCTTCCTGAACTGCTCTGCGGCCTCTTGTGCTCCTGGAAAGTGAAAAGAGCTGGGGCGGCTGCTGCCTCCTGCTCACGTGAAGCATCTCTCCCTTTTGAGCACCCCAGGGTGCGACACCTGCAAGTCACGTGGGTGACAAACCACTGAAGAAGCTGCCTCACACCCTAAGTCACAGCTCTGAACGTGTTCTACAGTCGCACCGCGTGCTGCTTGAACTGCTGCAGCTTGAACTACAGAACCATGGCTTGCTAGGTGGGACTACGATACACGCAGATCCTCTGGGATCAGGCACAGAGAGGGACCTGTACCACACTGACCAGTGGTTACTGTCATCAGCGGAGAGATTTGAAGTCCCGACTGGCCTGGGAGTTCTCCCTTCCCCTACGCCGTCAGTGAGGGACTTGACATTGTTACCACTGAGTACTGCGAGTTGGGTACCACTAGGTACACTGAGTTAGGCGTGGCGCGTTTCCATTCACTTGAGGAAATAAGGACAGGTGATGAGACAAACAAACCCCACGTGCTCCAGCTCCGAAGGTGTTACTCAGCACTCCAGGAGCAGCCAGAGAAGCAAACCCCCGAGTGTGGGAGATTTCTTGCCAAAGGCTCTGAGGCAGTCCAGTGAAAAATTTCAGGAAGTGCTGATTTTGCAGCTCTTGTTATTCTCTCTCTCTCTCTATCAAGGAAGTTGCCATGAAGCAACTAAGGAGAAATCAGATCATACATTTGCATTCGATGTTTCAGTGGGTTTGAAATCTTCACCAAATAAAAAGTATTTTATGGAAACCTCTGCCACGGCCTGAACTGTAATGTCATTCCAAGCCGCAGCAGCATAAAACGCTATCCAGCTTCTCAAACAAGCTGGCTCTTCGTCTCAGCCCTCCACTCTGCTCTAAGGGCAGCCCTCACACACACATATAATGCTCGACTGTGCACCCATGGAACTCACTGGGAGAAACGCCTACTGAGATCGAAGAGTGGCTTTGGATCCAAACTAGCCACACACACAAAATCATGAATAACTAGCTGAATACAACTGATTTTCCACATGTGCTGACTCGTGAGATTTCCGAGTGATTTAACTATATGGACGGGGCTGTAAGAACACATTTTTGACCTGCAGAAGAAATAGACCAAAGTCAAACTTTCAAACAAGGGTGAATTTTTAATAAACTGGAACTCAGAAACAGGTGACTGATTTTTTTTCAAACTTCGCAGAAACCTTCCTCTTTGGCATCACAATAAATCTGGCCCTTTTCAGGCCAAACATGTTTGTCAAGGCAAAGTCACAGAGAGGCTAAGATAGACGTTTATAATAATTGAAGGTGTTGCAATCTTAAGTATGGAGAGACTCCTGAACATCCAGACTATAACCCCAGTTATATGTAGGAACTTGTAATATAATAAATCTCATGGGGACAAGACTATTCACTGCCAGAAACTACCATGGAGAGAATGGCATGGTACTTCCTGCATTACTGTTGACAAAGGGGAATATGTGTTCCTTCTCTGTGGATGCTTGCATGAATCATAAATTTTATTAAGAGCTTTAGGCTGACAATGTGCTGAGTATTAGAAACAAACTACAGGTGTCCCATGTCCAGAAGAGTTTACAATCAGAACAAGTCGTTTATTCTGAACCCTTTTCTCCATCCCCACTTTGGAAAATGTTCCCTCCTTCTTCGGCACAGCTGCTCCCTTTGTGACACACCAACTCAGTCCGGTGAGAACAGCAAGTTGTGCTTCATGTGAGCCCTGCAGAGACAGTGCAATGACACAAAGAACAAGGAAGAAACTGGCACAAAGTAGAGAGATGGCAGAGCCCAAGATGCATTACAGAGCCACCTGCCCACCTCAGGGGGAGACAGCAGTGACACCTGGACACAGATCCACCCCCAAAGCCCTAACAGGGGCAGATTTTACTCTCCCGGCACAGGTACCTGCGAAAGCTGTCTTGTTCTCACAATACTTTGGCAGTACTTGTACAGCTTGTCATGCCAATACAATCTCATTGAATTGAACTGCATGGAATTAGCTGTTAGCATAGCCATCTTTTGAGCTGGAAAAGTCACTGGGAGATGAGAAATGTGGATCCCCAGGACATGATCTGTGCAGACTCTCTCTGACTACATGTTGCACACCTGAGAATGATAAAGAAATTTGCCTCTTGCAGAAGTAGATCCCCACTGGCCTCAAAACGCTAGATGTAACAGATTGACCTGATAAAGGAAGAGATAAGGAATACACAACGCTAACATAGCCTCTTAAATGGCTGAGCCTTTCAAATGCTGCTACAAGAATAGATGCAATACAGGAATAGCACTCTGATACCACAAGGTGACCCACTTAACAGGCTTCCACAATCACTGAAAGATAGAAATGGGACAGGGGGAAATGACTACAATCAATTCACTTTGGTAAGGAAATGTTACAGACAGCACGGTGTCTGCCTAGACAGTGCTGATATTTGTTTTCTTTAGCATCCTTCTTCCCCACGGTCTTCGGGGCCATGCTATGCTCTCCCTGGAGAACAAGGCCTTTTACAGACACGCTGCAACTTTGTAGTAGAGATTGAATGGTGCGGTCTCTTTGTCATGCATGTATTTTAATTATCTCTAGCATAGACCACTTCCGGGACCCTTAGCAGGTTTCACTGTCTTTTAGTAACTGGCATATTAGGAAAATAGAAATCGCCAAATTGGATCAAAGCTGAGTTCCATCTAGTTCAGAATTGTGGCTCTGATGGTAGCCAGTAGCAGACACTTCAGCATGAGATACAAAATACTGTATAATAGAGTATATATATATTTTCTTCCTACCCCCATTAGTTAGAGGTTAGTTTATATGCTATATAGTTTGGTACAAATGTCCAAACCTTTTTTTCCAATCCTGCCAAACTCTGAGCCACAAGAATATCTTGTGGCAGTGAGTTCCACAGGCTAATTGTGCATTGTGAAAAACATGTTCCTTTTAATTGGTTTTTAATTTGCTGTCTTTAATTTAATAGAGTGTCACCTTGTTCTTGTATTACAAGACAGGACGAATAGGAGCACTTGTCTAATCCTCTCTAGATTATTCACTTTTTGGCCATGCTTGCAGGGCCATATGCTCCATTGGATGACATGTCTCTGTCTGTAATGCAATAACTTTTGACCACTCATCTGATCAATGCAGATTTGAGGGAATGTTCTAGGCATCAATGTGTAGAACTCTATTGATTTGACGGAAAATCAGAACACTGAAATGTGGCATGGGGGAGAGAATATGAGACCGTGGTAGGGGAGGAGAGGAAAAGGGGGGCATACACAACCCCTGGCATGAGAGAAGTAGCAGCACGGTCCCCAAAGTAGAGGGGTGTGGGAGCTTGTGGGGGAATGAAGAGATGCAGGGAGCCCCGGTGCATGCAATGAGCTCAAATGACACAAGCTACAGAGTGTGCAACCCCTAATATGTACCTATTGTCTCTATTCTGATTGGTCTCTTCTCTGAACTATATAGTCCTTTTCTTTCCAACCTCTTCCTATGCGGGTGTCTCTTCAGCCTCTGCTAATTTGTGTTGCTCTTCTCTGTAAACTCCATTTTCTTCTGTTTTTTTCTCTTTTCAAATAAAGTGGCCAGAACTGAACTCAGTATGCGATACTCTAAGTGATAGTTCACATGCAATTCAGAGAGAATGACTGTAGCCTTTTTTCATGACGCTTCAGACTAGTCAGTTATTCTTTTTGAGCCCTCTCATATTCTCTTTGTCAGATAATACGTAATATTGCTTCTGCAGCAACTGGGTATTCGATGATGTGCTGATAGCTTCAACTGAGCTAATTGTTATTTTACTTTGCACTCATTATAGCATGATTAGAAGTAATGCAAATAATATAGTTCTAATGAATTACAAATATTTATCATTACCTTGGAATAATTGAATCAGGGATTTGCATGGAAGTAATGCAGTGTGCCCAGTACCTGGAAGCGCTTCTGCTTGCAATACTGGGTGCCATAGAAAAGAGTTCTGGTTCACATGAGATGCTAGGAAGCTCATGGATTCTATCACAGCGGGTGACCTGTTCATAAAACCATGTAGTGCAAACAGAGATCTCAGACTGCCTTCCTTGCTCACACAAACCTCTCACTGACCTCAAATGGGAGCTAGGGAAGTCCAGCTCAGGTTTCCCCATGGCACCATGTAAAACAGGTCCTCAGCAGCTTAGAATCTGGGTTGGGTTCAGAACTGTCTCTATATCTCCTGAGTCCGCAGTCTGAGGCTGGACCTGTGAGAACAGGTGTCCTGGTGGGATTTCCCACACAGTCCTGGCAGGTAGTGGAAGTAAAAAATTCTACCCCAAACGTTTCAGAACCTCAGAAAAGGTTCAGCCCCAGCTCTGGTCCAGCCCATTGAAGTCCCTGGACTCGTTCCCACTGGGCCTGTATAGGCAAAGATTGAGGGATGGCTCTTATAGAATCATAGAAGATTAGGGTGGGAAGGGACCTCAGGAGGTGTCTAGTCCAACCCTCTGCTCAAAGCAGGACTATCCTCAGCTAAATCATCCCAGCCAGGGTTTTGTCAAGCCGCAGCTTAAAACCTCTAAAGATGGAGATGCCACCACCTCCCTGTGTAATCCCTTCCAGTGCTTCACCACCCTCCGAGTGAAAACACGTCAGCTGCTGGATTGGAAACCTAAGCAGTAACCGACTCTGGAATCCAGGGTCCTTGCCCTACATGGCAAATGTAAGGGAGGAGCATGTAGCTATGTTCTCAGTGTGGGAAGGAATCGCCCATGGCTTGTATGAAGAGTCTTTTCCTATTGACCCTCCCTCTTCATGAACTCCAATTATTACTTAAAACACCTTTTAAACAATAACGCCCCAGTGAATAAAACGCTAAAATATTCTTTGTTTTACTGAAAGCATTTCCTCCTGCCTTCAAAGGAGCCAGCCCGCTATTACAAAGGGATGTGTTCTTCAAGACTAGGAAGGAGAAAACAGGCTGGATGCAAGGGATACCCAAGCCCATTGGGACAATGTGATGCATTCTGCCAGGACTTCTACATTCCCACCAGCTCCATCCTAGGCAGAAGAGCTCAGATGCCAGGCAGATACAGACAGAAGGAAGTTTGTGGGTAGGGTCACAGAAGGAAAGTTCGCTAACTTAGGACTGGACTTTTTAGAGCTAACCACTGGAGTCAGTGAGAATGGCACATGCCATGTGACGGGGTACTGATGTCAGTCACCTTGACACTAGCCATGCGCCCAAGGCCAGGCTATGGAGTTCAGCTTTCGGTTGGCATTTCTGCATCACCCTCGCTTATTACAGTCACCAGCACAATGAATTTCCTGAATTCAGAATCAAGCTTTGCTCTTGTTTCGTGTGCTCAGTACAACAGAAATGTTCATGACAAACAGTGAATAATTCCATGTGTTGTTGTCAAAGGCACAGCTAAGCACCAGAATTTGGCCCTATGGCACAGCCCTGAATATTTCACTATATTTAGGTGCCTGTGAGCTCTCCCACCACTGCTGCCAATTCTGAATCTTTCCGTACTTCCTTCAGCCATTATCTGAAGCCCAAGAACCACACCCAGATGAGCACTGAAAGGATACAGTGGAAAAATCCGTCTGCCAAGAGATTCATCTGAGCAAATGATAAATGAAAGCAAGTGCAGGAGGAATACGTAAAAGGCCTTGGTATACTAAGGGTTAATGAACTGGCTTGTACGCCCTTCTCAGCAAGCTGATTTGATGCCACCTTGACGAGTCATGCAGAAAAGTGTATTCTGGAGCTGCCACCTGGATTTGGGGCTGTTCTGTAGGCATCAACTTTGAACACTTTAAAACTGATCGAAATAAATCCTTTTTTACACAACAGATGATCTGTGAAACTCACAGCCACTAGATCTCCCTGAAAACAAGATGACAGTAGGATTCAGAACTGCCCTGGATACTGATGTGAATAACGGGAATGTGCAGTTACATCAGCTAGAGCAGACATATGTACAAGGGATACAAATTCTCTTGTTTAAGACATAAGACATAAGACAAGCGCTAACTGAAGGAGGAGGCTTAGAAAGGAACTTCTAAGGGCAAGGGCTGGCATTCCACAGCTGTTCACTCTGGGTATCTTGGACCTTCCCTTGAAGCATCTGGTGCTGGTCACTGTCAGGGTTGTGATTCTGGATGAGATAGACTACCAGTCTGATCCAGTTTGACCCATCCTACATTCCTATCGCTGGGCTGTCCTAGAGTTTGCAAGAATGTTTTAATTAAAATCAGTTTGATGGAAAATTGGGTATTTGACTGAGCAAAATTTTTTGCAAGAAGTGTCTGCTTTCTGCAGAAGATTTAGAGTTTGAATAAAAAAGTTTTCATCCAAACGCTGAAAAGTTTTGGCTGAAAATTCAGTTTTTGATGGGGAATGGGGGACTCATTTTCACTGAATTTTCCTTGGGGTGCAGAACCCCATTTTACAGCCAGCATTGGTATCAGAATATTCAGTGCCTGGAGTGGAGCCCCCAGGGGTCAGTGGAAAGACTCCCATTGACTCCAGTGGGCTGAGAAGCAGGCCTCTTGTCCCCACAAGGCCAAATTGCTAGAGTGGTCCCAAGGGGCTTTCCCAGCATATTCTGACCATATGACATTAAAGTACCACATTTGGAGCTAGAAATGTATTTCAAAAGCTGTTTGATGAAAAACATCCAAGTCCTCAACACTTCTGTGCTAAGCAAACTTCCAAAGCCCACAATAGGTGCTGGCACGTGATTTTATGTTAAATCTCATGCAAAAAACTGCTCCCAATTGCCCAGCTGTAGCTAATGTTGTTTGTAAACAGCTGGAGTCTTTCTCCTAAAACACCTCTCTTATGCCTGCCTGTTAATTTGATAGTGCTGAGTAAATGTAGTTAATGATGAGACGGCGTCATCCTGCCATCAGGTTGTGGCTGAAAAGTCATTTAATCCCATGAATGCGGAAAAGTAGAAAGAGCTGTGCACAAAGGCTGCGAATCAGCTCTATGAAACCTCCCTCCCCTCCCCTCCCCTGCCATCTGCCAGGAGTCCAACAAGCACAGCACCCGCATGATAATGTTTCAAGGGTTCCATTGACCTAATTAATCTCTCAGACAAATGGGGGGAGGAGAACCTGGAGGCTTATGTTTCTGACTGGATTCTCTCCATCTCCTTTTGCTCTGCTGGCCCCAGGGAGACATTCTATGCAGGTGAGTCTGTGACTGCAGCAACATTCGAAGCCTCTTTGCTCTCCTTCCAGGGGTGCCACATGCTGTCTTCTGACCTCATTAGCCCCCCTCCTGTTTCTCTTTCCTGCTTCACACCCTCCAGCCCCACTGATGTGCTAATTACTCTACCAAGTTGTCTGCAGGAATTTGCTCTGCTGCTGCTCCTCTGAGCTGGACATGAAGGGAACTGGGGACCTGTAGCCAAGGGGGGCTGGGGTTTCCTCAGACAGATGCATGCTGGGAGCTGTCAAAATACTATCACAGAACAGGAGGGAACGGGAGCGAGATCTTGGATTAAAACCAGTTGCTGTTAGAGCCACATGCTGGCTCTTGCCACCCCCCCTCACTGTGGGACCTGGCAGCAGGTCAGCGTGTTGGTGTGTGAGACACCAGGGCTTGGCAACAGCTTTGGCTCTCACTCTTGGGACAGTGCCACTTGGCTGTATGGGAGGTGAGGCTCTTGGCCTCCAAGCAGGAGGGCTAATTAATTCATTGGTTTCTTGTCTTGTCCCCTTGTTTTGTGCAGGGCAGGGCTGTCTACACCAGCCAGTGCATTTCTGGCATTGAGCAAAATCAGAAAGGCCAGATGATCTGGAGACTTCATTCATTTGACCCCAGATGGAATCCACGGGATTTCCTCAGGCTCTGATCGGTGACACAAACCCTACCCCAACTAAGGCAGGCTGGGCAAATATTCATCCAGTCTCTTTGCTGAGCTGTTTGAGAGACTTTTCTGGACTGAACATAGAGGAGAGAGATTGGGCCACCCTGGCTACAGTATTGCCAGAGCCTGACACACGTCAGCACCCGGGGGGTATTGAGAAATCTGAGAGAATGCAGAGCAGGGCGAGACAAATGAGCATCTTTGCGTGGGGTGGCAGGATGAGGGCAGGGAAGGGGAAGGACTGATGTTTAAGAGAAGTCTAGAAGAAAAAAGCCAAATGCCGCTGTCCTTTACTTTGTCGTGAATCTGGCATAAGTCCATTAAAGCCAGTGGAGGAGACTGGTGTAGAACTGGTCTGACTAAGATCAGGGTTATGGCCCAGTCAGTCTATCTTGGCAAGAGATAAGTGAGAGGAGAACCAGCGATAACGGGGTGGCATTAGAAGCAGGAACAATAAGGGTGACTCTCAGGGAAAATATCCTAGCTGAGGGACCATCACGATCACAGGCCGCAGAACCTCACCCACCCACTACGCACTGAGGGGATGCATAACCTCTCGGGGGAATTGGGGGGTTGCTTGAGACAGTTAAACAGGACTGGATCAAGTGTGAGGCAGTTTGCTGTAGGGGAAAGTCCTGTGAGGATGTTGGGATGGGCTAGATCACCAAATAGGCCTGCCTCATGGCCATGTAATTTTGGAGTTGTTGCTAAAGGATCCTATCCCCTTCTGTCAGCTACCAGCTCCCTTCAGCAATTTTGCAAGCAGGACGTCGACTTCAGCTTTCATCAGGATTCTAGTTGAGAGAGGGGCATAATGTATTTGTGAAAAAGCCTGAAAGACTCAGTAAGGGGTCCCTCATCTTCTCCAGGTGCTTTCCTTGAATATAATACTTACGCTGTGTTTTACGCTTCCGCTGCATAATCAGTGCTGCTAATTTCTCTGCAGTTTCCTCCCTTAGTTTTATTTTGATGGTGTTTTTCTATGTAGTCTCATTTCAGGGGGCCTTTGTCTGCCTTTCAGAAGTGGACATTTTCTTCAAATACTGTTAAAAGCTGATCCTTTTCCCCTGTTGTTCTCTGGTAAGGGTTCCTCATGTGTTAAACTCCCCATAATTACCTTTTTGTGTTAATTCCTGGACTAATAGGGCCTCCTGCCATTTTCGCTTCTGGAGAGAATCTTTTTCTTTTTTACATATTGCATGAAATTAAAGCAGATGTTACTCTTCTGGCAGCACTGTCTCACATTCCTGTCTCACCTCTCTTGTTTTCTCCTTTTGTTGTATATTCTCTCATGATGAAAATTGTGAGTCAGCTCCTCAGCTGGCGTAAGCTAATGGTGCCTCACTGGTTTACACCAGCGAAGGAGCTGGGTGTGTCTGTTTGGTTCTTGCCTTTCCTTTTCCTGCATCATTTCTAATCTGCAGAATAGTCGGCCCTTTTCTGTTCTGTTGCTGCTTTCATAGAGTCCTGTCTGAAAAGGTCCCATTGGCACAGACATTACAATGCATCATTTATGTCATTTGTTTGTTGTTTACTGACTGGGATACGAGCAAGGGCAAAAGACAATCTCTAGAGAAGGAGCTCGCTGGCTGGAGCGTTTTGCTGACACAATGGATTTGATATTGCAGAATGTCCTACTCAGGCTAATTTTGAATTGTCATCACAGATGTTTGCACTGGACACCAATTCCAAGAACTATGCTCCATCCAACCAGGAGCAGAAATAGACAATGTGACCTATGTGTCCAATCAAAACTGACCGGACTGTGAATTTCAACTATCCAGTGCTTGCACCAGACTGCTCGCAGACCATTTCCATACCAATGTCACTGGCAGCAATTAATAGCAAATGGCTTAGATTGGTTGGTGCCTGTACCAAGCGCTCTGTCCTTCTGGAACCTCGTCTCCTTGGGCTCTTGTTTCCATCTCCCCACGTCTGTTCTCATCTTCTCACCAGAACCCTGCACAGGCTTCCCTGCCACTTGCTTTCCTTCTCCCTTGAGCACTTTGCCCAGTCTTCTGGCTTTGTTCTCCCCCATCCCCTGGCCATGCTGATCACCAGTCTTTTTCAGTTCCCCACACCCCCACTTCCCTGCAGGTCTGATCCCATTGGCAGTTTCTGGACCTCCCCCTCCGAGGGCTTCAATCTCCTTTGCTTTTCCTCCTGCACAGCAGTAGCCATTAGGGGAGGCAAACAGAGGTGCTCTTTCTGTTTCCAGCTGTTTGCACAGGCAGCCTGAATGCCTTTAGGAGACAATGGAGGAGCCAGCTCTGTGACCTACCAGTTCTGGGCTCATCTGCAAGCGCTGCAGCTCGGGAGCCTCTCCATCACACCCTAAGAAATGGCCGGGAAGTGAGCAAAGAAAGCTGGACAGAAGGGCAGGAAGAGCTTTCGCGCCAAGACAGTTACTGGGACATGGAGCAGGTGTCAAGTCAAAGAGCTGAACCTATGAGCATCAAAGTTATCCAGCCTGGAATGGCGGGCCTGCGAGGCAAGTTTGCACTGCTGGAAAAGCAAGACATGAGCTAGATGTATCTATCCTGCCCAGTAATTTCTGGTGCTTCTACTGAGGACCCAAGGAAAAGCATTACGCATGTTGAAGGGTAAAGGCTCATATTACCGAAACTGAGACAGATTCAGAGGGGCTAAGAGAGTCAAAGCAGGTGTAACTGAGCACTGAGCTAGACCTTGTATTTGCTTAATTGTCTATTGTGTCTCTATTGTCTCTTCGTGCTGAATGACAGACAGACAGTTCATTTTGTTTTGCCAGACTCCTAAGGGAGGTGGTGGGCGCAAAGCGGGAGGGGGGGAAGAGGGGAGAATTTGGAAGCAGCTAAAACCTCCCATTTTCATGCATGGCCATAGCCCAGCATGTGCTAAGGAAGCCAGATAAGAATATCTGTTATGCCACAATGGGGTGGTGCGCTAAGTGTTTGCGAGTCTGTGCTTCCCCTCACACTGTTAGGCCCGGTGTATTAGAGAGTTTTGTCGACAAACTGCAATCCCCACCCTGCCGACAAACTGTCCTGTATCTTCAACAAAATAAAACCACTTTGATGAGAGGCGTGGGGCTTTTGTTGGCAGAGCTAGGGCAACGCAATGTCAGTGTAGACACCGCGTCCCCTTCTAGCAGAGGAGGGGCTGTCATTTTTGTCAAATTCACCGCTCTGCTGCAGCGGTGAAATTGAGAAGAAAGCCAGGGCGGCAGGTTCCCACTCCCGGCAGGGGGCAGGGCAAGAAACCCCGGCTATGGCAAGCCTGGGGCAGCTGGTTCTCTGCTCCCAGCTGCAAGCTGGGACCGAGCCAACTGCGGGCTGTTGCAAGCACGGCTCCTGGCTTGGGATGTGGGCGGCTGCAGCCTGGCTCCCATTTGGGACCGGGAGGGGGAGAAGTCCCCACATGGCTGCCCTGGGAGGGAGTAGCCAGGGAGCCTGTGGGCTTCCAGCAGGAAGCTGAGAGAGAGAGACGGGAGATGGGTCTCAGCTCCCCCCACTACCCCTTAGGTCAGTGGAAGCGTTCTTGGTGACCTCTGACCCGAGGAGATCAGTGTGGACAAGAGCCACTGCTGTAATTATAGTGGTGGTGAAAGTCAGCATCTCATGTTGACAGATTTTTCCAGTGTAGGCAAGGCCATATCCATGACAGGGATTGAGGGCCAATGTTTCTGGATGCCAGACTTCACAGCACCTAGTGCTCCTGGCTAGGGGAATACATATAATTAGCCATTAGCTCAGGACTTGGTTTCCAGTAGCACATTTCAGAGGTAGGACTTTCATGGTGAGAGTTTACTATTTTGTCAATTTCAATATTCCGCGTTCCTTGGGCGTCGTTTGTCTTTCTTCTAGCCACCCTCCTCAGCCACTGGAATCCCTGACAGCTGGGTAGCCCAGCCCGGCTCCCTACCATGAGAAAGGCAAGTCCACACTATCCACTGCCTTTCCATCTCCTCTGCCTCAGAATGGAAAAGCAAAATCTCTCTGTCTCCAGACCCCTTTCGGGGCCATCTGTGTACGCGCTGTTTGGGACGCTCAGCTGCTTTTGGCCTGGGATATAACATTTCATCCTCTAAGCTCCAGGCATCTTTAGATTGTGATTTTATTTTTTTAATTTAAGAAGGCAAGTAAATCATCCTTTTAATGTTGTTTTTTATTCCGTGCAAAGCACAATAAGTTCAGAGGTCAACGTCAAACTAGGTGAAAAGTTCCAGAGGGGGAGCCGTGTTAGTCTGTGTACAGCAAAAACAACGAGAGACCTGTAGCACTTTAAAGACTAACAAATTTAATTTCTGTAGGCATAAGCTTTCGTGGGCTGCAACCCACTTTGTCAGATGCAGGGAATGGAAATCAAATAGAGGAGATATATATATATACAGCCAAGGGGAATGACAATGGGGAAGGAAGGAAGAGTAGCTGAGGCCTATTCACAACCATTGATTACAAGGTGAGAATGTGTGAGCAGTGACAGTTACTTCTTGTAATGACAGAACCATTCCAAGTCCCTGTTCAGACCCAGGTGAAGCATCATGAGTTACAGCCGTCAATCTCCTTAACTACATAGAGAAAATATACAGCTTCTGAGGAATCCCTGTGGCATCTCAGAAGCAGGAGAAAAGAGTGTCCTTACTGCATGATAGAGGCCAGACTGTCCAGTGCTAGCACATGTCTGGGAGACAGCACTGGGGAAAGACTCTAGGCACAGACACTGCACTCGGAGAAGACACACCAAGCTCCTTTCAGCAGGTGGTCCTTCCGTCTATTGGCTTCTGCACACAGAGGCCTGCTGCCATTCAGCTGAACCTGATCTCCTACTTTGCAGCCACAATTTGTGTCTTTTGCAGATGCAAATGTAAGCTAGCTGCATCCCTAAGCCCCCCACCCCCTTCGCCCCCTGGACTTGTAGCTGCAGTCAGGCTGAGCAACTCATATTTTCAACTGCAGTTGAATTGCAGCTGCAAAAGTGAGGGCGCATGTTTTGCTGGGGCAGGTTGCACCTACAGGAGAGGGGCCACCAGAAGAAACAGGAGGGCGGGTGATCAGTTTTACAGAGAGCCGTAGCACAGCCTCATCACTTCTCTCTGGGGAAGTCCCAGCGGGACGTATAGGTGTCCAATCACACACATTGTCCAGTCCTGTGTGAAGTGTTGTCCCTTGGCCTCTGCCCTTAGCTCTTCAGGAACGATCCCCTTCCCTGAGACGGAACAGATTCAAGGGATTAGATTGCAGCATTCCCGACATTATGGGGCTTCAGGGTGCAGAATGGCTTCTGCCTAGGCTTTTCATGGCCTGAGCGATATTCCCGTCCACCCTCCCACCCCCCTTGAGAGTGTGCATCAGCTGTACCATTTTGGTCCCTCCGTGGAAAAGCCGAAGCAGGAGAAGAACACGGCCTGCCTGAGTTGCTTCTGGTTCAGCGCTTTGGCCTTGCACAGATACTCGAGAGTTTGGTGGTCCATACAGACCTGGACTGCAGCTCTGTCCGGGTAGTGACATCACTCTTCAAAAGTGGCTTGGGTTGCCAGGAGTTCCTTGTCCAAGAGCCCCTAATGTTGCTCTGTGGCAGAGAGCTTTCGGGTGCAGTACCTGACTAGGTGTGAGAACTGCTGGGGACTGTGCCTCTGAGAAAGGCCTGTCCCGATGGCCATGTTGGAGATGTTGGCTTCCACAATAAAGGCTTCAGTGGGATCTGGCTTCACCAGGATGGCAGCGGTGGTGAAAGCGACTTGGAGTCATTTAAGCGCAGGCTGGGTTTGGGGACCAGATAACCTGCGCTCGTACAGTGGGTTGGTCAAAAATGCCATTCTCCAGCTTCATATTTAGGCCATGCTGGAAGGTGGGGCCGCAACTTGTGCCTGTTTTCCTCACACGAGCAGCCCACTTGTTCCCAAAGAGCCTGATTGTCAGGCAGAATCTGCAGCTCTGGTCCCCCTGTGATGCACTGGGTAGTGATAAGCCTGCTGCTTTCATTCCCCCACCTGGTTTTTCCCGCAGTGGGATTCGGTGTGTGGCTTGTGCAAATGGTCACAAACGGGGCTTGGGCAGTCAGGCCTCGTAGTCAGAACCGTGGCGGTCAGTGGCCAGGACCAGCGCCGAAGATCAGAGCCAGAGCCAGGAGCCAAGGGTCAGGAATCCTAGTGCAAGCTGAGAGATCTGTCACTGCTACGGGGAAGGGACTGCGGCGTCCACCTTGTTGCACAGACACTTCCTTGCTCCTGGACTTAAATAAGGTGCCTGGGCCAATTGGGGCCATGAGGGAAGCTGTCAATCTGGGCTTCCAAGGTGGTACTTCCTGTGGTATTTATCTTCACAGGGCTTATGCAGCAATGCACGTGATGCTACCATGGCTGCCGAGTAATTGCACGGCGGCGTTAGCCATCCTGTCCCCCAGGGACACGGGTTCCAGGCCTGGCCTATCTCCTCAGAAGTTCACTTTGGGTCTCTGTCTCTGAGTAGTGGTGTATGCAGTATTTCCTCGTGTGCTAGGTCTGGGAAGGGCCCAGAGTGCCGATCAGCGCCACTGGCTGCTAGCACGACTAAGTGCTTCCAAAGAAGCCGTGCTCCGCCTTGTGAGAGGAATGGAGATTTGTGGTGACACCATAGCCCCGCTTCATGTGCTTGCCTACTAAAAGTGACGTCTCCTAGGTGCCCTGCTAACCATTGAACACACACACTCATTGACCTGAACAGGGTTTGGATCCCTCCCATGTTGTCTGTGCTCCCTATAGCCACCTGCTGGTGCAATCCTTCTGTTTCTGCTTTGAGCAGTGGACTCGGCAAGGCCTGGGATACGATATTGCAGCCACAGCACATGCTTGCTAGCAGCACACTGAGCCCTTTCTCATTTGCCTGACCTGTGTGAAATATGCAGAGTTTACGTACACTCCGCTAAACCAACAAGTGTGTTGTCCTTGATTCCATACCGACAGGAAACGAGAATCCCACAATATGACTGGATTTTCTGTTCTTTGAGACCTTAAACCGTGTCTGCTGACTTGCCCCGCAGCGACTGAGTGTTGACAGGCACTCTGTACAGTCTTTTGGGCTAGTTCATTTATTCATTTAATTTGCTCGCTGCTAATAGTGCGGTTTGGTGCCTGGGAAAGTCACAGACACGCAGACTGTGTGTGCTCTCGTGCAGCAAGTGGTTTTGAAATGTCCTTTTCGTTTTGTTTTAGTTGTTTGCCTTTGTTTATCTTTCTTCTTTTTTAAACTTCCACTTACTCTTCCTTTCACCGCCAGCTGCTGATGACCTAGACCAGGAGAGGAGCATCTCTGCAGCTCCTCATGCAGAAGTGTTCAGGGATAGGCGCTCGTTTCTCCTACTCTCAGCCATGGATTCCAAAGCTCCTGTGTGAGTGGCAGTGACTATTCTTTATTAGAGACCCAGCTACAGTAAATGGCTATTGCGGATTTCCCAGGGAGATCAGGAAATGATATTCCTGACATGAGGTGTCCCCAGACTGCCCTGCCAATGGTTGGTGGTTAGGAAATCCAATGAATGAGAATCTCAGGGAAATGGGTGACATTGACATCCGAACTGGGAGCAGCATAGAGGGAGCGAGATAGTCACGGGCAACTGAAGAGCATGGAGTCCATCAGCAACATTTTCAAACGTGCCTACATGACTTAGGAGCCTAAGTCCTGTTTTCAAAGATGTTTTGGGCCGTTAGGAGCTGGAGCCTAGGTCTCACTGAAAGCCAGCGAGGCTTAAACGACAAGTCCTGGAGGCACTTCTGATCATTTTACCCTGTATCTGCAGATCCTGCCAGAGGCAATAGTGATCCCTGTAGGACTCTCAACATTCTATTCGACGAGGAAACATGTTCTCAGAAATCTGTCTGTCTAGGTTCCTACCCTACACCCGTTACTGTGCTATCTGAGGCCTGGTCTACGCTCAAAGTTTACAGCAGCACAGCTGTATCGGCACAGCTGTGCCACTGTCACAGCACTTGTGTAGCCACGTTATGTCGATGGGAGGGAGGTCTCCCGCCAACACAATAAAACCACCTACACAAGGGGCGGTAGCTTGGTTGGCAGGAGAGCATCTCCCCTGACATACGCTGTCCATACTAGTGCTTGTGCTGGCAAAACTGACATTGCCTGAGGTGTGTTTTTTCACACCTCTGAGTGACAGATGTTTTGCTGGCATAAGTTCTAGTGTAGACAAGGCTGGAGAAGGACCTGGTAACCAGTGGTATCTCCCAGCATCTGTTTGTCTGCCTACCTCATATGCCTAGGACACTCATCCCCATAGGATCTGAGCACCATCTAAACTCAGATCATTATGTCTCACATGTGCCTCACATGGTTTGTTAACAGGGACCCATTTATGGGGTGTAGCCAGCCCGATCCCTGCCACCTGTGATGGATACACACACATGCACCAAGGGATGAATGGGTTAATCATGATTGGATATGGGAAGGAATCTCCCAAACTTCAACTAAATGCACTGCCAGCTGGTATCCAATGCCCTGTGGGTTCCCTATGTGAAGATGGGGATGGGGTGGTGAGAATTTCTTTGTATCTGTTATACAGCCTTCTCTTTCACTGCCATGCAAACGGCCCAGTTGAGAGAGCCCATGTATATAAACGATATATCACTAATTTATGGCAACGATAGACGCTGGACCTAGGCACTGAACACCTAACAAAAAACTTCCCTGGTAACTCTCAGGCTGGGTTCTTCACTCAAAGCGGGTGCATTCAGGGAACCCCCTGAGGAGAAGTTGGCAGCAAGCAATTCATTACCTGCAAATCTCTTGCCACTCTTCCATTTTGCATTTAGGCTCAGTTTGTAGCTTTGCCAGATGGTGGAATTAAATATTTGCTCTCCCCTCAGACTTCCTTCATTGCTGTTTGGCTCCCAGACAAATTAAGCTGCTCCCTTTTTTGTGACACATTAGCTTTTTCAAGATTACAAACTGTAATGACTTTCAATTTAGGAGCGTTGCTGTAGAAGCCAATTCGGCTAACAACTTTCCTGTGGAGAATCGGCAAGTCTCTGTAATTTGTGCAAGTTACTTACAGGAATGCTACACTATCTACACAGTGGATATCCACTGTGCTACCCTGTACAAACCTGGACTGGGGCCATGCTTTAGTAAAGGTGGCGCAGAGTCCTCTGGTGTGTGGATGCATCTTTACATCGTGCTGGGCCCAGTGAAAGTCCAGGAGCACCAAATGCTGCTTCGTAAGCAGCTGAGGAGGCCCGTGCAGATGGAAGTGTGCAGAGAGCAATACGTGGCCCTGTGATCAGCAAGCCATTGAGGCTCAGAGACAGTGGCTATTGACAGCTGTCCAATGAGAGTCAGAACAGTCCTCATCTGTAATGGGGGCTCATGGCACCTCTCCTAACCGCCACCCCACAGATCTCCAGTTCTGCCTTTTACACACCAGCAGCATAGCATTGTTACTGCTTATTTCATATATTTAATAGTAGCTGATTAACAGCAGCCTGTGGCCACTCACGTGACAGGGGCCATCAAAAGAAAGTGTCTCTTTGGGGCCGGTGCCATCTTTTTGTCCTGCTTTGTACAGTGCCTAGCACAATGGGTTTCTGATCCATGGCTGGGACTCCCAGGCGCTACGGTAACAGGCGTAATAAATAATAAATCCGAGTCTCTTCACAGTGCACTAGTGGGACTTCGTCATTGCCCCTCTCTCACCTGTTTGTTTCCACAAATAAAGAACCTTTGCTTTTTGTTCTAACCCTCTCCTGCCAGCTGTCTGACCAGCCTGCACCCCTTCCTTCTCTTGGCCCATGGTACAACGGCCTGTCGCTTGAAGGGTTGGACCAGTTCTACGGGTCAGTCCCAGAACTGACATTTGGAAATTCGTGATGACAGGTGAGTCGTTTGGGCGTGTTGAGGGGACTGCTACTCCTTTATTCAGGATGGCTCTGGAGACTGTCAGGGAATGAGGCATGGATGGCAGCTCATTGGCTCCCTGAGCTTGAATCCCTGCGCTTGCAAATTGGTGAATAAACCCTGCCCATCTTTGCCAGCATGAGGCCGGGGTCGGGTTGCTCCTGCTGCAAAATGCAGGGCTAGGTTGGGACTGAAAGGCCTGTTGTGGCAGGGCTGTGCCCGTCTAACACTGCTTGCGGCCACGCACAAAAGTGCCTGTGCCAGCATGGCTAGGACCAGTGTAACTGCGTTGATTGGGGAAGACTTGCCATCACTGCAGCCTGCATTACTCCGCACCACTGCAGTGCTTCACGGCTGGCACAAGAGGTGCAGGGTTGCAACTGAGCTTCCTGGAGCAGTCTTGGGGTGCACCTGCCTTCCCTTCAGCATTACTCGGGAGCGGGAGAGGTCTCCTGTGCTCCTGTCACGGCTGGTTTGAGCTACTGCCACATCTGTGATTTTATGCCCTCAACATTTCTGTTTATAGGGGGCAGGGCTTACAACTTCTCTTGTTGCAACAACAGAGGCTTTTTATGCAGACTGATGCCATTTCACTTTATGGAGCACGTGCTGCTTAATACACTGGAAAATGATGGTGCTCAAAGAAATGTGAGTCCCGCTGTGGACAGCTAGTCCCACAAATCCTTGCTCCAGGAACTTGTGCTGGTAGCCACAATGCACTGGTACTACAACAGTTGGGGGGCATGTTGTGTGTGAACACGTGGGGTTGGTTAAACTAGTCAGGCTAATTGCCCATCCCCAGTCCCTGCTCCCTCCGGCATTGGTGAGCATGGAGGAGGTGGCCAGGCTCTCAGTGTGGAGGAATGGGACCCCGGCACTCAAATTGGGGTAGTGGTGGGGAGGGGTGACTTCTGGCACACGGATGGGAATGGGCCATGCTGGAAGCCCTGGCAAGAGGGGGCGTTACTGACCGGGGTGGGGAGAGCTACAGGGAGAAGGAAAGGAGCTTTAGTGAGCCCCCGGCTCTGCACATGGTAGCCGAACGTTATCAGTTATTTCTGCCAGGCTGTCTGGATTGGCTCACGAGTGTGAGCGCCAGCCTCAAGGCAGACTGTGAAGAAGCAGGGCACAAACCCCATGTGACGCTGTCTGGATTAGAGGTGACCATTTATACCAATAGAACAAAATTGCAATGATTCTTGCAGGATACGCCATGTCAGGGACCATTGGAAAGGTTATAATTTGCTAAGTGTGATAACATTGTTTGTGTCTGTATCGTCTTTGTATGGTAAGTTATGGATATGTGTGAGAGAGCTGTATCCAAACACTTGTGCTGTACCCCTGGGTCACCCCCCCGGCAGATTAGTGTCAGCATTGAGGACTCATCAAGGGCCATTACCTGTACAATGAGCCAAAGGAGAGCAGCCAGGACTACACCTTATGAGTCACCAGGACATGTAAGAAGATGCCTGTGGACAGGGGACTCTGAGGCTTTTCCATGCCATGTGCTGCGTGGCTGCGTCTGGAACAAAGGAAGTACAAGCCTCATGGCAGAAACTATAAAATGCATCTGCACCATCTCCACCTTGTCTTCATTCCTGCTTTGTACCTCCCTCTGGATCAGCTACTCTACATCTGAAGCTGTGAAACAAAGGACTGAGACCCATGCCAGTGCTGGATGTACACCAGAGGAAATGTACAAGTCTGCAAACTCCAATACTACTGAGAATCTGATCTATGTGGACTTTGAAGTCAGTTGCATATGTCCCTCTTTTTGTTTGTTTCTTTCCTTTTATAACAACCTTTAGTTTTAGTTGCTAAAGGATTGGCTGGCAATGAGTATTTTGGCTAAGATCTAAACCAATATTGATCTGGTAATGTGGCTGACCACTTGGGGATCAGGAGAACATTTTGGTAAATGGAATAGCGTTTTAAATAACTTACCCTTTTACTGGGGGTAGTTGCTGATTGGGAACCAGAGCCTGAAATGCAATAAAGAGGGCTGTGTATTTCTTGTTCTAGCTTCCTGATAACCAGTGTGGGAAATCAGGAGCACTATTTGTGACTGGTCAGGAAATCTAACTTCAGTGTTACCCAGAAGTTCTGGATGAATCTGCTCTCCTTTTCCAACTTGCCCTGACCTTGGCATTTTCAGTGGGCTACCCTAGGCACGGACGTGTCACACCCTACACTGTCTGTGAATTCTATACTTAGATTTCCCCAATCAAGTATCAAGTGTGAACTCCTCAAGCACTATAGCAGCCTTAAAATGGAGTCACAGACAGTCTTCTTTACCACTCTGGTCTATCTTGCCACCCAGACCAGCTTGTCTTTGTAATAGATAGTCTCTTAGTACAAAAATCACAATATTCAGCTTACTTCCAGTCCCAAAAGACCAGTAACTTACTCCAGGTCAAGTGCCCCTAGATCTCTGGCCAAACAGAATGCTTCTAGCCCATCCTATAATAATCTAACTCAAGATTTATTAACTAGGAAAAAGAAATGAGAGTTATTTACAAGGTTAAAGCAACTAACCACACAGTCACAAATGAGTTCCAGTCTTAGGTTCCAGAAGGGTAATAGAAGCTGCTGTAAAAGGCAAGCTCTACCTGTCCGTTAGGGCTAACCAAGATCAAGCACTGTGGCACTCTTGCTTATGCTTAGAAATCTTTGTCCCTCAGCGTTCAAGCAGCATCGAGAGAACAATTTCTTCCTGACAAGGATTTTTATTTTTCCCCCCACAACACCAGTTCAAGCTGATGGGATGAGTGTTTGTGTACATCTCCTCTTCATGAGGGTGCAGAGAGCAATTAACAAGCCTTTTGTCCACTGAAGTTCCACAGGGACTTGCCTGTGTCCATGGGCCTTCTTTTGTTGGAGAGGAGATGGCACCCCTTGTGTTAAACTAGTATTTCACACTTGGTACTGCTTCTCTTCTGTTTGCTGACTTACACAATGACAGAGCAAACGCTGGCATGTTACTTTCTGGCATGGGACACAGATGTTATAAGTGAGATAAATGCCAGCAGCAACTCACAAGCATTTCATAAGGTCTAAACACATTGTTATAAATCTAAGACCCGTGTTAACAGCACTGACACACAGGGCAGCCAGACCGTTCCAGCCAGGCATTTGTCAGTGTTCAGTGAGGCCTAGAGGCCTTAACACAGGCTGGCACCTGGTCTGCCAGCGTCACAACGTCTCTAAACAGTCACACATCCTGGGAGAAGGAAATATCCCGGATCTTCTTCCCTCCTGCACCAGGCAGCCTGTCTGTGGGGAATGGACCGTAGGGTGTTCCCTTGGGGATGAGTCCAATGCCCACACTCACCCCTCCTTTGGCTCTCAGGCTGGTGCTGCCACCGGAAGCCTGCACTGGCTGGCGATGGTACCATTGCTGCTGTGTCTGTTTTCTCCAGGGACGGGGCGGGTGGAATGTCTTCGAGAGCCTGCAGCAGTGCCCCCGCTGGGACACGTGGGCGTCCTGAGTGACTGCTCCGCACTGCCAGAGCAGTGCAACAGCGAAGGGCATTTGGCCCCTTGTCCCCAGCCAGGGGTGCAGGCTGTCTAAGGCTGGTGGCCTGGCACAGCCAGATGTAGAGCAGTTTCCCAGTAGGCCTGTCCCCATGCAAGACGATGTCCCATGTCCCTGGCTTAGAGTCTGCTCCTGTGAGGGATGATTTTCCTAAGCATTAAAAAATGGGCAGAATCTTCCTCTGAGACTAAGGTGTCCAGGCAACCTGACCCAGGAGCCCCACAGCCGCCTTAGCATGGGCAGGCATTGAAGAGGGGCATGCACAGAAGTGGGGGCAGACAGTTGGAAATGGAGCCATCCCTCCTGAAGGGCTTGACTTGGCTCCCTGTGCAGTAGCTGGTCTCAGCTGCGGCCTCTGTGTTCAGGGGAGCTCAGAGTAGCTCCCTCCAGGCATCCCCAATGACAGCAGATCTCAACCTTCCCAGACCATCTCAGAAGTCTGATGTGTCTTGCATACTTCAAATTCCACCTCGCTTCAAAACTACTTGCTAACAAAATCAGACATAAAAAGCAGAGCCCGCTATCACTGACAAATGGCTCCCTTTCTCATTTTTAGCATATAATTATAAAATAAATCAACTGGAATATAAATATTGTACTGACATTTTAGCGTATAGCACATAGAGCAGTATAAATAAATCATTGTCTGTATGAAATTTTAGTTTGTACTCACGTCGCTAGTGCTTTTTATGTAGCCTGTTGTAAAACTAGGCAGCTCTCTAGATGAGTTGATGTATCCCCTGGAAGACTTCAGCATACCCCTAGGGCTATGTGTACCCCTGGCTGAGAACCACTGCTCAAGGACACACGCTGCCCCTGAGCATCCTAAATGCGGGTGCAGTTTTGCAAGCCCCCTCTATACCGGCCACTCGAGGAGGGATTGTACTGAAAGGATGATTCCTCATGGGGCAGAGCTGCCCTACACTAGCCCGCACCTGTGTCTGCCAGCTACGGAGCATGGGAAACTTCACTCCCAGTCTCAAGGAAAGGAGACCCACCCCAGAGGGTCTGGGTTACAAAGGGGAGGAAGAAAAAGGCTTTGTAGCTTCTTTGTCTCTGACTGGGGCTTTCTCCCTGGATAGACACGTGGCTGTGCCACGCTGTCTGAGAAGGACAAAAATCAAAAAAAGAATGGACATGGAAAGGTACGTTGATTTGGGGTAACTGTTTTGCTTCTGACACACTCCAGGCCAAGAAAGAAAGATCACCTTTAGAGGGCTCATTACTTATTTACAAATGCCAGCTCTATTTCAGGCCCTGCCAGCCTCCCTCGCAGAACGGGAACAGCAGGTGCTCCAGAAAGCAGGGTTTGTTTGCACAGGTACTTTTACATGGTCATTTACATAGTGTCACAATACCTAGGCTTGCTGGCTTGCTGCTGCCTCTTTGAAGACAGCTTCATCTCTCTGCTAAGGCAGGACCGGAGCCCTCATTTTTCAAACGCACACTAACAATGATCTACATTATTTCTGGAAACCCTTTTTAATGCTGTCCAGGTGACTGACAGAGATGTTTGCTCTGCTCTCAAATACCATTAAAGAGTTGTCAAACCAGCAATACGCTGCTAACAAAACAGCCCCTCGTGCTTTGTTATCATCATCGATGCCAAAGAACCCTTCGTTTATGGGATAAAATCTCTCTCTTAGGCATGGACAGAATTAAACATGTGCCAGGACCCTCTGTCTCCGGGATGAGAAGATGCTTAACAGGTGATTGAGCTCAATGACTTATTAAGTGAGGGTCTGATTGTCCTCTCACTGCCACCTACTTTTCCCTGGTATGATTCCATTGACGTGAATGGAGTTATTACTAATTGATACTCGTGTAAATAGGAGAGGAACGTCTTCAGGATTTAGCTGAGTATTTAGGCTCCTAAATACCTAAGTCACTTTTAAAAATGGAAATTAAACTTGGATTAGTTGCTATTAAAAATGTCTCCAATCTGCAGCAGACATTGCACATCTGTAAATGGTTACTCTGAGTTCCCTTTAATTCCCAGTAATTCTGCTCTTCTATTATTTTTCCTCTGTAAATCACGTAAGTTATAACCACCTGCTGTGTCCCTTCATATTGGAATTGAAATGGTCCTTCATGATCCTCCCTATAACACTGCTCTGAATGGTCACACAGCACAACCCACCTCCAAGATATTGTAGGATCAGAAGAAACAAAACCCGGAGCCAAATTCCCAGCTGTGGCAGTTCCAGGCTGAGCACAGATGGGTCTGGGTGGGGTCAAAGGTCCAGAATCTGGTTGGCCAGTTTAAAGTAGCCTGAATGTGGCATTATGGCAGCTGGGGATGGCCATGGGCAGGGATACCTCAGCTGTGTTTCATGCCCAGAAGAGTTTGCTTTGCAGCTCCTTCAGAGGGGACAGTCTGGTATCGTACTCATTAGCAAGTGGGAGGAGACGCGGGGTGACCGGTACTCAAACGTCAGGGAGATGAGTGGGGTGTAAATGCCGAGCTGTATTCATTAAATCTTGATTAGATCGCTATGTCAGCAATGTGGGGAAAGGTCCAGGTTAGCGCTGGGATGCATGTACGAAGGCATCTCATCAGGGGCCAGTTAGATAGCAGCTCCTCTTCAAACAGCTCGGATGCAGCTGCTTGGGGGACACGGAACTTTACACCTGGGCTCGTTTACCAGAAAGATATTGACAAACTGAAGGGAGTTCAGAGATCATAGGCACAACATAGAATCAGAGAAGATTAGAGTTGGAAGGGACCTCAGGAGGTATCTCGTCCAACCCCCTGCTCAAAGCAGGACTAACCTCAGTTAAACCATCCCAGCCAGGGCTTTGTCAAGCCGCAGCTTAAACACCTCTAAGGATGGAGATTCCATCACCTCCCTAGGTAACCCATTCCAGTGCTTCACCACCCTCATGGTGAGGTAAGAGCAGGAGGGATTGATTTATGAAGAAATATTAAGGGATAGATTATGTCCAGCCCCTGTGCTCATGCATCAGGGTGTGCAGACAGTGGGGGGATGGACTGCCCAACTGCTGCCTCCCTCACCACGACTCAGTATCATTGCAGTCACTGCAGCTGAAGGGGTTTAGGAACTACTGTGTCCTAGCACCACTGGGGGCTCAAGGCGCTCCAAAGGAGTGATGAGAGATGAGGGCAAGGTGGGGCCACAACTCATCACATCACAGGGGCCAGCACATGAAGAGCTGCATCAGCCTGTGGAATAGTGCACTCTTAGACTCATAGACTCATAGGTCAGAAGGGACCAATATGATCATCTAGTCTGACCTCCTGCACAAGGCAGGCCACAAAACCCTACCCATACACCAGTGGTTCTCAACCTTTCTAATGCCGTGACCCCGCAATACAGTTCCTCATATTGCGGTGACCCCAAACCAAAAAATAATTTTGGTGGCTACTTCAAAACTGTAATTTTGCTACAGTTATGATTCGGAATGTAAATACCTGATATGCATTATGTATTCTCATTGCTACAAATCAAACATAATTTAAACATAGTGATTAATCACAAAAGCGCCGGACACACGTAATGCGCTGCTATGGACTGTGGAGTGTTCCCCCCGCTTCCCCCGCCCCTTAGGCCCCGGACGGATGATGCAATCACGTCTGCACATGCGCGCAGGCATTCAGTTTGGAACGCGCATCCATAACGGTGTGCGTTCCAGCTGAATAGTGCTGCTACAGATGGTAGCGCGACTTCTCAGCGGCTAAAGCCATCGGAAATATGTATTTTCCGATGGCTTTAGGCGACCCCTGTGTTTTGGTCGTTCGACCCCCGCCGGGGTTGCGACCCACAGGTTGAGAACCGCTGCCATACACATATATAACAACCCCGAACCCATGACTGAGTTATTGAAATCCTCAAAATTCCCATGCTCTTGGATAGGCTGTGCCCACTGCCCCCCTCTAGCAGAATACACCCTGTGTTCACACCCTCCACACTGCTGTAATACCTTTGTGCAAGGTAGGCTTTGGGAGGGAGCCTTTAAAAACTCGTAATTTGTGAATCAAGGTTATCACGACAAAATGCACGTAGCAGTGCTCAGTGTGACGTTATAAACTGAGCTCAAGAGTAGAAGTGCATTCTCCAGATACGTCTGGGGAGTCTCAGTTCCTCAGAGACAAAGGGCAAACTGGCACTTCAGCCAGGTGTGAGCAAAGCTGCCGGGCCGTTACCTGCTAAGTGGCTGTTCTTTGGCAGGAAAGGAAGTAGAGGCAAAGATCTACATCTTAGCAAAGAAATAACAGCGCTTCCTTCCACGCAGCCTGCCTGTCACCTCGCTCCCAGCTGGAAATGCTTCTCAAAGGGAGGGACTGGACCATGACAAGGAGCAGCCACCACCAGACACTCCTCTCTCTGCCCCTGCCTATCGCATTCTCTGCATTGAAAAGACAAAGGAAGCAGCTGTTGGACTCTGGGGACGGGGTCAGTAAGACTGGTGGAGAAAACCTGGCTTTGAATCTCATCTAGTTTGTTGAGTTAGGGCTGGTCCCCACTACACTACGGAGTTTTGTGGCCAAACGGCAGCTTTTGGAGACAAACCAGCGGTGGCGTCCGCACTGCATTGATCCCGCCAACAGAACTCCCCGGCTTTGGTGACAAAGTAGAAGCACCTCAGCAAGAGGCACGGAGCTTTTTGCAGACGTCAGAGTGACGAAGCATCAGTGTAGACGCTGTGTGCCGAACTGGGATCCAGGAGCTATCCCACAATGCCCAGCAGGGCCGCTCGGCTCACTCGTCTGAACACTGCTGCGCTGCCTGCACTCCAGCTACACAGGCAGGCCCTCTCCCCTGTCAAAGCCCCTGGAAGTTTTGAAATTGCTCAGCGTGGAGCTCACACAGCCAGAGCCCAGCCGAGCCTGCCGGCTCCCGGCAGCAAACGGGCTCCAGCCTGGACTGCAGGGGAGAGGCTGGATCATTCTCCTGGGCTTGTGGGAGAGCTTGGAGGGAATCTATCCTGCTCTGCAATGGCAGCCATGCAGGCCGTGTGGGATGCTGCTGGAGGCGGAGAGGGAGAGACTCCCGCTGTGCCGTGCAGAGCCAGGAAGGGAGGCAGGGGCTGGTGTTGGGGTGGCCCCTCTCCCCACCCGTGTACCGGTCTCCATTGAGCTGGTGTGGAGGGCTAGGGGGACACCAGCTGTCTGTGCACCAGCTTCTGCCTCAGGATTGGTTGCTTCCAGCTGCTGTCTGAACATCAAGAGGCAGCATGTGACACTCACTCTCCCCCACATACACTCTGTCACACACACACTCATTCCCTGTCACACACTACACCCCCCCACACACACGGCAGTGGACTTTGTGTGTGTTCAGCAGTGTCGGTTGGCCAGCCGGGGCAGCTGAGATGCGCCTGTCAGTCTAGGTAGATGCCCAGAAACCTGCATGGTGTGGCACTGGGTCTGTCCCATGAGGCATTGCAATCCCCTCCCAAAGCACCCTGCGGGTAGTTGCACAGGGGATAGCTACGCGCAGTGCACTGCTCCCTGTGGTGATGTGGTGGTGTGAATGCACTCCACTGACACCAGCAGCGTCGTGAGGACATGCACCAGCCCTTTAATTGCAGTGGTGGCTGCACGCTGGCATAAGTCGTGTCGACAAATCTCTAGCGTAGACAGGCCTAAGGCACCAGTCATCATTTTACCTTCTCTTTCTTGTAACCATTTCTGACTTTTATACATGTTGCTGGGGCTCAGGTACAAGTAATGAGAAATAAAGTCTCTCCCTTCGTAGTTAATAAACTAATTTTATTTAATCCGCTGTCTTCAGGCTGACGTGTCTGAAGAACTATTTGAAATAATAAGCTGGCGTATTATTATTTTAAAGAAATAATGGATTTTTATTGTCAAGAAGAGGGCGGGGGACATACATTTCTGGGGGGAAAGCGAAGAGTGGGGGTCATCTTGCAATATAACAGGCTCGTGAGAATCCAGGTGTGGCTGGCTGCAGCCCACATACAGACATAGCTGGGCGTGATTGGCACACTGGAGGCCGTTTGTGAGCAGTCCAGGTTGGCGGCTACCACAGCAAAGTAGTGTAAAGGGCACCCCAATTCATGCAAAAACCAAGGTCTAACTAATGGCGATTAGGACCCATCCATGGGGCAGGTTATCTGATAATTGCCTACTGCAGGCTTCTTGCACCTGCCTCAGAAGCATCTGTTGCTTGTCAGTGTCAGGATATAGGCATGATTGGACCCCTGCTCTGCTCTGCTCTGGGATCTCCTGTGTTTCTATGTTCATAGCTATGTCTAGCTTGGCTAAGTGTTGTAGGGAGGAACATACCCGTCTACAACTAGCTGAAGGGAGTAACCAGCCAGGAGGAGGGGAGGTATCTAGGGAGATGCAGGGGGATATAACTAGGATGAATGAGATGAGAACAACAGGAGCACTGATGCTGATAGGGCCAAATCCATCCGTCCTTGTGCAGCCATTCCCTTCTCACTGCTGCTACTCAAACACTGCTGGTCCGGGTGCATACCGGCTACTCAGTGCAGTCTGAAAATGGTGAGGGCAGTTGTAGCTAGCAACGCCCATGCAAGCAGCAGGGCTCAGACCTGCCATGCAGCCTCACGAACTCTCCACAGCAGGACATTTATGTCTTAACAGATCGCAATGTCTTTTTTCGGCAGCGATGAAAATCTTAGATGTGAAATATAACAGTGAAATCCAAACGACAGAAATAATCCCAGTCGCATCCACTGACTGAACGAAACTCTCCACCCAAACTCGCAGAGTTTCTCTTCTAACGAATGTTAGACATCAATGTGCTCATTCCTGGCTGTTATGAAATGTAAACAGTGGTGACCTAAGTACATCCCATGCGGTTTTGTTCTATTCAGAGGTCAAACTCCATTATGGTCGGGTCGCAGTGTCTGTCTTTTCATGAAACCATCATAGAATTCAAATAATGCATCTGTGAGTTTAATCATGAAATGATCAGCAACTGTTGTGGATATGAGAAAGAAAATGTCCATTACAATTATGTTTGCTCAAATCCATCAAAATGAGAGGAGGCCCACAGTGCTTTCAATTATTCTTAGCAACCAAGTTAAATTTCTACACACCAGGAAAAAGTTAGACACAGCTGCCACACATTGGTCTCTGTGATTACCACAATTGTTATCATTGCACGTGGAGTCAATTGATTCACGTGCATCTTTTAATCCTCAGTCTGTTTTTATTGATGTAATTTGCTCATTTTTAAAAAAATGGTTCCTTTCTAGATGCAGGATTTGGAAAATATGCTCTGATTCGATGTGTGATGGTGCAAGGAAATCCTATAGCAGGGCTTCGGACTACAGGAGATAATCAAAGTGTTCTTACATTGCTTTCTTTTAAAGTCAGAAGCAGCAGTTCCCACTGGTGAGGACAGTCTGAGCAGAATGCAAACTGAAGACATTACTTCACAAACTCACAAGAGCTCCGGTCCAGATTTCCAGGTGCTCACACCCACAGCTGGGAGCATATTTTCAATAGGCTCAGTACCCGGCTTGTGTCCGATTGTGAGACTTTGGGCCAGACGTTCAGAAGAGCCAGTGATGCCCCTGAAATGCAGAGCGGTTTGGAAAATCTGGCCTGCCGTGCAAAAGAAGTCTCGGTGTGTGCCGCAGCATCATCAATCTGATCTCAGAGGAAGATAAAAATCACACTCTTGGTTCTGGCAGCCTTGCTGCAGCAAAGAAAAAGCATGAATGCCACGTGACCACCTCCTGCAGGGAAATCACGGCTGATTCTCCCATATGATACAAGTGCCGAGGGTCAGGATCCTATATCCTCATCACACCTTTCAGTCTACCACGCTTTGAGCACAAAGCACCCGGAGCCAGCACCAGTTACTCCGTGTCATCTTAAAAGGAGATTTTCCCTCCTGCAAGAAGGGAGATGGTGAAGTGACATACAACCCCAGCCTGGGGTCTCTGGTTTCAGAAGCTGGTCAGGGTGTAGTGAAGAGAAACTGCCTTGCAAGCTCACCCAAGGGAGCAGCATGTCCTTCACCGGACAAACAGATCCCTAGAGCCCCTGCCAAGCTGGCATGTAAACAAGGGAAACTGCTGATGCTGGAGGTAAAGATTAGCAGACATCAAATGCTGCCTGCAGCAGGTTCGCATTGGTCCCCTGCTGGTCAGGTCCTCTCAGCCCACAAACCACACATGGTCCTCAGCTTCATGTTCCCCCAGTGCTCTTTATTTCCAGGCTTCCCCTCCACCAGCTAGCTACAGCAACGGTCCTGGGCAGGGCCACGCAGCCTCAGCCCCGGATCAGGGCAGCTCGCCTCCAGCCACAGCTTCGCCCTTGCAAGCTGAGCACTCGCTCCCATGCCGCGCTCCCCTGAGCCCTCGTGGGGCTAGGCTGAGTGAGCTCCCAGCTGCTCCTCGCTAGCCCCGACCCTGCGGCCCCCCCAGCTGGCTCCACTCCCCTCTTATTAGGGCTCTGGTGGCAGGGGGCTGGCTGAACCCCCGGGGCTCAGCCAGCACCGTCACACTGCCACTTCGGTGTTCCCCTTCCAGAGGAGCCGGCACACACAGAGCCAACAGCTTGAATGCATCTTCACTAAGCCTGAAGAAAACCTGATCAATTAAACACGTGCCCAGGAAAACGCCAGCTGTGCCACAGCAGCCAGATGCCAGGACTGCTGAATTCTCCCTGGGGCACGATAGGTGTCTTGACCAGTGTTCGGAGAGACCAAGTCTACGTCATTCACCGCGAGACCTGTTTGTAATCAGCTAAGCAAAAAGACGGTTCGTGCTCTTTGGGCTGGATATCACCTCCTCTCTGCGGGTTATACCCATCGATACACCTGAGCCTGGCTCTGCAATCCTCTGGTTCCCTGCCGTCACACACAGATTGGGCAGACCCCTAAAGAGGCAGGAGCTCTGCGAATTTTCACAGCCATAAAGCCAACAGGCCACACATTCTAGGGTTGGATGCAGGCTCTCTGGGGCAGGGACCATCTCTCTGTCCTGTGTTTGCACAGCGCCTAGCACCAGGGGGTCCTGGGCCTGGGGGACTACCACAACACAAATAACTAATAACGATAAGACTAGCTGCACACAAAGCAATGGTCACTGATGAGGCCAGGGGGAGCAGAGTGGAAGGAAAGGGTTTGTGAGCTCTCTATAATGCAGGCTGGCATCATGAACACGCCAGGCAACTTCTACGGCTGAATTGTGCCACTCTTTGGCTCGGTTTAATGTGACACTTGGAGACTTCAGATGGAAAAACACTGAGCTTTGGTGGCGTCATGGATACGTTAGAGACATTTTATCTTTTCCATTTATTGAGGGATTTTAAAATTATTTTTCACCTTAAGCTTGCATTAGATGTTTAGTTTTTGCATTGAGTTTCCGTGTAGGTTTTTTGTTTTTTTTTTAAGCAGCGAAAGAGCTTCATTTCCTGTGTTTAATCAAGTCAGCACTGACATGCTGGTAGTTTGGCTCCGAAAGTTCCAGGGGTGGCTGAGATGGAGGAGGGGTTAACATCTCCCTTTGCTGGTGGAGGTTGTTATCTGTAAGGCTGGGTTAACCCCCTTAATGCTGGCCTAATCCTCTTAATCTGGTACCACAGATATTTCAACTGTGATAGCTGTAAACGCATCATGGGAAGTGAGAGACACATAGAATGTGTTTTTCAAATGAAAGTTTAGCAGCTGAAGGAAAGTGAGGAAGAAATTGCTGAAGACCTTAGTTCAACTGCGCTTCTTAAACATTTGTTTCTTTGTTTATACAGCAGTGTCACCGTGGCCTGCAATGCACTCTTCCCAAATGAATTTCTTTAATTCATTCATGGCTTTGGGTTTTTACAACTGCTAAAAATGTTCACCATTAACCTGAAAAGAAGCCACAGCCAGAAGTGTGTTAGAGAATTTGCCATTCTTTAGAAACTGGGTTACAAGTTTAAGCAAAATAATGAGAAAGTATTTGTATTTCATTCAGGCACAAATGAAACCCTCCTGTTATTCTCATAATTTGCATATAACAGCCCCGCTGAGGTCAGGATCCCATTGTGCAGGGTGCTGCACAAACACAGAGAAGAGAGATTTGCTGCTCTGAAAAGTCTACAGTCTAAACAGAGGAAGGAAGGATTACTATTCACAGATGGAAACTGAGGCACAGGGCAGATTAAGTGGCTTGTCTAAGGCCATAGAGAAAGCCTGTGGCGGAAGCAGGAAGTAAGTCCATATCTTTTGAGTCCCAGTCTCATGTTTTAACCTTGAGGCCACTCTTCCTCTCTTTTAATTAAGAATTAAAATGTTTCAGGGTTCCTGGTTAATAAAGCAAAGCAAAGCCACCATCAGCAGCATGTACCTGCCTATGTGGAGCAGGCTGGCCAGGCTGGGACTTGCGAAGCGTTTTCAGGACCTCTGCAATTTCCCAGCCTGCCCCAAACTGCCACGCAATGACATCTGGGGTCAGTCCACACCCTAGATGAGCACTTGGCGAGGAGTCGGTGCTCATGGAAGGATGCCCCAAAGTTCTGCCTTTGGAGCATAATCCCCACCCCACGTTGGGGTTGGGGGAATAGTCCCGGAGAGCCAGCTGTGCCCCCAAGACTCTCTTCTGCTGCATCCAGCCCTGTGGTAGGAAGTGCTGGAATTGAATGCAGGCCAAGGTGCATTAATTGGCAGTCCGCTCCCCTTCGTAATGAGCAGGAGACTCCGGGAGGTTGTGGAGGCAGCCTTATAGGTGCTGTGCTGGGGGGCATCGGACAGTAGAGCAGGGCAGCAGCAAGCTCTCCACAAGCATTCTTGCCAGTAGAATTGTCTATCCCAGCCTACATGAGTGAAGGGACATGGTGGGGGAGGCAATATCTTTTATGGGACCAGCTTCGATTGGTGAGAGAGACAAGCTTTCGAGCTTACACAGAGCTCTTCTTCCTCTCTGCGTAAACTCGAAAGCTTGTCTCTCTCACCCACAGAAGATGGTCCAATAAAAGATATTGCCTCCCGCACCATGTCTCTGTAATATCCTGGGCCCAGTACAGCTACAACAACACTGCACGCGTGTGTGAAAGGGGCTGGGAATAAAGCCAAGCGACTCATTAGAATTGTTTGTGGTAATATCCTCCATGCTGTCGTGCTGTATGCCCCCAGCTCTGGCTGTTACATCCCCAATCATCTTTAAAACTTGCGAAGCTCTACAGCCTGCCTCTGCCCATGCGCGGTGATCTGGGATGGGATTAGAGGCAGGAGCCATCACTTCCGCTGGATCGTCTCTGGCAGTGAGCCTGCATTCAGTAATTAACAAATAATAATAACAACAACTAATATTAATTAATACTCAGGTAATCCCAGCGGGCCCTGACACTCTGGGTCTGGGGCCGACACCTGCTCTTTATTCTCATGTGCTGTTTTGACTCAATGCTCCTTGCACCTCTAAGATTGAATCCAAACTTGCATGTGCTGCTTCCAAGCCCGGCAGACGCATCCAGAGACGCCACTTGGTGTCTTCTGCGCCACTTAAGACTGCACTCGATTCCAGAGACTCCCACTGCGCTGCTTCTGCTCCACTTACAAGCAGTAAGTGAGCGTCAAGGCATGCTGCTGTGTTGATTGGAGGCTGCACTCAGGTTGATGTAATTGATTCCAGAGTCATTAGACTGCTGAGTGCCCTCGTTTCTGCTTTCAGACCACACACATAATGCCAGGTACATTGTGCTGTGTTGATTCTAGTCCGCTTCGCCCAGGGAGCTAATTCTAAAGTACGAGGCTCTGCTGCTGGGACTCCTTCCTCCCTTACCAGAGAGGAGGAGAAAGCAGAACGATGGACCTCTGTTTAAAGGATGAGAATGGGGACTCCTGGGCTCTAATTCTGTGTCCACACCAGACTGTCCTTGGCTAGTCACTCAGGCTGGGATTTTCAAAGCAGATTAAGGAATGGAGGTGTCCAAATCCCACTGAATTTCAATCAGGTCAGGTGCTTCATTCCATTAGGCTTCCCAGCCTAAAGTCTGGATTTTCTAAGGAGGATGCAATAAGTTTGTCACCCAAACTCTTCGCTGAGCAGCAGGGGCCACAATTTCACCCGTGCTCAGTACCCAGACCCTCCCCCGGGAACAAGTGGCATCTTCTGCTGCACAAGCCCAGGCTTTTATTGCTTGTCTCTGCATAAACTGCTGAGAATAACTCACCTGCTGCCCTGCCCATTCATTAACCCCCCGAGAGGCAGCATCAGCCATTAGCCGCATCCTCTCGATCACCCTTTCCCCAGGTCCAGCCCCCTCGGATTCATGCCCTCTCTGTTCATCTGGCAGTCTCCTTCCCTAGCGCTCAGGGCAGAAAGCTATCTGAATCAGTTCAGCTCCTCTGCAGAGGGAGAGCATAGCACGTCTCCCTTCAGCATCTATCTGGGGCAGCACAAGAATTTATGAGAGGTGTGTTGAGAGCACTTAGCCTATCAATTAAAGCTACTGAATATTGGGATAGCAACAGGAGGTTACTCCAATTACCAGCTATTAAGGACTATTAATGGCTGCTGCTAGCACATGGGTTTTGAGCTGATCTTGTGCATAGAAATGGAGTTTAGCGTTCCTGCAGACAGAGGGCCTAAAACCAGGGGAGACCTGGAAGCAAATTTGTTTTCAAGTGATTTTAGCATAGGTTCCTGATAAGCATGTCCAGCATGGAGGTAAATGGGGCGGCAGTCAGCGCCCTGGCAGTTTGGGGGCCAGGTGGGTTGAGCTGGGATGTTTGTCATGAAGTGGAGGTCTGGCAGCTGGGGGGCTGCCAGTTTTAAAAAATATCTCCTGCAGACCAAGGTCAGCATGAGATGATAACATAGATTGGCCCCGAAGGGTCTGATGGTACATTTAATGTCCTGTGCCACCTCAGTATCAGCAGCGGAGTGGTTTACTGCACTGGCATTTTGCCTCAGGAAATCCAGGGTAAAGTCCTGTGTTGTTACATCGCAGGTAGATGACACTAAGATTGGTGAAGTGGCAAATAATGACCTGGACGGGTCGGTCCTACACAGCCATCTGGTTGGCATGGTAAATTGGGCTCTCTTGAACAAGAGGAGCTCTAATGCTGCTAAGGGTAAGAACATGCACTTAGAAAATGAGAATACAGGCCACACTTACAGCAAGTTGTGACTCCAGAAGGACTTACACGAGGCCCAGAGGGTAACCGTGGGCTCCCAGTGAGAAACTGGGGTGAAGATAGCAAACAGAATCCTTGGATTTCTGGGTGAGGAGGTGATATTCCCTCCATCCCTGGCATTGGGGAGACTGTTACTGGGTGCTGTGTCTAGTCCTAGTGTCAACACTTTAAAAATGATGCTGAGAAATAGGGAAGGGCTCAGCAAAGAGCTACCAGTTATTTACAGGTTAGAAAACCTGCCGTTTAACAAGGGACTAAAGAAGCGCAGTCTATTTCACATGACAGAGACCACGCCAAGAGATGGTTGGATTGTGGGCTGTAAGGACCAATAGGGGAAAAGGTTTCTGACGGGAGAGGGATTGTTTAGCTAGCAGACAAATTTGTCCAGCTTTAGCTCCCCAGCTGAAGCTGGACAAATTCAAATTGGAAAAAGCACAAGACAATTTTTTACCATGGAGGGTAATTAACCCTTAGAACAAGTTACACAAGGGGGATTCTCCCTTTAAATCATGACTGAGTGTATTTCTGAATTTTTTCTTTTTGAAATAAGAATGTAAGAATGGCTAGACTGATCAGACCAACGGTCCGTTAGCCCAGTGTCCTGTCTTCTGACAGTGGCCAACGCCAGATACTTCAGAAGGAATGAACAGAACAGGGAATTACTGAGTGATCCATCCCCTCATGTTCAGTCTGATTCTGGCAGTGAATATTTGCTGGAGCTCACACAGAAGTTATGGGCATAGTTCAGGAATTACTGGGTGAAATGCTCTGCCCTGTGTTATGCAGGAGGTCAGAGTCCAGATCAGTGGTTCTCAACCTGTGGCCCGTGGCCTGATTGCAGCCCAATCAGCACACAGCTGCGGCCCATGTGATATCCTCAGGGCCGTACAGATATTATAAGTGTGTAACCCCGCTGCCAGTCGGAGTTGGCAGCAGCAAGGGCCAGGTTTAATATCTAAGGGTTTGTTTCAACAATACAACACAAAAATGTGTTGAGCCCCCACCCAGGAACCTGGGACAATTACACCCCACCCCAGGACACTTCCCCTCTTGCAAGCACAGAGACTGAGTCTATGAAATACATTTTTTAATAAAGGGGGAAAGTAACCTGGCATTAACTTGGGAAAATGTCACAAGCAGAAATACCTGTTCCCGCCCCGGCCAGGAGCGCGGTCCCACGACATGTGATTTCAGCTGTAATGATCACTTATAAAGCAAAAGACTCCTAATGGAGCCTTCATAGTAGAAAGTGAGACCCTAGCACACAAGCACTAGGGTGTGATCTGGCCAGGGCTTCAACCTGAGCCTGAGGCGTGAGGTAAAGCAGCAGTTAAGCTCTGTTATTATGAAACGAAGTTGGCAGGAATTAGAAATCATTATCTTCGACTCCAAGATCATATCATAGCGATGTTTTGATCGAACCAGTCTGTACAAAGTAAAGGGTGGCATCTCGCCACATCAGAGGGTGACAACGATACATGTCAGAGAGGCAATATAAACTTGTTTGTATCAGGGTACAAAAGAAGGTCCCAGAGGAAGCATCGTTGGCTGGCCGAGAGAGGAACAGAAAGTCCTGCCATTTACGAAGCCAGTCTATTGTCTCAGACATACATGTATTAAGTGGGTGCTTTTCACCATGCTTCGCCTACAATAAACCTGGCCCAGTGACTTCATTACCAAAACAGATCTCTGGTCTGACTGTGTAATTCAGTCGTGGTGTACTGTATTGGCTGCCTGCACAGAGCTGGGCCAGTGTACACACCGAGAGAACACACACAGCCAACAACTGACAACAGCCTTCATTAGCTCTGTCTTTGAACCATGGAGAGGGGCAGGTTAAACCATGCCGGGGACTCATGGGCAGGGCCAGCAGGGTCACCTGTCCCCATTTTGTCTTTCCCACAGTCTGGCGTCCGATCTCCCTGCTTATCGAGTCCAGTTCAGCCGACAGTGACCTGCTCGGTGAGACTGAGAACAGGTCTGCTGTCCTGTGCTCACACGATAAGGAGAACACTTCATTACCCTGCGTTCCAGAGAAATGCATCTATAAAGTGTTTTGTAACCCAGCACCAGCCAGAGTCCATCACTTTGACAGCGCAGCCCTGTCTGCTGGGTACCTGGGCGTGTTCAGTAAATGCAGTTTGGTTCTGAAGCCTCCCCCAGCTCCCTCAGCAGGGAGGAGCTTGTTCAGAGCCTGCTTACATGTGTTGTGTGTGCGCAGCCCACATCTCACGTGGAGAGCTGCATGCGTGGCTCATTATGGTAAAGAGATTGAGAACTGCTGGTTGTGGATTATCACGTTTCCGTCTGGCTTTAAAACCTAGGAATCTGAATCTAGAAATCCTGCCTCTGAGTGTGTGTCCCGAACATTCAAATCAGCAATTATTCCAGACCCAAAAGAATTGCTAGAAGCACTCTAGAGCAGGTGCTCAGCGGGTGTAACTCGTTAGGTCCGGTCTACACGTACCTTTGCCATTCAGCGGCAGTCAACGGGAGATACGCAAGTGACTCAAATCGCCAGCGTGTCTCCCGTCGACTTTTCAGCGTCTCCTTCACGCAGCGTCCACACTGCGCTGTGTTGAAGGGAACAGCGCTCCCTTCGACGCAGCGCTACACCACTTATCGGGGTGGTTTCCCTGCGTTGCTTGCTGAATCGACTGAGTGCGTCTATACAGACCGCTCAGTCGATCCAGAGCGGTCGATCTGACAGTGGCGAATTTGCTGCCATCAGTGTAGACCCAGCCTAAGACAATGGACTCTGATGGAGCAAATTTTCATCACTGGAGCATCTGAACCATTGAAAATAAAAACACCCTCTGCCCCATTGTTACTGATGTTGGAACTGGCTAAAGGCTGTGGAATTATTTTATCTCTGTGTTTGGCACTGGTGCTACTGCTGCTGGAATTCACTGTTCTGGTCCCATGTCATCAGTTCAAGAAGGATGTTGATAATTTGGAAAATGTTCACAGAAGAGCCACAAGATGATTAAAAGATTAAAAAAAACCTGCCTTATGGTGACAGACTCGAGCTCAGTCTTTTTAGATTCACAAAGAGAAGAGTAAGGGATAACTTAATTACTATTTGTTAGTAGCTACATGAGGAACGAATATTTAATAGTGGGGTCTTCAATCTAGCAGAGAAAGGTATGTGGCTGGAAGCTGAAGCTAGGGACATTCAGACTGGAAATAAGATGTACATTTTTAATACTGAGAGTAATTAACCATCGGAACAACTTACCAAGGGTGGTGGTGGCTTCTCCGTCACTGACAATTTTTAAATGAAGATTGGATGCTCTGCTCTAGGAATTTTTTGGGGACCTTTTGTGGCCTATGTTATACAGTGGTCAGACCAGATGATCACAATGGTTCCATCAGGCTTTGGAATCCATGAATCTATTAAACATAGTGCACAGGAGAGTGAGGTGCATGGCTGCCCACGTCTGTCTGTAGACAATGCCCACGGCTGGCTGTTCTATCCCCTTCTGCGCAGCTTTTCTAGTGTGTGACAGAGTCTCCTTTAACAGACAAAAGACTTGCTCAGCTCTTGCAGCCAGAGGTCACTGGCTGACGAGAGTCATTTAAGAGGTGCTAACTCCCTTGACTTGTTACTACTCACTAAAAATAAACCTCATTTGCACAACAGGAAATTGTAGCTTTTGGCCTGCGATCGTTTTTAGGAATTGAAAATATCCTCTGCTGATGCTATTACAACACACAGCTCATTCGAAAGCTGCTCAGGGGAAATGATTTTAGCTCAATCAGGGTAAACTGAAGCCCTGTGCCCTACTTAGCTGGCGTGCATATACTTGTCAGTAAGTGGGACACTCAATAACCTGAGATCTGACAGCCTTCAGATCCTGTATGGAGAGACGTCAATCATCTTGGCTTACATTAAACACCTTCCTGAGCATGTGGGCCATATTACAATATCCCTGCAGCACCAAATTACAAACAACACCACACGCGCTAATCCCCTGATCCTGTCTAGTTCTCCCTTTGTATGGTCCCTGAAGAAAAAGAATCTCTTGTCTGAGCATAAAAAAATGTAAACCAGGGAGTGCGGTGTGTGGCAAGGAGTCTCTGCCTGCTGCATTCCTAACCAAGGGTGGATATTTGCAGTTGACCAGAGTGCAAGTTGTATAGCAATATTCATTGTCAAATAAAATAATATGATAAAATACTTGGTAGCCATCAAACGTAATTATAATTAGAGCTGTGATATATTTCAGGTGAGAATTATTTCACACAAAAAATGAAGCTTTGGGTTAAAAAACTGTGAATTCATATCAAATTCCCTCAGTTGTTTAAACTGAAACAAACAAACAAAAATGCTGACAAGATCAAAATGTTTTGTTCCAACATTTTGATTTTGTCCATTCACAAGTGACGTTTCAATTTGAATTTCACCTCCATTTATTTTTTTTAAAAGGTTTTAAAGAGCTGAAAACAAAGACATTTTTTTAACCTTTTCAGTTTGCTAAAAACCTGAAACGTTTGGGCTCCCCACCCCGTGTTTCAGTTTGGCCAGCAAAGAGAAAAATCAGTTATTTGCACAACTCTAGTTATTACTGTCTCTACAACTATAACTAATTATACTTCCACTAAAGTTTTGTTTATTGATTTGGTTGCACGTCCATCATCTCTCTCATATTGGAGAACGGCCTTGTCTACAATAGAGAGTGTTGTTGAAGCAAGTTACAGCGCTGATCAAAAAGCACTGGAATTATAACGCTTGTGCCTGTCCACACAATACTCACTGTGTTGCCGAAGTATGTCCACAGTTGTTGCTCTGACATCGACCATGAGAGCTGAGCACAGTGGGCAGCTATCCCACCATGCAACTTGCCACTTTGTGCTGCTAGCAGTTGTGGGAAAGTGGAGCAGATCATGGTGCATTGTGGGTGGGGGCTCAACGGCCCATGATGCAGTGATTCCGTCCCATCATTCCATGGGTTTCCAACTGCATTTCGTGGCATTTTTCAACAGCCCCAGTTTCCTGTGTGCCTGCCATTTCTGTCCAAAAGGATGGAACCTGCACGCAGCTGACTGTATGTGTGATTGTGACTGCAGTTACAGGGCCTGTTTGGCAGTTGACTGTGCGTGTGTGATTTAAAAGTGTGAATTGGGAGTGCTTTGTTCCAGGTGGGCCTTGAGTGGTTGATTGCAGAGGGAGGCACTGAGGCGGGGCAACTGCTTCGAGTCAGCAGCCTTATAAGAAGCAGCCAGTTGTGAACAGAGGAGAGGCAAATAGAAGGCATTTGCCTGGGAGTTCACCTTGGGAGAGAGCCCACAGCGGGTTTTTGCCTTTCAGACTTAGCTGAGCAGTAAATACAGCCTCTGAAGAGGCTCCCAGAGGAAAGATATGGAAAGTGAGCGATCTACTGTTGTCACCTGCACTGGATGTTCTATGTTTGTCTTCCTCCCACAGGATAGAGCTGACTTCATCTGGACAAAGTGCAGGCTGGTTTCCATATTGGAAGATAAGGTTAAAGGACTAGAGACCCAAAAATCAACCCTGTGTTGCATTAAAGAAAATGAAGTCTTTCTCGATCAAGACATGATTTGCTACTTCAGGCACAGTGTGAGGAAGATTCAGAGAAGCCAGTGCAGGGCAAACTGAAGAACGGGAAAGAAAACTGGCAACATGTGACCTCCCGAAGAAAGAGAACCCATATGCCCACCATGCAGATAGAGGTACGGAATCGTTTTCAGGCTCTCTGCACAGGTACTATGGCAGAGAACTATTTGCAAGACTCATCTGAGGGAACGGATAGAAGGAGACCCTGTTGATCAGAAGGCAAGGGATGCCTTGTCCTAGGGATGGGGGTTCCACAACCACCACTCCCAAGAGAAAGAGAAGGGTGATGGTGGTCTGGGACTCCCTCCTAAGAGGGATGGAATCATCCATCTGCTGTCCGGACCGGGAAACTAGAGAAGTGTGCTACTTGCCTGGAGCTAGGATTCAGGCTGTGACAGAGAGACTGCCGAGACTCATCACGCCCTCAGACCACTACCCCTTCCTACTTCTCCATGTGGGCACCAATGACACTGCAAAGAATGACCTTAGCGGATAACTGCAGACTATGTGGCTCTGGGAAGAAGGATAAAGGAGTTTGAGGTGCAAGTGGTGTTCTCGTCCATCCTCCCAGTTGAAGAAAAAGGCCAAGGTAGGGACCGTCGCATTGCAGAAGTAAATGCGTGGTTATGCAGGTGGTGTCGGAGAGAGGACTTTGGATTCTTCGATCATGGGCTGTTGTCCAGGAAGAAGGATTGCTAGGAAGAGACGGGATTCACCTAACAAAGAGAGGGAAGAGTATCTTCACAGACAAGCTGGCTAAACTAGTGAGGAGGGCTTTAAACTAGGTTCAATTGGGGACGGAGACCTAAGCCTGAAGGTAAGTGTGGAAGTGGGACACCACGAGGAATCAGAAAGAGGAGGGTGCAACAGGGGAGACCTCCTGATTTGTACTAAGAAAGTAGCGCAATCGGCTAGTTATCTCAAGTGCCTGTTCACAAACTCAAAAAGCCTGGGAAACAAGCAGGAGGAATGGAAATCCTGGCACAGTCAAGGAACAATGACATGATTGGAATAACTGAGACTTGGTGGAATAACTCACATGACTGGAGCACTGTCATGGATGGGTATAAGCTGTTCAGGAAGGACAGGCAGGGGCGAAAGGGTGGAGGAGTTGCACTGTATGTAAGAGAGCTCTAGGATTGCTCTGAGCTCCAGTGTGAAACTGGAGATATGCCAGTTGAGAGTCTCTGGGTTAAGCTTAGAAGCAAGAACAATAACGGTGATGTCATGGTGGGTGTCTGTTATAGACCAGACCAGGAGGACGAGGTAGATGAGGCTTTCTTCAGTCAACAAGGGAAACTTTCCAGTTCACAGGACCTGATTCTTATGGGGGACTCAATCACCCTGACATCTGCTGGAAGAGCAATACAAAAGAGCATAAACAATCCGGGAAGCTTATGGAGAGTGTTGCAGACACTTCTTGGTACAAGTGCTGGAGCAACCAACTAGGGGCCGTTCTGCTCTTAACCTGCTGTTCACAAACAGGGAAGATTTGGTAGGGGGAAGTAGAAGTGGGTGACAACCTAGGCAGCAGTGACCATGAGATGGTCGAGTTCAGGATCCTGACAAAAGGAAGAAAGGAGAACAGAAGGATCTGGACCATGGAGTTCAGAAAAGCAGACTTTGACTCCCTCAGGGAGCTGATGGGAAGGATTCCCTGGGAGGCTAATATGAGGGGAAAGGAATCCAAGAGAAAATGGTTTAAAGAAACCTTATTGAGGTCACAGGAACAAACCATCCAGATGTGCAGAAAGAATAGCAAATATGGTAGGCGACCAGCTTGGCTTAACAAAGAAGTCTGTGGTGAGCTTAAACACACCAAAAAAAGCTTACAAGAAGTAGAAGCTTGGTCAGATGATTAGGGAGGATTTTAAACGTACTGCTCAAACATGCAGGAATGAAATCAGGAAGGCCAAAGCGCAACTGGAGTTGCAGCTAGCAAAGGATGTGAAGGGGAACCAGAAGGGTTTCTATCAGTATGTTAGCAACAAGAGGAAGATTAGGGAAAATGTGGGTCCTTTACAGAATGGGGGAGGCAACCTAGTGACAGTGGATGTGGAGAAAGCTGAGGTACTCAATGCCTTTTTTGCCTCTGTCTTCACAGACAAGGTCAGCTCCCAGACTACTGCACTGGGCGGCACAGACGGGAAGGAGGTGAACATCCCGCAGTGCTGAAGGAAGAGGTCCAAGACTATTTAGAAAGATTGGACATACACATGTCCATGGGGCCAGATGCAATGCACCCGAGGGTGCTAAGGGAGTTAGCTGATGTGATTTCAGAGATAGTGGCTATTATCTTTGAAAGCTCGTGGCAATTGGGGGAGGTCTCTGATGACTGGAAAAAAGCAAATATAGTGCCCATCTTCAAGAAAGGGAAGAAAGAGGATCCAGGGAACTACAGACTGGTCAGCCTCACCTCAGTCCCTGGAAAAATCATGGAGCAGGTCCTCAAGGAATCCATTTTGGGGCACTTGGAAGAGAGGAAGGTGATCAGGAACAGTCAACATGGATTCACTAAGGGAGAGTAATGCCTAACCAACCTGATTGCTTTCTACAAAGAGGTAATTGGCTCTGTGGATGTGGGGAAAGCTGTGGACATGATATACCTTGACTTTAGCAAAGCTTTTGATACGGTCTCTCACAGTATTCCTATCAGCAAGTTAAAGATGTATGGGTTGGATGAATGGACTATAAAATGGATAGAGAACTGGCTAGAGCATAGGGCTCAATGAATAGTGATCACTGGCTCCATGTCTAGCTGGCAGCCAGTCACAAGTGGAGTGCCCCAGGGGTCGGTCCTGGGGCCGGTTTTTTCAACATCTTCATTAAAGATCTGTATGATGGGGTAGATTTCACTCTCAACAAGTTTGCACAAGACACTAAGCTAGGGGGAGTGGTAGATACCCTGGAAGGTAGGGATAGGATACCGCGGGACCTATACAAATTGGAGCATTGGGCCAAAAGAAATCTGAGGAGGTTCAACAAGGACAAGTGCAGAGTCCTCCACTTAGGATGGAAGAATCCCGTGCACAGCTACAGACTGGGGACTGATGAGCTAGGTAGCAGTTCTGCAGAAAAGGATCTGGGGGTGACAGTGGATAAGAAGCTGGATATGAGTCAGCAGTGTGCCCTAGTTGTCAACAAGGCTAATGGCATATTGGGCTGCATTAGTAGGAGCATTGCCAGCAGATTGTGGGAAGTGATTATTCCCCTCTATTCGGCATTGGTCAGGTCGCTTTTGGAGTATTGTGTCCAGTTTTGAGCCCCCCACTACAAAAAGGATGTGGAGAAGTTGGAGAGAGTCCAGAGGAGGGCAACAAAAATTATTAGGGGCCTGGAGCACAAGACTTATGAGGAGAGGCTGAGGGAACTAGGCTTGTTTAGTCTGATGAAGAGAAGAATGAGGGGGGATTTGATAGAAGCCTTCAACTCCCTGAAAGGGGGTTCCAGGGAGGATGGAGCTAGGCTGTTCTCAGTGGTGGTAAATGACTGAACAAGAAGCAATAGTCTCAAGTTGCAGTGGGGGAAGTCTAAGTTGGACATTAGGAAAATGTTTTTCACTAGGAGGGTGGTGAATCACTAGAACGGGTTACCTAGGGAGGTGGTGGAATCTCCTTTTTTAGAGGTTTTTAAGCTGCGGCTTGACAAAGTCCTGGCTGGGATGATTTAGCTGAGGTTAGTCCTGCTTTGAGCAGGGGGTTGGACTAGATACCCCCTGAGGTCCCTTCCAGCTCTAATATTCTATGAAAGGATGGATCCTGCACTGTCTCCACTGTTGTTGTCGGTGGTCTGAACACATCATAGAATCATAGCTGGGTCTAAATCCTTCAGTTCAGTTGCAAAGTGTATTAATCCAGAGGTGTGTCTGCAGCTGGACAGGAGCAAAGACAAAATGGTTTCTGTGGTTTGATCTTATATACCCACTGTCTCTGGACATGTGGCCTGTAGGCCCTTACAAGAATGCACCCCCACTCAACACAGTCAGCGTGACAGGTGCAATTCACCCCACCCTCCTGATCATTAATGGTGCTGTTGAACAAAACTGGCCTCAGCACTGACCCCTGGGGCACTCCGCTTGATCACTACCCGTTGATCCCGATTTTGTAGCCAGCTTTCTATTCATCTTATAGTCCATTCATCTAACTCATACTTCTGACTTGCTGATAAGAATACTGTGGGAGACCGTATCAAAAGCTTTGCTAACGTCAAGGTATATCACGTCCACCGCTTTCCCCACATCCACAGAGTTAGTCAGCTCATCACAGAAGGCCATCAGGTTGGTCAGACATGACTTGCTGAGGGTGCAATCCACCCCATCCTCCAGATCATTAAAGAAGATGTTGAACAAAACAGCTACATTGTTGTTCCTCATGCAGAACATCACGAGCTCCCAATTGGAACAGGAATCCGAGACACCTGACATGCTGTGTGGGATGCAAACAAACTGCTGAATTACTGTTTGTGTTCATGCAGCATCTGCACAGAGTGCGCCCTGTTTTGGGCACATGTGAAACAAGCTCTGAGTGGTGGGATCGCGTTGTGGTGCAGGTCTGGGATGACGAGCAGAGGCTGCAGAACTTTTGAATGTGCAAAGCCACCTTCATGGAAATTTGTGCAGAGCTCGCCCTGCCCTGAGGCACAAGGACCCCAGAACGAGAGCTTCCCTCTCTGTGGAGAAGCGCATGGTAATTGCCATGTGGAAGCTGGCAATTCCACATTGCTACCAGTTGGTCGCTGATCACTTTGGATTCAGGAAGCCCACCGTTGGAGCTGTGTTATCACAAGTGTGCAGGGCCATTAATCGCATTCTTCTATGAAGGACTGTGAATCTTGGAAATGTGTGTGAAATAGTGGGTGGCTTCATAGTGATGCGATTCCCTAACTGTGGCAGGGCGATAGATGGCTGCACATCCCAATTTTCACCCCGGACCATCTTGCAATGGAGTACATCAATGGAAAGGGGTACTTCTCTTTGGTACTGCAGGTGCTTGTGGATCAGCAGGGGTATTTCACTAACATCAGCGTGGGTTGTTCAGGGAAGGTGCATGATGCATGCATCTTGAGGAACACTGGCTTATATAGGAAGCTGCAAGCAGGGACTTCCTTTCCAGATGAAAAGATTCCAATGGTGGATTTTTTGAATGCCCATAGTGATCCTGGGAGATGCAGCCTACCCCTTACAGCCATGGCTCATGAAGCCTTATACAGGCAACCTGGATAGCAGCACGGAGCGCTTCAAGAACAGGTTGAACAGGTGAATGTGCATTTGGCAGATCAAAAGCTTGCTGGTGATGCCTTTATGGCAGGTTAGACCTAAATGAGAAAACTATTCCCAAGGTTATAGCCACCTGCTGGGTGCTCCATAATATTCGTGAAGTTAAGGGTGAAAAGCTTCCCCTTGGGTGGAGAGCAGAGGTGGATTGACTTGCAGCTGAATATGAACAATCAGATCTCAGGGCTTTTAGAGGGGCACAACATTTGAATCAGAGAGGCCTTGAAGAATCATTTTGACAATGAGCACAAATAATGTGTTTTTATAAATAGCCTTCTGCCATGCTATGACTGCTAGCCAGCTTGCACTGTGTATCAATGTGAGCTGCAACCACCATGTGCACGAGACAAATAAAGATTACTTATAATTCACTGAGTATACCTTATTAGATAACAATTATTCACAACACACACAAAAAGCTGGGCTGGAGGAGAGAAAGCCATGAGGGACAGCGTGAGCTATGACAATTGAGTGTAAATTCAGCTATTGCTCTGGAAGCTGTCTGAAGGGGTGGAGTAAACAGGGTACCGAGACAGACCAGGAATTTGGTAGGAATGTGTGGATGCAGTTTGGGGAGGGCATGGAAAGCAGTTCTGTATTGAATGCAAGGGGGAGGTGAGCATGAATGAATTCAGTCTGTAGCATTATATGTGACTTTAGCAGCTCCATTTGCTCCACCATGGCTTTCATCCTGTGATCGTAACCTTCTATCATATGCTCCTGGTTTTCCCTCCTCTCCTGTTTATCAATTTTTTGATTTTTGATTACAGTGTCTGCATGCCCTTTTTTCTTTTTTTCTTTTTTTTCCACCTCAGAGGTCTGGAGGAGTTCTTGGAACATCTCCTATATGCATCTCTGTGGTCATTTTCTTATCAGCCACAAGCACTCAGCAGATGTGGAGGGGTTTCCCCTTAAGGGCACATCTGGAGCAGCACAATAAACAATGAAGAGAAATATGATTGTGAGAACACTAACAGCATTGATGCATTCCTGTAAATACACCTCTTTCTCACTGTCCCCTGGCAAGTGCACAGCTAGATGATCTCCCAAGACATGGTGAGTTGTGCCTGGGGGAAGGAGAAACTCAAGCTAGGGAAAAAGTTCTGGGTGGTTGTATGGGGTATTGAAGCAGGTAGACAGGGACCAAATTTCAAACTGTGTCACCATTTTCCACAGACAGGGGGCATAGAAGCTGATATCTCACCCCTGAGAGTAAGCAGGGATGCTAGGGTGCAACTCCTCCATGCAAGCAGCTTCAAACTGGGTCCCTGTGCTGCTCGCCTGTGTGCCACTTTGGTTCCTGCACTCGTGAGTATTGATTGGCAAAGTTCTTACAATGGGGACAAAACAAAGCAGCTCTGCTGAGGAATCTATGGCAGAGGATTGGCGAATACCTCCAGGACAGTTCTGTAGAGATCTCTCAGGAGGATTCTCATGAAATCTCAGTGTGCATTAACACAATTTTCCTCCACACTGCCTAGCTGCACAGGGGAATGGAAAGCACATGCAAACACAGCTACTCTCGTCCATTTCTATCCCTTCATCCAGCTGTATAATGCAGCAAAGCAAAGGACATCTGCATCTCATGTAATTGAGCAACATTAGCTCAAAAAAGAATCACTTATGCGAGCTCCTGTCTCCTCCATCCTGCACGCCAGAGCTATAGGGCTTGGACTGACTGAAACCTTTCGAGGTCAAGAAGAGATCCTGGCTCCCCATGTCACCAAACAACCCGTTCCCCTGCTCCTCATCATCCTCCAACTCGACCTCCTCATCCATGACTTCTTCGTCAGGGTTGAATCTGGTGTCCATTGCCTTTGAGCCTGCGGAGATATCATGGGTGTCTTGGCAGCGGAGGTGGGGTTGCTGCCGAGGATGGCTTCCAGCTCCTTATAGAAGCAGCAGGTCTTTGGCTCTGCACCACAATGACAGTTTGACTCCCTAGCCTTTTGGTTCCCCTGCCACAGCTCCTCGATTTTCACACAGCACTGCAGCATCACCTGTTCATAGCCCTTCTCCACCCCATTAAATGAGAAATCTGACCACAGGTATCCAAATTCCTTCAGCCATAGTGAAACTGGGACTGCACAGCCTCCTCTCCCCAAATGCCGATCAGATCCAGCAGCTCTGGGGTGCTCCAAGTGGGACTGCGTGTGGTGAGCCGTGGTTGCTGGGAAAATGTAAAGATGACAACCAAGCAGGAAGTGCAATTTCAAAAATTCCTGGGACTTTAAATGGTGAGGGGCGGATAGTTGCAGGGCAGCGTAGTTCAAACTGATGTCCAGAGTGCTCAGGATGGCATTGTGGGACACTTCCTGGAGGCTATTTACTGCAACATAACCAAGTGCGGTTTCTACACTGACGCTTTGTTGCTAAATGTGTGTCGCAAAACGTTTTACACTTCTTGTCAAGGTTGTTTTATTCTGTCACAAAACCAGAGGAGCTGGGTCAGCAGGGGAGTGATTGTAGCGTGCACACCAGCACTGTTTTTGAACAAAAAGCTGACTTTAGTTGATAAAACTCTGTAGTGTACACCAGCCTTAAGTGGAGTGCCATGAGGCTGCCTTGTGGGGTGGTGGTGGGGGACTTTAAGTCACAGGATCAGTGAAGATAGAGTTAGAAAAGACCCATGTTTTATATCCCTTAGTCCTTTCCTAAGGGCCCAATGCAGGAGTTTTCCAGGATGTATAAAGAGAGTCACAGGCTAGCTTAGGCCATTGAATGGCTGAATTTTATCGTCTTGGAATTTTACCTGTTTTATTTTCCTTCTAAAAAGGTGACTTTCCTGACAACCATGGAGACAGAGCCCTTTGCCGGCCATCCATGTTGATATAACTCAGGCAGAAGCTGTGAAAGCTTTTCCCCCAAAGTACAGAACCTGAGCCCTGTACAGGAGACAGACCATCTCTACTCAGACTGTCAACTGGGGCCAGCTGGTCCTGCACTGGTGACAGCTGTTTGGGAGGCAGGCACTTGTTTACAAGGAAGTGGACTTACACCGAACCAGTCCATTTCACAGAAGTCTCCAAGCAACTTTCTCCCATGTATAACATGTCCACACACGGTTGGGTGTCCCTAATGGTGCTTGTGATGAGAGCTCTTAGTGCAGGAAAACCTGTTGCATGGTACTACCAAGGTTGAGCAGAAGCTGAATTTGGTTAGTGAATGAAAATGAAGCTCACTGGATCGTGTGACGGAAGCTCAGTGGGAATGTGTTGCTCCCAGACTAGCTTGGGGCTAGAAATCTAAGACATGCTCACAGTGCTGAGAGCCCCGAACAACGTCATGTGACACAAAGTCAAACGGCTGCTCGCTGCCTTTGTTTCCAGCCTCCGTCACATGGGCTCTCCTCACAGTTACCATCCACTGGTTGGCAGAACCAGATTAAAGGGGGAGCACAGACAAGAGGCAATGTGACGGAGTGTATTTGCCATCTTAGCTCACTTGAAAAACTCCCCTCTACCCTGCTCCATCTTACTGTGAGCAGGACCCTGGGGAATCCAAAGAGCAGGTCTGGCAGGAAGCAGCTGGCAGCGCTCTTGGCTTCCCTGCACCCCTCAAGGACTCTGAGACGGTTTCCTTACGAGCACTTGCTGGAAAGGGCACTGGCTGCAGAACTGCTGCTTAGCCACTCCTCCAGAATCAGGGCTGGTGGCCCAGGGCATGTCTGATCAGTGAGCTCCTCAGCCAACCCACTCTGGCTCTGGCAAACCTGCTCCAAGAGGGGCAGGAAGCTGGGAGGGATTACAAGTGCTTTGGAGGATAGGATTAAAATTCAAAATGCTCTGGACAAACTAGAGAAATAGTCCGAAGTAAATAGGATGAAATTTAAGAACAAATGCAAAATACTCCACTTAGGAAGGAACAGTCAGTTGCACACATGTACCATGGGAAATGACTCCCTAGGAAAGAGTACGGCAGAAAGGGATCTGAGAGTCACAGTGGCTCACACGCTAAATATGAGTCAACAGTGTAACACTTGCAAAAAAAGTAAACACTGTTCTGGATGTATTAGCAGGGGTGTTGTAAGCAAGACACAAGAAGTAATTCTTCTGCTCCACTTGACGCTGATTAAGCCTCAACTGGAATATTGTCTCCAATTCTGGACACCATATTTCAGAAAAGATGTGGACAAATTGAAGAAAGTCCAGAGAAGAGCAACAAAAATGAGTAAAGGTCTAGAAAACATGACCCATGAGGGAAGATTGAAAAAATTGGGTTTGTTTAGTTTGGGGAAGAGAAGATTGAGGGGGGACATGAGAACAGTTTTCAAGTACATAAAAGGTTGTTAACAAGTGGAGAGAGAAAAATTGTTCTCATTAACCTCTGAGGATAGGACAAGAAGAAATGGGCTTAATTGCAGCAAGGATGATTTAGGTCGGACATTAGGAAAAATGTCCTAATTGTCAGGTTAGTTAAACATTGTAATAAATTGCCTGGGGAAGTCATGGAATCTCTGACTTTGGAGATTTTTAAGAGCAAGTTGGACAGACACTTGTCAGGGGTGGTCTAAGGAATGGTTGGTCCTGCCTTGAGTACAGGGGACTGGACTAGAAGACCTCTCAAGGAGTCAAGATCTCTTCCAGTCCTACGATTCTATGATTCTAAGACACGGAGACAGGAGGAAATGGATTTGGACAGTCTTCCTTCTCGCAGAACAGCTTGGGTGAGGCAAACATTCTCTGTCCGCCCCTTATTGGAGGGGTTTTGTCTGGATCCCTGAGGATCTCCAGAGACAGAGAAAAGCTATGATGTCTGATAAGGATACTTAACCTCTAAGAAAGAGAATTCTTCCAACTCAGGGCGTATAGACTCTTCACTGAGCCAGAACCCCAAACAGATGCACCAGCTAGAAGTCATTATTCCGTATATGCCTTGAGGTTCTCTCCATCTGTAGAGGAAAATAAGAGGAGGGGTTGAAATGGCAGAATGCAGAAAATGCTTGTTCAAAATCTATAATAAGCAACACACATTTGAGTGCCGCTACATCCCACTGACCACTGTGACATTCTGGTGACCTCACTTCCCAGGGTGAGAGAAGCAGCAAAAGTGGTTTCAGTCCACTGGCAGTGGAATGAGTAAGGCAGCTTGCCAAATGAATATCTGCTGGGTTAATCACTGTGCAAATCTAATAAGGAATTGGAATGTGCCATGCTCATTACGGAAATTGAATTCACCTCCAATTAAAGAGAGAGCTATGAACTTCCATCATGCAAAGGTGCCCCCAGGCTGCCCCTCCCACTGGCTTTCCAAAAACAACAACAACTCCAGACCTGCTGCACTCCAGGGTTTGCTAAATGCTGTGGGATTGCAAGAAAGTGAATTTAATCCTCTCTCTCCTTATAGTCTGAGGAGAAGTTTGCTGCTTTTACTTATACCCCAGCAAGACACTTTGCAATGAATGAAAACCTTTAACAACAGCATTTTCAAGGTGCACAAGTTCTTAAAATGGGGGAGACGGGCATCTATATGGTATCTGTGGCTATAAAAATCTCCCACAATGGGACTCATGCTCCTAAGTGACTTAAGCAACATTGATTAATGCAAAGTAATGCACACTGGAAAACATAATCCCAACTATACACACAAAATGAGAGGGTCTAATTTAGCTGTTACCACTCAATAAACAGAACTTGGCATCATTGTGGATAGTTCACTAAAAACAACCACTCAATGTGCAGTGGCAATCAAAAAAGTTAACAAAATGTTAGGAACCAGTTGGAAAGGATAGATAATAAGACAGAAAATATAATAATGCCACTATATAAAGCCATAGTATGCCCGCACCTCGAATACTGCGTGCAGGTCTGGTTGCCCCATCTCAAAAAAGATCTCTTAGAAATGGAAAAGGTACAGAGAAGGGCAACAAAAATTGTTAGGGATATAGAACAGCTTCCATATGAGGAGAGAATAAAAAAGACCGGGACAGTTCAGCTTGGAGAAGAGACAACTAAAAGGGGATATGATAGATGTCTATAAAATCATGATCGGTGTGGGGAAAATGAATAAGGAAGTGTTATCTACCCCACCACATAACACCAGAATCAGGAGTCATCCAATGAAATTAATTGGCAGCAGGTTTAAAACAAACAAAATGAAGTACTTCCCCGCACAGTCAACCTGTGGAATTTTTTGCCAGAGGATGTTGTGAAGGCCAAAGCTATAACTGGAAGCAAAAAAGAACTAGATAAGTTCCTGGAGGATAGTTCCATCAATGGCTGTTAGCCAAGATGGATAGGGGCACCATTCCATGCTCTGGGTGTCTCAAAACCTCTGAGTGCCTCGAAGCTGGGACTGAACAACAGGAGATGGATCACTCAATGATCACCTGTTCTGTTCATTCCCTCTGAAGCATCTCGCATCGGCCACTGTCAGCAGACAGGATACTGGGCTAGACAGACCATTGGTCTGACCCAGAATGGCCATTCTTATGTTCCTAAGCACTTTGGAAAATCCATCCCAAAGCAAAAAGTCCAATATGTGTTCTGCGTCCTGTCACACATCAGTGACACATGGTGAGGGCTCAACTACATTAAACGAAGTGATGTGAAAAGAACATTAAGATTGCAAAATCGACCACAAATGTACAGAAATGTCAGAATTAAGGTGGCTCATGAAGGGAAACTTAGTTCAGCCTACCTGTATGTGTGTTTTTGATACAGTTTTTAATTACATGATCACATGCTGTGTTTTCAACAACAACCTGCCTTGTTCAATGCTGAATGCCGGCATTAGACAGCTGATAAGAGGAACTGCATTTGGCATCTTCCTAGCTCAAAATGCATGGCCTTGCCCAAATGCTACTGCGGGGCACTTTGGGACGATAGCCATGCTGGAGTCCTGGCCGAGTGACCCCTCAATACCCAGTGTAAGCCCTGGCTGGCCTTGACTGACCATCACAGTGTGGGTAGGCAGAACTTCCCTTGGTTTGGGGCTTGCTTGGATTTGGAGATGAAGGTGCAACATCAAATAGGTATGGAAACCTTTGGTGCCCTCTCACCCCCAGACACTCCTTCCATCCTGAATCAACTCCAGCCTCTCCCACATGCAAAGGAAATGCCAAACTGGAGCAGGCCAGGGTCCATCTAGTCTTATATCCTGCTACTGAGAATAGCCATCACTAGATGCCCCAGAGGAAGGTGCATGGGAACGTCTCCTTTGTTAGAAACAGGCTTATCCCCAGAGCAGGAGGGTGTATAGCCCTGCCACCACTCTTGTTTCGTTATTAGTATTTACTGTGATACCATCTACATTTTTCCCCAAAATATAAATGTTGAATCCCTTTTGGAATCCTGCCAAATTCTTGATCTCAGTGCTATCCAGTGACAGCACGTTCCGCAGGTTAATTGTGCCTATATGAAAATGGATTTCCTTTTATTCATTATAAATTAGCAGACTTGCCATTTTGTTAAATGTCCCCTTCTTCTTATGTTATGGGACAGGGTGAATGGAAGTTCCTGATCTACTTTCGCTGAACTACTCTTCATTTTGCATACCTTAACCATGTCTTCCCAGATTTGTTTCTTGTTAACTGTCCCAATTTTTTCAGTTTTTCATCAGATGAGAGGTTTTCTGGGCCCCTAGTCATCTGCTTTGTTTCTGTTACAGGTTTTGAGATGCATTGACTGGATGTGAACACAACATACCTCAGGAGGAGGTACTAGTGATGGATAAAGTGGCATTATCGTATCTTCCATATAGTTCTCCAGCCCCCTCCTTACACACCCTCATGCACACACTGCGTAGAGGTCTTCACTGACCTGCCACAATAAAACCCAAGTCCTTTTCCTGAGCTGATCCAGTTAACATGGAACCCTATGAAGTGTGTGAGACACTCACTTTAGCCCCTCTGCATTTGTCAGCACTGAGTTCACCTGCCATCAATCACATTGACCAGCCACCTGACTTGGGTAGGTCTCTCTGAAATTTCCCAGTCTTTTCTCATTTTGATTCCGTGACAGACTGTGCCTCTGCATTCACCCGTGGCACTCTGCTTTAAGAATGTCTGTACAAAGCATGCCCTGTGAAGTAGCATTTGAAAACTCAAAATGTGCTGGTCATTATTGTCCTGGTAAAATATGTGTGGGAACATTGTGTGTAGAGTTATAAGATTCCATGCTGTGGTGTTCCTAGTCTGGGGCATGGCCAAACCAGTTCCTCAGAGACAAAGGGTAAGCTGAAACCTCAGCCAGGTGTAACCAAGGTCATTACCAATGATGGGCCATTACCTGCTAAATGCCCATTCTTTGGCAGGAAAGGAGGAGTGGGTGAAAAATGTACATTTTAGCAAAAAAACATCCTGGGGTTCCTGTCCACAGAGTCTGCCTGTCACCATGACCCCAGCTGGAAATGCTTCTCGAAGGGGAGAGAAGAACATAAAAAGAAAGGGGAACCAATGCAAGGGACCCCACCCCTCTTCACTATTTCTGGGCATCGATTTCACCACACCAAAAGGAACAAAGGAAGCAGCCGTTACACATCAGAAAGAGCTCTGCCCCAAGAGGTTTGGCAGGTGAAACTAGTGAGAACCCATGGTGAGAAAATCTTTGCTTTGGATTTGACGTAGATTGTTAAAGTTAGGCTGTAAAGGGTCCCCTGTTGTGGTCGAGGCCAGTGGCCCTCCCTCGCCGTCAATGTCTGGCACCTGTGCCCTGTGGGGAGTCCAAAAAAAGGGGAATGTCTCCTGCCAACAGTGTGTCCTGTTGCACAGAGGCCCAGCCCGCAGCCAAAGCGATGCACTCGACAGTTATCATGAAGGCCTGCGGGCCATCCTCCGGCCCCAGTTTGGTGAGGCAGAGTGGCATTGGGGCCCCAACAGGGGCCATCGTCCCTCCAGCAGTCCGGCTGCTGGGGTTGGGGAGCACGGCAGTCAGCTGCTGGACGCACTGGCGTGGCGGCTCCTGTTGCTGCAACCCCCGTTCCCCAATGAGCGTCAATCTCTGAGGGAGGCCACACCTCCCGGCTCCATAGGCACCATCTGGTTTCATGACTATGTGTTACAAGAGGTAACACACTCATTTTAGTGCTTTATCTGAGCCAGTGCATTTGAACTGAAGGGTTTGGGAAACTCCAGCTGGGATAACAGGATTTGCGCGTATCATTTCTAGTAATAAAATGATGGACTTTGTATGAGCTCGTTTAGTCCAGGAGCGAGGTGGGCAGTGCAAGACGTACGGTTGGGGAGAGGCTGGCACTAGGAGTGTGCTGGGTCACCCTGCGAACAGTTCAGCTGGTAAAAGCCTGGGAATGACTGGCAGGCTGCAAGTGCACCGACATAGCTGGAGTGTTCGCCAAACCCTAAAGCTCTCTGCAGTTTTTCTTAGGTCCACGCTGTGCTTACAGGGTGTTGCTTCTCTCCCATCTGTCTCTCTCTGTTCTTACTAGTTTTGCTGTGTCCTACTGTCCTGCCTTCCCTCACGCATGGTCACACACAGGCACACACTATTCAGCAACACCCTCCATCCACTCAGTCCCAATTCCCTCTGGGTGGGTTCACATTACCTGTTGTTTTAGGTCAGGCAGCAGGGGAGGCTTCTGGTTAACTCACCATAACAGCTATGTTAATGGAAGGGGGTGTTCACATCCAGTCTCAAATTAGTTTGGGATCCAAGCACTCCCCACGGTACCTCTCAGCATAACAGTACTTTGCTTCTTATCCTGGTCTACACATACAAATGAGATCAACCTTGTTTCCTCACTTAGGAATGTGAAACATTTTGCTCTCAGTGTGCCAGGGCTAGGTCAACCTAACCCCCAGTGAAGGCTATGCCTATGGAAAAATTCTTCTATCAACCTAGTTTATCCATATCAGTGGAAAAACACCTTCTGTCAATATAGGAAGAAACATCTACACGACAGTGCTACAAAGGCACAGCTACAGTGCCAGAACCATGTGACGGTAGCGGCTGTAGCGTAGACATACCATTTGTTTCTTTAGTAACCACATAGAAGGCATTTTTTCAAAAGCCTTTTGAAAATCCAAATAACCATGCCAACTGGTTCTCCTTTATCCATTACTTTATTGACAGTCAGAGAATTCACTTTCTATTATTGTATAAATCCAAATAAATTAGTAAAATAAAAGATTAATGCAATATGCTTTTACTTTGCAGCACCATGCTGGCTAGACCATATCATATCAATCAATCTTTTAGGTGTTTTATAATTCTATTTTTTAATTCTTTTTTTTTCTATTCATTTACCAGGTACAGAAATGTATCTCACTAGTCTGTAACTCCAGATATTTTGGCTTCAGTTGATTTCTGAAGGATCTTTTGCTCAACTGGCTTTTTGAATCTTATAATTTATACAGCTTCCCTTTGCATTGAAAGGCTGGCCTATCTCCTGAGGCTCCATTCGTGCTGCCCAAGGGCCCATATTGAATAGCCTCTTACTTCACAAATAATCCCTTCACAGTCCATGGGACTAATGGGGGAGTAAAGTGCTACATAGGCAGAGTCAGAGTATCAGAACCTGGCCCCTAGGTAGCCTCCATGGCAAATCTAAGGCCTGGTCTACACTACACAGGTAGAGTGACACAAGGCAGCTTACAGTGACCTAGCTGAGGATGTGGCTTCACTGAAATTTGGCTCCTGCTGACATAAGTGCCCCGCTATGCCAACTTAACATCGCCATCTACATGAGCAGCGTAGAGTCAGGGTCAATGTAGTTAGGTTGATGTGGTGATAGTGTAGACACTGTGTTACTTATGTTGATTGTTGCTGGCCTCCAGGAATACCTCACATTGCCTCACACTGACTGCTCTGGTCACCATTGTGAATTTTGCTGCCCAGGGCAGGAAGCCGCCCCTCCCCTTTAAAAACCCTGTGGATTTGTGAAATTGCTTGTCCTGGGTGAAGCACACCTGGCAGCTCTCCACTGCTGTGTGCAACTGCCCAGCTGACCGTTCTGGCTACACACTGTGGCGTGCTCCTGCTTGAAGTACACAGGAGGTGTTGGCTCTCCTAGCCCTATGGGGAGAAGAGGCTGTGCAGTACAGGTATGGATCAGCCATAGAAACATGGACATCCACTAGCAGCTTCCTCGGGGGATACAGCAGAAGGGCTACAAGAGGGATCAGCATCAGTGCCGTGCGAAAGCCAAGGAGCTGCGGCAAGCACACCAGAAGGCCAGGGAAGCCAACAATTGATCCAGTGCCGCTTTTACAAAGAGCTGATGCCATACTTGGGGGAGACCCCACCACCCTCAAGAGCATGAATCTCTGGCCCCTGCCATGAAGAGCAAGGAGGAGGTGGACAAGGAAGAGAAGGACCATGGGGGACAGGTGACCGGGGATCCCTCGGTGCAGTGAGCCAGGACATGTTTTGACCTCACCACACTCCTGGCCGTCGGTCGGGGGTGAGCCTGAGGCAAGGGAAGGAGCCTCTCGTAAGTATTCAGTTTGCTTTGAAATGACAGGCCTGGAACCCCGCAAAGTAGCCGGACACCTCTGCTGATTTACCTTTTTTTACTTGTGCTAGAAGAGGTAGTGGAACAATAAGATAGTAGAGGTGCTGTCTGCTCTTCATTCCCCTCTAGAGTTAGGTGGAGGGGCCACATGGAGCAGTTTGTTTATTTGCCTTGGGATGTCCCATGAATCCTCCATAGAGGATTCACTGAAGTCCCTTATTGTAAGTAAATAACACCAGAGACCCCTCAGACAAACAAAGCTCATTCAACTGTCATTCTGCACCTATTGCGCCTGTAGGTGAGGCTAGGGATGTAAAAACTAACCATTTAAATATTTAAATGGTTCCCACGTGACCTAGGGACAGTTGGCGTCTCCCATTCTAATTGCTTATTACATCTGCCTCTTTGATCCTGCCCTTCATTTACTCCTCAGTCAATCCCACCACCACCAGCCCCCCATGATTATTGGTGTCATATAACATAACTCACATAACAGTGCTCGGAGTCAGGGCAGGTAGGGTCTGTCTGAGCAACGTGTGTGAGTTAAAATGCCTGGGCTGTGCTATATAAAGGCTAAGAAGGATTTTGTTGTTCTTGTGCTTCGGAGGAACGATTTCTCAGATAAGCCAGATGATATTGCTCCGCTGTCTGACTGGGTGAATGAGTAGGCCTGGCTGGTCTGTCACCCATGCACATTTCAAATGAACGTTCCTGCATGAAACTTGGACAGTTGCTTGCGGTGAGCATACCAGCGCTCATGAACCGCGAGGGCAGAAGGGGAGCAAAGGGGGCTCGGCTGAATTGGTTTGCTGCCATTTGCCAGCTCTGTGCCAAGTTTCTCCTGCTGTGAGGAGAATCCTGACGGCAGGTACAAGAGAGGAGATGAGAAGATCTTTTGGGGTCTAGACGGCTAATAAAGCATGAGACCTTGTCGTCATGAAGCTGAGACCCTGACACCGCCCCTAGGGCTGATTAGTGACATAGCTTACAGCCCTTTGCCCCAAGACATGTTCAGCTCCAGTTCCCCTTTTGGTGCAGCAGCGGGCTTTGTTGCCTAGGGGGTTTCAAGGATGGTACCTGGAGCTTCCTTAGCGGCAGATTTTGGGTAGGCTTTCTGGACTCAGCTGCACTACGTGAATTCTTCCCCAGGGCAGCCCTGAGGAATAGCGGCTGCTGGTAACTATCAGCCAGGTGCCGAATCTGAACAATGACAAGCCAAACAAGGGGAATTGTCTCTCTCCCCTTAATCAGAGGCTTATGGTTAGTTGGTGACCCTGCAGGATGCATTGACTGTGCACACCTCACCGTTACCCTTGTCTTGGGAGAGGGCAGAGCACACGACAGAGAAGGAGTGCTTTGGAGGGCATGGGGGGAGGAGGGTGCAGGACCGGCCAGGGAGAGCTGGGACCCTAGGACTGCAGAGGGCACAGGGGTGCTGTAGGGTGACAGAGATCCCCTGGGTCTGGCATCTCCGTGTTAGCCGGCCAAAGAGTGCCATGTAAGGTCTCTACTGAACGTCTGCATCACTCTGGTCGGCGTAATCATTGTGCCTTGTGTTGTGGCACAGATACGTGTTCCTAGACAATATGTTCTCTAGGTCTGTGAGCAAAGCCAGGCCTCCAGAAGGTGATCCAAAGGCTGCACTCAGGCAGGGGAGAAGGGACCTGTATCTCACTTTGACTGGTCATGTGCAGAAGGGGTATTGTGTGGTTTACAATGGACGCCCGTTTACAGTCTGACCCACATGCTCACCAGCAGATTGTGGGGGCTGCAAGAAAAAACAAAATCAGCAGCAGTTTTCCTGCTTAGGAGCCAGACAATGAACTTTAGAAAGTATACCTGAGTGCAGATGAACCCGCAGGTATTCAGTCAACCTGTGTGGATCAGCCGCCACTGCTCTTGGTGTTATGAAAAGGGATCTCAGCCAAGCTGGTTGAAAATGCTGGGAAAAGGACTTTGGAGAAGCTATCTTGTAGGAGACCAGGGGAATGCCTTGCGAGTTAAGTTTATACTCAAGAAAGCGTGTTATGATTTTGTTTTATCTGTAACCATTTGTTTCCACTTTCTGTCACTCGAATCTCTGTTCTTGGCTAATAAACGTATTCTTGTTTTCCCTCTCACTGTCTCTGAGTGCCGTGTGTTACGCAAAGATGGGGCCTGAGCTGAAACTTGCCAGCTGGGGTGCACTATTGCTTTGGGAGCAGCCACTCTGATATTTCTGTGCATGTCAGAGGCACAGGGGTTGGGTCCCAGAGGGACACTCGGAGGACTCAGGGTTGGCATGTGCCTGTCACTACCCTGTGCAGACAGCAAGGCCTATGGAGGCCTGGTTTGTGCTGCCAGAGGCTGGTGAAGTCAAGGACCTGATCCACAGACAAGACTTCCTCATGCTTTGGGCAGGTGTTAGCAAGCCCTGGGTACCCTTGAGAAGTATAACAATGTAGGCAAAGTACCAGTGCCCGAAGAGATGCTTGTCACCCTGCATCCCACACCTGCTCCCTCCTCATTCCCCGCAGGAAAGGCCTGAAAGGACGTTATCACAAAGAAAAAAAAATAGACAGCGTTTGTGTGTGCGTGTGTGCGCACGTGAGAAAGTGTGTGTATGAGTGTGTGTGTTCCAGGCTAGAAACACAGATCTTTTCTAGGCTCTAAGACTCTATCTTGACAACAGAACTAATGACATTTGATATTGTGAAATTCCAGGAAGTGAAAGCTGAGCTGTTGAGAGGGGCGGGATGTTTTAATCAGACTGTTTAACACTGCTTTCTGATCATACCTATTTCACTCTGATGCCTAAAAACCATTTGGTGGTGTGGACATTTTACTAAAGATCCAACATCCTCTCCCTTCAGTGAAGGCATGAGAGCTATTCCCAGTAAACATCTCCTGAGCCTTCGCAGTGTCTTCTGCCAAAACCAGGACAGAGCCGAGGTGACGGTCCTGATATCTGTAAGCTAAAAGCAAGCAGAAAAAACCCTTCAGGCCTTCCCTATCCATTGGGGCGGCGGGAAAAGGGAAGGCCATAAATTCATTGTTTATAAAATTCTTTGCAACTCATTTTTAAAGAACTTTGTAAAATCCAGTTTGTGTGGACCATATCATGGTGGGTGTCTGCCCAGTGGGGCTGGTAGCCCAGTTTTTCTCTCTCATGCTCTGCCCCTTACCATATGGGTGTCGTAGCCATGGAGAGAAGAAGACACCTGCTATGTAGGAGCCACTGTGGGACACTTCCCCCATCTCCAAACTTTAAGCAGAAGGGTTTCACCATCACCGTTCTAAGACAAGGAAGCATTCGCCAAGAACTGCTGCTCCACATCACTTATGTTTACTCGCTAGCCAACATCACTAATTTAGAGCAGCCAATCACAGGTGCTGTTAATTACATCACCTCTAACCAAGGACAATTTCATTAAGTTTTGAGCTATCAGTACCGCAAATAACAAGCCACCCTTTGTCCCCTCTCTGCTCGTTCCTTCTTTCATACAGGAAATTGCATGCTGAGGTCTGACTTTTTTTGCCATTAGGGTTTTGAGGGGGATGGGCAGGAAACAGCAACAGATAAGGCAGCAGTCTGTTAATTAAAAACCAGTGTGGATAAATGGGTGACAAATGTTGTCGTCAGGCTAAGGATATTATGCAGAGCCCAGCTTGAATCTGCTGGGTGCCCTTCCTTGGGAAAGTAGGTATCAGAGAGCAGAGAAATTAGCTCCTCTGGTTTGGGGCCTTTGGAAAAACCAATGTAATTAAACGTTTCCTCTATTGTAACGTTTGCATGGAATTGCCCATTAAATGCAGAATGGCTTGCTGTAGGTATGGGGGCAAAATTAGCTCTAAAAATGAGCCAAAAATAAAAGGCTCAGCTCAGTTTTCAATAGAGATGGGTGTGCAGTACCATGTAAATGGCATTTCACTTTGCTTTCTCTGTATTACACCTGTAAATCCATAAAGCATCCACCCATCAATAAAAAGCATGCAGGCTGCTACAGAGGTCACGCACAAACACTGGTGGGTCTCATGGAGACTTGACCAAAGGGCTTTCTCTTTTGTGGCTGCTCTTCCACAATCTGAAATAAGGAATCATTTGGAATCTGGTTCTTCTTTGGGCTCAGCCCACACCCTGGACCAGAACAGCTGTGTGCCATCGGGAATGCCAGATATTCACTAAAAGCTGAAATCACTAAAGGAACTGTAAGACCTTGACTGACCACCAGCATCCAGCAGGGCTTACAGATGGTGGGAGCCAGCAACAGTCGGGCCCCACAGGAGACAGCAGCACGGGGGACTGGTCAAGCCGGCATTAACCAGAGCCTGTAAAAGGGGACTGGCTGAGTCCCCCCAACTGAGAGATGGACACTGCAACTACGACGGTCAGTAGGGCAGGGGAAAGCGAGAAGGGAGAGGCAAAGGACATGCTCCATGTACTCTGGGGAGGGGCGGGTTGGCTCATTGTGTTCATGAATTCTGTTTGCACTGTTTCCCCAAACCAGTGTTGTGTTACTTCCTTTTATTACAATGTTTACTTTCTACACACAGACTATGTGCTTGTGGGAGGGGAAATATAGCCTTTTGTGGGTGCCCAGGGGATAGTGTGATTTCCAAGGTGACTGGGTGGGGGCTTGAGCCAGTTTGGGGTTATATCATTGAGAGGAACCCCTAGATATAGAATCCGGCCCTTTGCTGCTGCTGGCTCAGTCTGGCAGAAGGGTTACATCTTCAACACCCTGATTTTTTGTTCTGTATTGAAGTAGGACATAGGCTTGCTCCTGGAAAACTGCTCTATGCATGTGAAACAGGACACAGACTGCAGAGATCTCAAGCAATGACTTCCTCTGGTAGTCATGATAGTTACACGAGTTCCCAACTACATGCATGCTGTTACATCTCATTATCATTGGTCTGAGATCTAATAGGATGCCTGTCTGGCTCACCCTGGCTGAGATAACATGCACTATAAGTTTTAGCTGCCAAACCAAAGACACAACCCGGAGAAAGTGCCGCTGATTAATTGGGCACCCACAGTTTGTCTTCAAGGCAAAATCAGGCCCTTCAAATAAGTGTCCTTTGATTTCCTTAGCCCAGCATAACCTCACAGTGTGTGTGATGCAGCCAGATTCCATCAATGGAACAAAAGGGTTCTGAGCACCTGCTGGAAATGGCCATGATGAGCTCCCAAAGATAAGCAGAAGTCTTCCAAGACAGTGCTAATGCTGAAGAAAACCAAACAAAGTTCCAGGCTGGGAGCAGCTGGGCAATGTGGAGGGAAATAAGGCAGTGATCAAAGCAGGCTGGAAAACAGAATTTCCCTCCTGTGGGAAATTTCAAAATCTGTTTTTGTTCTGAACTGGATGAAAACTCAAAATTCCTCACAGAACTGAATTGCTAAGAAAATTAATTTTGGAAACATTTCATTTTAATACCATTGATACATCATATCTTATCATATTTTGATATATTTTTCTATACTAAGGTATTTTAATATAATATAATAGTCAAAACTAAATGAATCAAAGTGATAATGTAAAAATAAAACCTTTTTATCTTATCAAAACAAAATGTTTTAACATGAAACAAGAAAGTCAAAATGATTCATTTTTGATATTTTTTCAAGAGAATATTTAATCAGAATCAACATCTTCCTACAAAATTACACTTCCTGATTGGAAACTGTTTGGCTCGGTTTTTTTTCTTTTTCTTTTGGCCATTTGTAGTAGTGAGAACATTTGGGTTAGTGATGAAATGAGCCACAAAGTTCATATTAAAAAACAAACTTCTCCAAAGCAGAGAGGTGTTTGGAACTAGGGCGTGGGGTTGAGCCCGTTCCCTAAATGTGATATAGACCTTGGTGTTGTCTCATGGACGTGGAGCCTGTCATCTCTAGATAGCCAGTTCCAATGAAGAGTAGGTTGCTAGTGAATAAAAGAAAGCTCCACCTAATAGCTTTTTGGTTGTCCCTTCATTTGTCATCTCTTCACAGTAAGGACTGTTTACCCTTCCCTTATGTTCATATAGCTCCTATCTCAGTGTGGGCTGGTTCCCAGCTGGAGAATCTGGGTGTTATTGTAATGTAAATGCTGAATAAAAACAGCTCTGTGTAATGGGTTAGAGCTTTGTGTAATAAGCAGTGCAAAGCAATGGCCCATGATTTAGTATGAAGACTTTTTTGGGTTGTGAAAACGTTACTTTACTCAATACATGAACAATGTTTCATAACAAAGACTTCTGAATGAATATTTCATGGTGTTCCAATGGGAAAGCCCCATGCCCTTTGAAAGTAAACTTTCTAGGAGATGTTGCTCTTGAACAGTGGAAGGAATTTAGACAATGATCATTCATTCTAGATCTAGACATTCACTGAATGACTAGAGAGTCAGAGGGAAAGCCATACAAAATAGCTTTGCTGTTCTTCCTTGTGTTGGGGATGGAGCACATTAGACTACATTCAGCCTTGAAACAGGCCTTTGAAAGGAATCATATGGACGTGGCTTTAAAGAAATCCAGCAAATCCCAAACCCCAAGACAGAACAGAGAATGTGAAAAGCAGGGCTGTCCCTAGGGGGGTGCGGGACCCAGAGCAAATGACACTGTGTGGACCCACCTAAACACACTGTATGGGCCCTTCCCACTCTCCCCCACTCCCTCCCCCCCCCATCAGTGACAGTGGTGGCAGCCCCCTTCAGGAGAGGGCCCTGCCAGTGCGTGGGAGCCCCCAAAGCGCAGGGCCCGGGGCAGTCACCCCTATTTGCCATACCCTACGGATGGTTCTGACGAAAGGAGCCAGTTCTCTTTTCTGAAAAAAATAGACCACTGTGTAACCGAGTAGAAAACAAGACGCATAACTTTGCCTGTGGTATTAACAGCCCCAGAGTTCAAAGGAGACATTAGTAAGAAAGAGACGCAGGCTGAACATTAATGAAAGCTGTAGGTGTCGGCAGAGCTAAATGACAAATAAACACCAGATAAACCAAGAGAAAAATAAAAAGCAAAGCTGACATGGATAGCTTTCCAAACTGCTCCTGGTAAGAGAATACTTCATAAGAAATTAGAGGAATGAGTCAGCCGAAATAGGAATAGTTTGGCAAAAATTAAGGCAAAAGCTGGGAGGTGGGAAATATGGATCTGATGTCCCTGAAATAAATGTGCTGCAGATTGGGAAGATGGCAGAAACTGCAACAAAAAGAAGCACTGTGCAAAACTATGCAAAGCTGGTGATGTGCCTGCAGTTACAGAAACTGAGGGTATAAGTGCAGTAGTAGAGGAACGTCTTTTTGGAACAGTGTCCCAAACAAAGGATGGAAAATAACTATGGGATTAGTGAAATCCTCACACTGTTAAACATGAGACAGGAACTCAAGATGACACACTGCCAGAAAAGGTTTATCAGGAAATTAGAATTAAATTTCAGATACAAAAAACAAAGCAAACAAAGAAAAGTCAAATTACCAACCAAGCATGGTCCTGGAGACTATGCCTTTAAGGGCTGAGAGACAGTGATCCCTGAACACCACACATGAAGTGGAGAGACATTACCAATAATTAGGGAGTGGAATGTATGTATAAAGGTGTTGAAAAGTCAATCAGTGTCCTGACTATAAATTAGATGCTCACTTTGTGCCTGTGAAGAATTAAGATTAATCTAATGTAAAATAGAGACCGCTTGTGATTGAAATAAAAACAGTGGGCTAGAATGTAATTGACTGATTACATCAGTTTGATTAAGGGGTCACATGACATTTTTTTAAACCCTGCAGTAATCTTCTTTTCTGCTCCACCCAAGAAAATTCCTTTAGCACTAAGAGACCAGGTTCTACAGGAACTAACATGCCTGGTGAATCCATGAGGCATTAGAGAGAAAGTCTTTTGTACCAACTGACTCAGTAAATGGAATTACGGTTTCAGAAAACCAAGGAAGCTTCTGAGAACATGCCTAGCTCCAGAGGAACTTACTAAAGATATAAAAAGAAAAAGAGCTGCTGCTTTGGGAGGAGTATGCTTAACAGCAGCTGCACATAAGCACTTCAAATACCTTCCTCTGGGAGATGATTTCTCATTTTAACATTAGATCTAACTGCCAGGAAAGCTTTTCTTGATATTCAGCCTACACTTACCCCTTTCAAATTGTATCCCGTCACTCTGAGTTATACCTTGTGTATCACCAGAATGGATTCCTCTCCATCCTTGGTGTATCCTTCAAATGTTTACAGTGCTGCCTCTTAGAACATAAGAACAGCCATAATGCGTCAGACCAGTGATCCGTCTAGTCCAGTATCCTGTCTCTGACAGTGACCAATGCCAGGTGTTTCAAAGGGAATGAACAGAACAGGCAATCATCAAGCAATCCATCCCTTTTCATCCTCTCCCAGCTTCTGGCAAACAAAGGCTAAGGACACTCAGCGCATGATGTTGCATCCCTGTCCATCCTGGCTAATAGCCACTGATGGACCTATCCTCCAGGAATTTATCTAGTTCTTTTCTGAACTCTGTTATAGTTTTGGCCTTCACAACATCCTCTGTCAAGGAGTTCCACAGGTGAGCCCTAGTTCTTGTGTTATATTAAGGGGTAAATAACACTTCCCAATTCACTTTTTCCACAACATTAATGAATTTATAGACCTCTATCATAACCCCCCTTATTCGTCTCTTTTCTAAGATGAACAGTCCCAGTCTTTTTAATCTCTCCTCATGTGGAAGCTGTTCCATACCCCTAATCATTTTTGTTGCCCTTCTCTGTACCGTTTCCAATTCTAATATATCTTTTCTGAGATGGGGCAACTAAAACTGCACTCAGTATCTAAGGTGTGGGTGGCCCATTGACTTACATACTGGCATTATGATATTTTCTGTTGTGTTCGTTATCCCTTTCCGAGTGGTTCCTGACATTCTGTTAGCTTTTAGACTGCCACTGCACATTGAACAGTAGTTTTCAGAGAATTATCCATGTTGATTTCAAGATCTGTTTCTTGAGTGGTAACAGCTAATTTAGACCCCATCATCTTGTATGTATAATTAGGGTTATTTTTCTAATGTGTATTACTTTGAACTTATCAGCATTGAATTTCATCTGGCATTTTGTTGCCCAGTCACTCACTTTAGTGAGACCCCTTTGTAACATTTCTCAGGCAACTTTGGACTTAATTATCTTGAGTAAATATTTATCATCTGCAAATTTTGCCACCTCGCTATTCACCCATTTTTCCAGATCATTTATGAATATAGTAACAGCAGTGGTCCCACGACAGACCTTGCTGTTTACTTCTCTCCCATGTGAAAACAGACCATTTACTCCTACCCTTTTTTTCCTATCTTTTAACTAGCTAATGATCCATGAGAGGACATTCTCTCTTATCCCGTCATTGCTTACTTTGCTTAAGAACCTTTGGTGAGGGACCCTGTCAAAGTCTTTCTAAAAGTCCAAATACACTATATTGACAGGATCACTCATGTCTCGATGCTCATTGACTCGCTCAAAGAATTCTAGCAGATTGGTGAGGCATGATTTTCCTTTACAAAAGCTGTGTTGACTGACTGACTCACTCCCCCTCCTAGTGGGATGGAGGTCATGCCCCAGGCCCAAGCCAAGACCCTCCCCACACACACTAATGGAGAGGTGCTGAGGGGAGAAGCCAAGGACTCATCCGGGGTGGGATAGATTTATCCCAGGCCTGTTCTGCCAGAGGAGACCCCTGTCACCTGGGAAGACTGAGGGGGCGCTTTGCCAAATGAGGTAATCCTGGAAAGTGACCCACACTCTGTAGAGTGGTGAAAAATGCCTACAGTCACTGCCAATGGGATCTGGGGGGAAATTCCTTCCTGACCTCACATATGGCGATCAGTTAAACCCTGAATTCATGAGCAAGAAGCAGCCAGCCAAGCATTTGAAAAAGAGAATGCTTGGTGTTACCTCTGAGCCTGGCCTACCCCACCCAGTGTCACACTTCCAACCCTGGCCATCTCTGATGCTTCAGAGGAAGGAGGTTAAAAACCAAACCAAAACAGAATATATTGGAGGTTGAGAGGGCAGGGGATAGGAAAGGGTGGGAGGGGGAAATCCCTTCCTGACCCCTGCAGTGACTGGCTGAAGTCTACTTTCTTAAATATAGGTACAACATTATCTATTCTCCAGTCGTATGGTACTACTCCTGAACAGTTAGATTAATTAAAAGTCCTTGCTACCAAACTAGCAATATCACATGCCAGTCATTCAATATTCTGGGATGGAAATGATCTGCCCCGGCCCCCCGCAGTTTGAGAACATTAAGCACTTTCTTCCACTTCAGATGTGGTAACTTCCTTTTCTAGGCATTTGTTTCCATACTGCCTTTGTGCACATGTTCCATATTATTATCCTCACTGAAAACTGAGGCAAATTATTCCTTAGGTTTTGAACCATACCTAGATCATCTTTAATCGCCTTCCCTTCCACGCTGCATAGCAGCCTACCCTCATCCTGCTTTATTCTCTCTTTATTTATATGATTCAAAACTTCTTATTTGTTTTAATTTTCTAATTCAGCTCAACTTGTAGCTAGTCTCACTTTGTTCCTGTGTTTTCTAACCTCCATGATGTAACTTTCTTTGCTGATTAACCCCTTTTTCCATTCCCTCTAATCTCCTTGTTTACTTCTAATAACCTTTCTAAGCCGCTTATTCATGCAGGATCTGGTGTCTTTCTCTACAGGTTTTCCCCCTTGCTTGGGATGCAGTTTCAAATAGTTTTTGTATAACTGATGAAGAAATTCCAAGTATCCACCTTTAAATCTGTGAGCTTTTCAGTCTCGTTGATTTTGTTAACTGATTCCCTTCATTTCCCAAAGCCTGCCCTTTTGAAATCAAAGTCCATCATTAACAGCCTGGTTTTTATTACCCTTCCATTTAATTTAAACTGTATCAACACATGATCACTCAGCCCAAGGTTATTTCCTGTGACCAGCTCTTCTATGATGTCCTCCCTACTTACTAAAACCAGCTCTAAAATTGCATCACCTACTATTGGTTGGGTGACAATTTGACAAAGAAAACTTTCATCTATCCCATCCAGGAAAACTGGGCCCTAGCTATATTAGTAGCATTTCTTCTACAATCTGTAGCTGGGAAGTTAAAGTCTCCCATTATGATACAATTGCCACCAGTATTTATTTCTACTAATATTACAGAGATCACTATCCATGTTGGCGTCCACCCCCGGGGTCTGTGGCACACTCCTAGCACTATCCCAATAGATCCCTATTTACAATCCTTTCCCAAATGGACTTTGACCCAAACAGGTTGTTCTGCCCATTCTATCATGGCACATTTCTTTACAGTTTTGCTGCTTTGTTAATGTACAAGCTGCCATTCCACCTCTGCCTTCAGTCTTCCCTCTTCTAAACAGCACATACCCTCCTGTAACTTTTTTGCCAGGTGGACGCAGCAGTAACAAGGGCCAGGTTCAATTTCTAAGAACATAAGAATGGCCAGACTGGGTCAGAACAATGGTCCACCTAGCCCAGTATCCTGTCTCTGACAGCAGCCAATGCCAGCTGGTTCAGAGGGGGTGAACAGAACAGGTCATCATCAAATGATCCATCCTGTTGACCATCCCCAGCCTCTGGCAAACAGCAATCCCTGCCTATCCTGGCTAATAGCCATTGATGGACCCATTTAGGGGTTCCCTCTTAACTAGACAAAACAGAACCAATGTGAGCCCCACCTAGTAATCTGGGAAAACTAAACCTCTCCCAGGTGCCTCATGGAGGTAACACTTCCCCTCTCGCACACACTGAATCTGCAGAAAACATGAAAATGTTTACTAAAATGGAAACAGATCCAACATTAATATGAGAAAACCCCACAACTGTGATTCAAAATCCTGTAGACAAAAGCAAACTTCCACCCCACAGTACACTGGGATGCATCCTTTGCCTCAGTTTCCCACTTGTGGTGGGAAAGCCTGACGAATGAATGTCCCTTTAACACGCTTCTCCCCTTTCCCTGTTGGCTGTCCTTAGTCAGCAAAGTTCCGGAGTGCAGAGATGTGTTCACATGGATCCACATCCCACACCTAAAAGGGTGTGGGTGTGTCAAGCAATACTCTCAATTGACAGCCCCTGTTATCTCTGCTGCTGCTGCTCGTCAGCACTGCCACATTCCGAGCTTTCCCCACTTAGCCCCACTCTTGGTGACTTCTCTAGCTAGCAAGGAACCTTTATGCTGCTGCCTCTTCTTTGTCTTTCACTGCAACATCGTCCACATCCCAGGTCTAGGTCTAAACCCCCTGTTCCTGCTCATCAGTGATGTCAGCTCCCGTTATCACTAAACAGAAACAAAGACTCTCCACTGGAGAGATGGGATTTAGCTAGAGCCTGGATACGTACGTGGGGAGTAGGAGGGGAGAGGGGAAGAGCCAATAGCCAAAAGGGACAGTGAAATTACTGGCTGGGAGACAGGAAGGCTAGTTGAGATATCCTGGGAGGCTACCGCAGAAGATTAGCAAATACAGTGGGCAGATGTACCAGTCAGGCCTCAGTGACATCCCATGGACTCTAGGTCTGTGATGACAGCATGTGCCTGACAGGCCACGGTTCCAGAATGAGCTTCTCTGGGGAGGAGAGGCCTGACAGGCTGCAAAGTGACAAATAAAATAAAGAGGAAAGGAATTCGTTTTCCAGCTGCACGAGCTAAGAGACGGTGTAAAGCAAAGTAGCCTTGAAGAGTGAAGGTCTCATTCTCTCTGGGCTGCAAAGTTCCCCTTTGTGAGACTGTAAATAACCCTATGGCCCAGACCCCCAAGGTTTTTAGTGAGTTGCTGCCCACTGAAATCCCACACAGGTGACAGTTATGTTCAGTGTGTCTGGGATTCCCACCCCCAGAATTTTGTCCAGGGTTTTTCTAAGCAAGTCCAGAAGCCCCTTTATCTACCCCAATGAGAGTTCTGTGGCATCTAACACATTTATTTGGGCATAAGCTTTCGCGGGCAGAAACGCACTTTGTCAGATGCAATGTGGGTTTCTGCCATGAAAGCTAGTGCCCAAATAAATTAGTTAGTCCTTAAGGTGCCACAGGACTCTCGTTATTTTGCTGAAAACAGACTAACACGGCTCCCCCTCTGGAATTTATCTACAACTGTGCCCTCCCTTGGATAAACAGAATGGGTTCTCCTGTCCCCCGGATGCAGGAAGTTCAGCCAATCAATATACCAGATGCATGACCCACTTCAGCCATTCCCCATCAACCCAGTGTGAAACTCAAATATTGCACTGTAGTCACCGCAGGGACATTTCCATCAGCACCAGGTAGAGGGAGAAACACTTTGCCCACCTGCCATAAAACATTCATTTGCTCCCACCCAAACCCCCTAAGATTTGCAGATGTTCTGCTGAGCGAAGAGGGGACAAATTCAGAGTGTTTCCAGGAGAGCTGCTCAAAACCAGTCTCTCCCCATCCCCCACCATTTTTCTTTCTTGTTCTCCTTGATTTTTTAAAATAATACAACATTTCATTTCTGTTCAATTCATGTGTATGTGTTTGTGAATATTTTTGGTTTTGAAATTTTTTGCTCCCTTTCGATGGAAAAATCCAATATTTTAAAAAATGTTTCACTTTTCCAGTAGAATAAGATGGAGCGGTAAAGAAGTGAGACACACATTTTGGAAAGAAACACCATATTTACTCACTAATTATTTTCCACTAGGAAAAAAATCAGTGTTACTTTGTGTTACTTTCTGTCACTTAAAGAGACAGAAAGTTTAAAAAGTGAGAGAAAGGGTGACTTTTAAAAGTGAAAGTGTTACTTTTCTAAAAGTGTCTTACTTTTTTTCTGAAAGTATTACTTTTTAAGTCTTGTTTTCTCTCACTAGCTCATCTTTTTTTAAGACTACCTTCTCTACACAATTTTCTTGTGAAAAAGGAGAAAAAAAGGGAATGGGGGGGAGAGGGGATGTAAGAGAGACAAAAGGGTGGAATTTCCTCACAAGTCCAAATATTTTTGAAAATACTGAAAATTGATGGTGGTGGAGGTGAGGTTGCCAGAATTTTTATTTGGAATTTTTTTCAAACACTTTTCACAATAAAATTAATTTTTGAAGAAACCCCTTTTTTGACAAAAATAATCTTTTAGATGACAAATGTTGGCCGTCTTGTCTCTGTTTGCAGTTACAGAAGCGACTGGAGTCACTACAGTCTTCTAACTCTTTGGACATATGTGTACAGGGGCTCAATTGTGGTGGGGGAAAGTGTCAGTACTAAGCTCTCTCCACAAAGTTACCTCTGCCATGGGAGCTGCCAGAATGGGACAGTAATTGTGCCCATATTCAGAATATATTGGTGTCGTCATTTGCCACCACTGGCCAGCGTTCTCTTTAAAGAGTGACGAGGGCATGTAGACTGAATTCTCTCTCCCCAGTGGATGCCTCTCCAGGTCAGGGTTGAGACACATTGTTGGGGAGCTTTGGGCTACCTGTTCTGGGGAGGAGCCATCAGGTTGGAGGGCTGCCAAAATCGAATTCCTTCTACACACGTTAAATGTGTACAGAAATGTAAATAACAAAGCTGCAACCAGGAGCACTGATCCCATATAGAGAATGAGCACAGGGCTATTTTGTCTCACTCCTTGGTGTTCTCTCCAGACTCCATCAAGGCAGAATAGCCCATTGCCCAGCAGACAGTCCACAGGCCAGCCGTTGTTTGCTGAGCCCAGGCTGGGCAACGAAGCCACGAAAACTTAGCAACAAACTGTGCGTAGAACACAGCAGACCCCATAACGTGCTGCTGCACGTGCCACTTCTAAAAGACCTTTGCCTGCTACATTCTTTCAGCAAGTTAATATCGGGGAGGGCTGGCTGTTTTTTCTCTGTGTTTATCATGGTATCGGGCCCCCTCCTGCAAGGTGCTGCCATTAATTATGATAATTCTGGATATTCTTAAAATCCTTACAGATAGCCAGCCCCTTTTTGCATCATGTTATCTTCTTAGCCTCAATGACTTAACAAGATTAAGAAAGAGATTGACTCGTTGATGCGTGTTCAGACTATGCAGTTGTCATAATTAATGACAATAAAATTTTAGAAGGCATATTAAACCTTGTGCTTCAGGATTTAAGATGCTGTCTTAATGTGGGGGGCAGATTGCCTCGCATCTGCTACTGCAGGGTCCTTACAACTGGCCACTCTCAGAGAAGGGACAATGGGCTAGACGGACTTTGGACCTGATCCAATCTGGCATGTGTTGCCTTCCTCAAGGGAGGGGCTCAGCAATTGATTTACATTCTGGGCGCTTTGCAGACTCATTCCCGAATGTGGAGGAACCTGCCCTTCATTATGTAGTCTAATGTGTGCAGGTGCATAGGGGGACCCGAATTCTCTGCGATTGACCATGGAAACATCTTGGACCTTCTCAGGTCTGTTTGCCAATCTGCCAAAAATGCACAACAATAATGGTGATCATTAATAATCTGGAAACCATTGTATACTTGTGTGCTTAGGTGCTAGGATTTACACGCAGAAACCCGTTCAGGCAAGGTCTGTTACTGACCCATTCAAGTGACAGGGTGACCAGCTGTCCTGATTTTACAAGAATAGTCCAGATATTTGGGGCTTTTTCTTATATAGGTGCCTATTACCCCTCACCCTTGTCCTGGTTTCTCACACTTACAATCTGGTCACTCTAGTGACGGTGCACAGTGTCACGGGGAAGCCACCTGCTGAAACCAAGGCCACTGGGTGCCTGCCTTTAGTGAGATTTTAAATAATGCCTGCACAGGTGTATGCAACTAAGAGGCAGACATTGGGTTCCTGTAAAGCTGCTACTGCACTTCTCCATCTCATGAAATGTCCTCCCTGTGCCAAGCTTCAGTTCGCTCTGCTCTGTCTCTTTTCTAGCATCACGTCGCCCCTGGACAGACACAGCACCCTATACAGCAAGGTGAGCAGCACTGAGATTTGTAAGCAAAATAATACAGGGAGTTTCAGATTCCAGCCATCTGGCCATCCCTGAGCGATAAGCAAAGCAGGTACCAACTGTCCAATTAGCCCTTCTCAGAGTTCTGCTGCTGGCAGACTCCCAGTTCCTTCAGCTTGTGACTAGCCATTTGGTTCTTCATTTCTTCCCTCCATCACCATTTAATGCACTTGGGAGTGCAAATTTCAGCACTGCATCCATATAAAAGCATCTGCTCCTGTCTCTGTTCTTTTGTCAACTGGAGGCATCAGCACAATATATCTTGCAAAAAGATCACAGGCAGGGTCCCTTGGGAATGACCATTTACTACCAGTTCAAACTTGCCAGGAAAAGAGCAGAAATGTCTCACTAACCAGTGATTTCTCAGGCAGAAATGTGTCCTCTGTTCTGCTTCTCGGGTGTTAAAATCCCATTCTGCATCTGGATTTCCCAGTGACCCAACAACAGAGCTGGGCTCAGAAGCTGTCTTCTGCTACACTCGTGCAAATCATTTAAACGATGTGCTTCACACGTGTTCATGCTCTTTCCACAGGTATCCTAGCAAATGACTTAACTGGCAGGAATTTTGTGCAGAAAATATCCAAAGCAAGTATTTTAGAAATATCCATATAGAGAGAATTTGGAATAATTCTCAGTCCTTGTCCCAGAATACAGTGTGTTGAAAAATCTGTAGATTTACTTCAAAGTATTTCATATGCAACAGTTTAATTTGATATTTTTAATTTGAAATGTTTTCTTTATTTGCAGTAAAATTTCAAAAATGAAAATGAAATTTTCCTTTTGCTTCAATTTAAATTAAATTTTTTTTGGCTTGAAAATCAAATTTCCAAATTTTTGTTTTTCCCTTTACTTCTTCTCTCCCCCTACTCCGACTTCAACAGAAGGAATAAGGTCCAGGGTTGTTTGGGGTTTTTTTGTTTTTGTTTTTCCCCATTTTTTAATTTGTTTATTTGTTTTATTTAGTAATTTTTCAAAACTTCTGCAACTTTGGAAAAGTTACAGAACAGCAAATAGGAAAATGAAACAAACGTGCTGAGTGGCAGTTTCATTGCTTCTTCTGTTCCTGTAACTTTTCCAAATGTTTTTCCAAAGTTTGGAAAAGTTACAAAGTAAGAGGAAAAAAAGTGAAACAACAACAGTAAGACCTACCGTCCCTGCCCATCATTCAGCATTGGATTCAGCAGCAAAAATGGACAAAGAAAAAAAGGGACAAAAGGAGATTAAAATCGCAATATTTTTCATATCCAAAAACCAAAACAAAATGTTTCAAAGGTAAGCAAAATGTCTAATTTTGTTTTGTTTAATTTAGAAATTTCCCCTAGAAAAACTGAAAGACCATTTTCCTGTGAAAATTTTTATTTTCATGAAACGCCTTTTTCCAGCTGGATCATTGTTCTTGGTCAAAAAATTCTGACCAGTTCTGGTCCCAAACACATTATGGAATGTTCTTCTAATCAGGAACCAAAAGAAACATCATGTAATCTACATGTCCAATCAGAACAGTTCAAATTTCAAATATTGAATACTCTCAGTAAGGAATGAGTTCCATGGTAAGAATTATTCACAGAAATCACTTAATGGATCATTCTGAGTAATGAAAACACTCCAGATAGATGTGATCTGCTCATAACAGTTCACAAAACATGGCTTTCTTCACTGTGCAAAAGGCTTAGGCACCTCTTCAGTTCCCCTTACAACCCATGGAGTCCTGTGCAGGAGTGAACTTCTCTCAAACAGGAAACAGAGATATAAAATTTATCAAATAAATTATGTTACACATACAGCAGCCCACCAGCTGGTTGCCATGAGGTGAAAGTGAAACTGACAAAACTAACTCCAAGTCAGCTTTGGACTTAACTATCTTGAGTAATTTTGTATTGCCTGCAAATTTTGCTACCTTGCTGTTCAGCTCCTTTTTGAGATCTTTTCTGAATAGGTTGAACAGCACCGGTCCCAGTACAGCACTGGTCCCAGTACAGATGCTTCAGTGATCCTGCTACCATTTACCTCTCTCCACTGTGAAAACTGGCTATTAATTCCTACCCTTTATTTCTTATCTTTTTACCAGTTACTGATCCAGGAGAGACCTTCCCTCTTATCCCATGGTAGCTTACTTTGTTTAAGAGCCTTTGGTGAGACACCTTGTCAAAGCCTTCCTGAAAGTCCAAGTACACTACATCCATTGGATCACCCTTGTCCACATATTTACTGACACCCTCAAAGAATTCTTAGACTGGCGAGGCATGATTTCCATTTACAAAAGCCACGTTGACTCTTCCCTAACAAGTCATATTAATCTATATGTCTGATCATTCTGTTCTTTACTATAGTTTTAAGCAATTTGCCTAGTACTGGCAGGTAATTGCCAGGATCGCCTCTGGAGCCTTTTTTCAAGATCAGCATTACATCAACTATCATCCAGTCATCTGGTACAGAAGCTGATTTAAATGCTCAATTACATACCATAGTTAAGAGTTCTGCAATTTCACATTTGAGTTCCTTCAGAACTCTTGAGTGGATACCATCCGGTCCCGGTGACTTATTACTGCTTCGTTTATCAGTTTGTTCCAAAACCTCCTTTATTCACACCTCAACCTCAGATTTATCACCTAAAAGGAATGGTTCAGGTGTGGGAATCCCGCTCAAATCCTCTGCAGTGAAGACCGATGCAAAGAATTCATTTAGCTTCTCCATGATGGCTGCCTCTTCCGTGAATGTTCCTTGATCTTCCAGCAGGCTTGCTGATTGTTTGTCAGGATTGCTGCTTCTGATGTACTTAAAAACATTTTGCTGTTAGATTTTGTGTCTTTTGGTAGTTGCTCTTCAAATTCTTTTTTGGTCTGCATAATTGTACTTTTACACTTGACTTGCCACACTCTATGCGCCTTTCTATTTTTCTCACTAGGACTTTCAATTTTTAAAAGATTTTTTTTGCCTCTAACTGCCCTTTCACTCTGCCGTTTATCCATGGCATCATTACTACAGTATGATTACTACATTACTTCAGTATAACACCCTCCACAATAACGAACCTTCAGCTATAATGAACCTGGTGCCTGGATCCCACCTCCAGCCCTGTGGCTGTGGCAGGACAATTTTGCTATAAAAACCCCTGGCTATAATGAACAAAATGGCTTGGATCCCGATGGCTTCATTATAGCAAGAGTGTACTGTATTACTGTGTATTAATTATTATTATTTGGTTATACATTTAGTTTGAGCCTCTATTAAGGTGTTCATAAATAATTTCCATGCAACTTACAGATATTTCATGCTTGTGATATTTCCTTTTAATTTCCATGTAACCATCTTCCTAATTTTTGTGCATTTGGAAGAGAGGAACTCCAGACAGCGACTGTAGACAGCGTGTTCAGTGAGTTGGTGGGGAGATGAGGTAGTTGGAGAAGGAAATGGGCTCTGGATGGGTTTTTTTTAATGTTGGAGAGACTTATTTGTATTGTGAGAGGAAAGGGAAGAGGAGAGTGAGACGTTACGGAGAAATGTAAGGGAAGGGATGAGCCTTTTACTTTGCTTAAGTCTCACCAAAGGCTCTTAAGCAAAATAATCAGTCATGGGATAGGAAGGGAGATCCTCTTATGGATCAGTAACTGGTTACATGATAGGAAACAAAGGGTAGGACTAAATAGTCATTTTTCTCAGTGGAGAGAAATAAATAGTGGGGTCCACCAAGGGTCTGCACTGGGACCAGCTCGAGTTCCAGAGATATCAAGAAAAGTGGAAGAGGTTGTGGGGGAGGATGAAGCTGGGCATGTGGCTAGGAACTGTGGAGTGAGAGGGGCTGAGGAGGTGGAGAGGACAGGGCTACAGAGAGGAGCAGGGCTGGAGCTGGTCTAATTGCAAGGCCCGCTGGGTCCTTTCAAGGAAGCTATCTCCTAGGATCAGCCCAGCTTCCATCAGGAAGCCCTGGCAATATGACAGAAGTTTTTCTTTTCCAGGCCAATTTCCAGAACCAAGAGATTGAGATAAGTTGTGAAATTCTAGCTCCAGTAAATCAGTGGACTTGACTTTAGAGGACATGGTTTCACCTTGGAACACCCTCAGACTGGACCTTTGGAGGTTCCCCCCGTGAATTATTTCCTGAAGGAGAGAAACACTGGCTAGAATAGAATCCACAGACCTGTCAGCCTGGGGAGCTGTTCTTAGCTCCATGTGCCACCTTGAGGAAGACACCTCCCTTCTCTGTGCTTCAGTCTCCTCTCTGTCAAGTGACATTTCCCTTCCTTGCTGGGTGCTGGGAGACTCAATCCCTTACCATTGTGAAACACTGCCAGAGTCCCGGATGGCAGGGGCTATAGAAATGCCAAGTGTTCTTTGCTCCTCCATAGTCCCAGGGGTGATTAGAGGGAGACCTGAGGGAAATGTCTGCTGCATGTTCAAGATCATAGTCAATATCTTCAATATTCAGGGTCAACCCTGCTCAGGGTTGGGCCTGGCTCTGTAAAAGGGGACGGTTGCTGCCAATGAAGGAGACTGTGAAATCTTTCCCAGGGTAACCCCCCCCCCATGGCAGTCACCCCGTCAATATAAACATCTTCTGAGGGCGGGGAGACAGCTGTTCTAAGAAGCCATCTATACCCTGCCCCAAGCCTCTCCGCTCTGTCTGTGTGAGGGTCGGGATGTGCCAGCAGCTGGGAGGGGAATGGTGGCAGCAATGTGTTCTGCTCAGGCAGAGGATATTTATCCAGTCATGACCTGATTTTGAGTTAACTCTCACCTGACTGCGTGGACTCCAGCAGCCCAACAGTGCTCTCTATTCTCTCTTGCTGCCTCGTGGTTATTTATGGAAACAGCTGCTGAGCCATCATTAGCAGACCCATGGCCTGGGAGGGATAGATTGAGGGATCAGGGCTTCTCAAATATATATGGACTACATCCCATTGTGGTCACCATCTGGCTGCTGCCTCAGAATTGCCCTGTTTACCTCTGTCACTGAAGGAAGGAGCTGGGATTTCCTGGTAACAGCCATTATTACATTTTGCAATAGTCACTGCTGTTTCATACACTCGGCCTGGAGGGCTCAATGGCTCTCTTTTCATTAGGCTCTATCAAATCTATTCCAGTCTCCCCCCTTCTCCCAGTATTGGGCCAAATTCAGTTAACTGAGCAAGAAGCAAAATCGGGCATGATTCCAAAATCCATCTGCACGGACACTGTCTCTTTAAGAGCCAAGAGACCTGTATTTGAACTTGCAAACATACACATCAGGACACCTATCCCCTTGGAGTGATAGATCTACCCCCCAACCTGCCAACATCTGCAATGGGCACCTCTGCCCTTTAAATCCTTACTCCAGTCAGACGTGCCTGCTGGAAAGAATCTGGCTTACTTGCTAAATGAGCAAGGAAGTGCCTTTGGAAGTGAGGAAGCAGGAGTCATTTCCAGCTCTGAATTCTCCCTCACATTATTATCCTTTTTAAATATTTAAGATGCTAATAGGTGACCATAGTTGAAAATGAGCTAATGGGAGATTTTAGGGAGATAGACCTATAATTGTTTGCATAGCGAGAAAGGGCAGGGGGAGGAAATTGAAAGGGATTCATTACAAATTTAGCCTTACTTATACATTTTCCCCCAGGTTAGGACCTTATAGTGTTAATAATTAACCAGAATCTTGCGAAGGCTAAAATAGCTGCACTGCACAGGAATATCATCCTCTCAATATTCAGCATGTGGACAAGCCTCGCCTGCCAGTCGCCTCGGTTACTGTGGCAACAGTACATCTGCTTTCCACAATATCCTTCATTAATCATTTACACCCCGTAAAAAAACTCCTGGAGAAGCGACACTGAACGAGCTATTTTTACTTGCCTACCACCAGTGCCCAGGATCAGCTTTGAATGCAGCCCTGGGACTGCTGCTTATAATCAAAACCACATGCAGTGGACCTAGGGAGCCCTTTGCCACTGAGCCACTCGATGCCCCTTATTTTGTTAAAGGCTTCAGTGAATTTTCCAGTTATTTATTTATTTGGGCAAAGCTTGAACTGGGACTCCAAGGTCAACCTGGGAGCAGGGTCATAAGGGAGGGGATAAGGGTCTTTGTGAGAGTGACACTTTCCTAGTTCCACTGTAATAGGATGCTGTCTCCAAAAGGTACATTGCTGTGGGTGGAGGTAGGAAAGGGGCATTTAAGCTAGACATGCAGTAGGGCTGGTCAGATAGAGTGGGCTGGCCTAGGAGTGGCCTAGATGTTCGGATCCAGCATGAATGAATAGGATGAGACGCATACCTGTCACGGCCTCCCCAGGATGTTCACATCCCCAAAACAACTAATCATGTGACCTTGTCCTTCCTTATGCTCCTTTCTCCACCATGCTTTGCTGCTTTCAGTTGCTGCCTCATGTCCCATCTAAAAGCTTGAGGGTCTATCCCTGCTGTTCTATTCACTGACTCCCCAGTCCAGTCTTCTCGTCTGCTCACCCAGTCAGAGCCCTAACAAATGACCAATCATAGAGACGGGCACTGGCTCCAGGGTTTGCCTCTGGGTTTGGAACATCCCAACATTTGGGGCTGGGGCTGAGCCCATCTCACTCTGACAGGGTGCCAGCCTCCCCTGTGCCTTGATTGTTCACGGATCCTTGGCCAGTTCTGCAGAGAGGATACTAAAGCTCCATTTCTTCCTTCCTCGCTCATGACTGTCAGGCTGGGGGACTTGCAGACTTGACTAGGACAATGAGCCTTTCTGAGCAAAGCTGGACTGGAGGCTGTTCCAGTTACCGCTCACGCCATCTGGAGGGGATGCATGCACGTCATTGCTGAGACAGGGAACGGGGCCCGCACGCACTCCCTGCCAGATCGTTCATCTCACAGCATTTTCTGTGTCCTGCCCTTGGGAAAACTGCTTCTCTGCAGGCTGGAGCAGTTAATTGAACAGCGCAAATAGGCTCAGCTTTAAAGTAATGACGGTTAAAATAGTTCCTCAGCTCCCCACACTAAGAGGAAATGTGTATTTAAAATGTAACTGTAATGTTTGACCCTTCTGCTCCCAAGGGACTCACAGTGCTTTACTAGTGTCGGTAATAAACTTTCCCAGCAAGCTGGGGACTAGGGAACTATCTTCCCCATTGTACAGTTGGAGACCCTAAACCACAGAGATATGAAGTAATTAATCCAGGGCCTTTGATTTATAGACTGGTGTAGATTATAAAACCAAACTGGACCATTAGATCATCTAGTCTCATCTCCTGTATTACAGCACAGACAAAAAATACCACCTGGTTACTCTTGTAGTGAGCCCAATAAAATATGTTTGGCTAAAGCACCTCTTAGAGACGGCAAATCCATCTTTCCCCTGGGGCATTTGTTTGACTGGTTAATCACCTGCACTTAAAAACTGTGCCTTATTTCTAACCTGAGTGTGCCTGTCTCAGCTTCCAGCCATTGGTTCTTGGCCTGTCTTTCTCTGTTAGATTAATCATATTTAACTTGTTCTGCTTCTCTCTGCTGGACCCTTTCATACCTGGTATTTTCTCCCCATGAAGGTAGATATACACTGTAATCAAGTCACCTCTCAATCGTCTTTAAAAAATGAAGTAGGTTTAGCTCCTTAAGTCTGTCACTGTCTGGCATTTTCCCCAACCCTCAAATCGTTTTTGTGACTCCGTCATGCAAACTCTCCAATTTTTCAACCTCCTTTTAAAATACAGACACCAGAACTGGAGCCAGCATTTCTGTATCAGTCTCATCAATGCTGTATAACAGAAGTAAAATCATCTCCGTACTTTTACTCACTACACACCTGTTTATGCATCCAAGGACCACACTGATAAATAAGTAAAGGCAGGTAAAGTAATTCCTGCAAATCAATTATGGAATTGATTACGGAAAATAGATCTTGTCAAACTAACTTGGCATCTTTTTTTTCTGAGATTACAAGTTTGGCTGATAAAGATACTGATGCTGATGTAACACGCTTAGATTTTTGTAAAGCATTGACATGGTACTAAAAGACATTTTGTTTAAAAACTAAAATGATATAAAATTAACATGGCACTCATTAAATGGATTAAAACCTGGCTAACTGATATGCCTCAAATTGTGTAATTGTGAATGGGGAATCATCACTGAGTGGGTGTATTTCCAGTGGGATCCCTTAGGGGTCAGTTCTTGGACCTATGCTATTTGACATTTTCAATCAATGACTTGGAGGAAAACATACAGTCATCCTTGATAAATTTTGCAGATGACACAAAAATTGGGGGAGTGGTAAATAATGAAGGGGACAGGTCATTGATTCAGAGTGATCTGGATCACTTGTAAACTAAGCGCAACCAAGCAATGTGCGTTTTAGTATGGCTAACTGTAAATGTATACATCTGGGAACACAGCATGTAGGCTACACTTACAGGATGAGGGACGCTATTCTGGGAATCAGCGACTCTGAGAAAGATTCGAGGAGGTGGGATGGATAATCAGCAGAACATGAGCTCTGAATGTGTCCCTGTAGCTAAAGAGCTAATCTGATCATGTGATGCATAAACCGGGTAATCTCCACTAGGAGCAGAGAGGTTGTTTTACCTCTGTATATGGCACTGGTGTGACCACTGCTGGAATTCTGTGTACACAAACAATTTAGAAAGGATGTTGATAGACTGGAGAGGGGTCAGAGAAGAACCATGAGAATGAAAAGGGATAGAAAACCTGCCTTACAGCAATAGACTGAAGGAGCTCAATCAATTTAGATTAACAAAGAGATGGTGAATGTGTGACTTGATCACAGTATATAGGAATTACATGGGGAACAAATATTTAATAATGGGCCCTGTAATCTAACAGAGAAAGATATTAGAGGATCCCATGGCTGAAGGTTGAAGATAGAAAAATGTAGATGAAATAAAGCATACATTTTTAACGGTGAGAAAAATGAACCATTGGAACAATTTACCGAGGATCGTGGTGGATTCTCCATCATGCACTATTGTAAAATCAAAAGTGGATGTTTTTCTAAAAGCTCTGCTCTAGGAATTGTTTTGGGGCAGTTCTCTGGCCCGTGCTATACAGGAGTCACACTAGCTGCTCGCAATGGTCCCTGCTGGCCTTGGCATCTATGAATCTGCATTAGCCCTTTTTGCCACAGCATTGGCCTGGGTGCTCATGTTGATCTCTTTGTCCATCTAGGCTGACCAGACAGCAAGCGTGGAAAACCAGGATGGGGTGGGGGGTAATAGGCACCTATGTAAGACAAAGTCCCCAAAATTGGGACAGCCGGTCATCCTAGCCCACTGTGCCCCTAACACCTTTGCAGTGTCACTGCTCTGCAGGATGGCGCTCCCCATGCAATAGATACGGCCTGCTCTCCTGGTTCCTAAATGTATGGCCTGGCTGCCAGAGGAATCAGTGAGAGAGAAAGGACTAGAATACAGGGGCGTATGACAATTTATACCCACTGACAATCAGCTGCTAGGTGTCCTGGGTCCCAGGACCGGTGAGCTAGCCACAAGACCCTCTTAAAAGATGCCTTTGTCCCTGAAGCACCACCCTAGCACTGCAGCAGTGTCCATGAGCAAAACGGTGATGTGGCCAAGACATGAACCTGCGCTGGAATCTCGCTGCCGGTCTGGGATCAGCCGCTAGAGCCAGCCAAGAAGTGTCACGTGCACCTGAGTGTGCTGCTGTCACATCCACTGCCATGGTGAACGCTATTGTCCTGTTGAATCTAAAGGGATGAGTGAGCCCGGGGGCTGGATGGAGAAAACCCAGGCTGGGGGTGGATTCTCCTGTCACTTACATTGTTGCCCCAGTGTATCTCCATTGGGCTAATTCTGCTCACTGACACCAGGAAGTCACTGAAGTTACTCCAGATTTATACAGTCTGAGAATAGAATTTGGCCCACGGAGCCAAACAGAATCATTCTTGATTTACACCAGTGTCTCTGTGTGGGGGGGCGGAATCAGATTGAAGATCGAGAGGTGACTTTACCCACTAATGAAATGCAGCCATCTCTGAGGTGAAATGTGGCAGCTATTTATCAGCTTTCTCTCTTCCCTTGCTCACCACTTTGCATTCTGTTTCTTAGTAGCACTCTTTGGGCAGGTTTGCACTCACAGCACTGCACTGTGCCCCACAGCGCTTCAGTGAAGATGCTACCACACTGACAGGAGGGCTTCTCCTGTTGGCGTAGTTAATCCACCTCTACAAGAGGCGATGGCTATGTCGATGGGAGAAGCCCTCCTGTCAACGTAGCGCAGTCTACACTGGTGTTAGGTGGGTACGAATGTGTCATTCAAGGGAGTGGATTTTTCACGCCCCTGAGTGATGTAGTTGTACCAATGTAAGTTTATAGTGTAGACCTGGCCTGTCTCCTTCTCCCACTCCAGTCTAAAAGCCACCTTCTAAATTGGGAACAACTTCCTACTTCCCGCATAACCCTTGTCCTCAGTCCTCCCCAAATCTCCTCCAGGAGCCACGTCCCCTCCATGCTCTGGTCAGAGCTGAGCACATTCCTGCTGCTGAACAAAGAATATGAACAGACTTTTCCTGTGTTCTTCCATGCTTCCCTAGCCCTCATGTTCCGCCAAGCCATTGGATACATCTGAACTAGATTGCAAGACCAGCATCTTCAAAGTTTAAATCCATCTGCATATCCCACAGGTGCCCAGATATAAATGTAGGGGTCTAACTTTAGAAACCCAATGTGCAAACTGTGCTGCAAGCTCGGCTGGGGAGAGCCATTGATTCTGATACTTTCAAAGACCATGTACATTTCTAACTGTATAAAGAAGGAATAATTGAAAGAAAGGAACTATTTCAGGGAGGGTTTCTGGCCCGTGTTATACTGGAGGGCTGTCTGTCCCGTCTGGTCTTGGATTCTCGGAAGCTGTGAAAAACATCAACATCAGCCAGCCATTAAGAGTGCGCTTCGATGAACACTGCAAATTGTCGATTAGAAAGGCTCAACATGACCTTCGCTGCTTTGAATTCACCTGATTTCCTGCTCCTACGCTGGCTGAGCCATCGTTCGGAGGAATTCTAGGAGGGGACTTCCTCAGAGCCCAGAAGAGCTGCCCAGCCCCGTCACAGCAAACACAGTTGAGCTGGGTCCAAACACAACACAGCTGTGTCTCAACAGCAGCCATGTTCGTTCGTCCACACTTACTGTGCTGCCTAACCATGCTAGTATCAGTGAATTCCAGGGAAAGCTGGCCAGGTAGCCCATACTGCCTCAGACATGGCGCACACACCACGGTTCCAGTAGCATGCAGGGCCATGCATTCTGGGATGTCTACCATGCAGGAAGCCACAATTAAGGGGTTGTATCAACCCTATAAAACTAAGGGATTGTACATCGTAGCTTCTGTCAGCCGAGTTCATTGCACACACCAGGGCGTGCTTGTACCCCTCCGTTCTCCCTCCCCTGACGTTCCTTGTGTGCCAACCTCACACTGTGTTCCAGGGGCTCCCTGTAACTCCCCCAAATCTCTCCCCACAACACTGATTCTCTGTGTGCCCCATGGTTCCTCTTTTCCCCCAGGCCAGGGTCCCCCAGGTGTCCCTGCCGAAGGTTCTGGTTCCAGTAGCATGCACTGGAACCAGTGTTCCACACCAGAGTCTCCCATTCTCCCATCATTCCAAGAGCACTGAGTGTCTCCCCATACCCTACTCCCAAGTATCTGTTAACCCCCCAGCCTGGAAGGGGGGGATGGGCAGCTGGTGCCCTCTCTCCCGGACCAGGCTTTGGGAATGCAGGATATTAGGAGGAAGGAAGGAAAGACGCTGCCTTGCTTCAGTCCCTGTGGTTGCCCTGGTAGTTGAGCATCTGCCCCACAGCTCCCAGCAGGGAGAGCAATTGTTTCTCTTCTGTCATTCAGGGTGTCAACATATTACACGCTGTTGAGAGCATGAGCAGAGGCATTATTCACGGGTGCCACCAGGAGAGACAACAGCTTCCTGGGTCCCCATTTTCCCTCTTGTGATGTTCTGATGCTCTTCAGAATCAATAGGGCTTGGCCTTTCCCTGACATTTTGGAATTGATCGGCTGCAGCATTCGAAAGTCCCCATGTTTCCAACAGACAGTCCGAGTAATACCCTCGAGCAGAGTGTAAGGCTTTACAAGCTCAGCCAATGACAGTGCTGTGACCTGGCTACAGAAAAACAACCTCAGGCTCCCGGCAGAGGCAGGTGATGTCAGCTGCTGTTGCTACCTCCCAAGTTTTAACCATGCTGAGCAGTCACAGACCAGGGCTGTAGCCAGGCTTGATGGGAACTGATTACAAACTAGGTGAAAAGATGCATCATGAAGGATACCGTGCGCAGTCCGTACCTCCCCTTTCCCCACCTTACTGATCAAGCTGTTTCTCCCTGGAACTGTTTGCAAGTCTGATTTGTAATTGAAGGTCTGATCTGGAGAGCCGGTGGGAACTTTTTTTTTGTTTAAGGTGTGTGACATTTTTGTTTTAACTTCACAGAATGTTTTAGTTTTGACAAAATTTCAATATGAAATTCTTTTTTTTTAAATTTTAAAAAATTTTCAATTAAAAATGTCATTTTGTTTTGGCAGGGAGAATCTTATTTCTCTTACTTTTTAATTTCCCCTCCTTTTTTAATACTGGGAAAAAAGTCAAAGTGTTCTTCTCGCACTTAAAGAGACTTAAAGTTAAAAAGAGAGAAAATGAAACTTTTAAAAGTGAATGTGTTATTTTCTCTTACTTTTTCACTAAAAAAACTTCTTTCCCTCGTTTTTCTAGTGGAAAAGGGGTTGAGGAAGTGAAAAACTGAGAAAAAAATGGGAATTTTCCCCCAAAAGCTTTTTGTTTCAGTTTGTTTTTTGAAAAAATAAACATCTCGTCCAAAATAACTTTTTCATGAAGAATTTCATGTTCGACTAAAATCCATTTATTTTGATGAAAAAACTTTTAATTATAAGCAAAAGAACACAACCAATGCTAAATGGATCATTCCAGGTCGAGTGGACACCAGAAATCATGGACACTAGACTTAGGGTTTATTACACCCATCTGTAGCCCACTAACCCCCCTTTTGTCCTATGACTGCAGAGGTGTTAACAGGCCATGCTGCCTTGAATGATCCCTTTCGATATGTGCTAACTACTCACACTAAACGCTCTGGTCCACCTTGCCTTTTGGTGAAAGGCTGGAAGGACCTTTCCCAGGCCTGATGAGCTTGTTCCTCCCACCAGCAGAAGTTGGTCCCATAAAAGATATTACCTTCCCCACCATGTTCTCTAATATTAGATCATTATATATTATCACTGATATATACTTTGGCAATGGCAATTGCCTGCAGGGAATGTTTCAAATATGAAAAGTAAAGTAGGACACCATTTTTCAGACCAATCATTTATTTGCTAAAAATGCAGGTGTGGTTGATCCAAAACCATTTGTCAGTTTGGCACAGATTTCCTGAATAGGTTCAGCAAAATAAATGCATAAAGAGAATGGTTTCATGGCGGATTCACAGAGGGCATTGCTGCCATTCGAGCCATACTCTCCCTCACTTATCCCTTTCACCTAGTGCTTAGGGGCTCAGCTGGGAGGCTGGAGACTCTTCAGGAAGTGGCTCTTGGGCCTAGGGCTCCCCTCTTCGGGAAGGGCCACGAGCTGCTGAGGGGTGGTGCTCACTAGCTGCTGTAGCTGTGCCACGTCAGAGCTGGGACTGGACATAAATGCCCACACCAGTAGCTGTGGAGTCCTTCTCTGGCCCAGTCACTAGGCAGGCCTTCTATGCCCAGCAGAACAGGACAGATCCCCGCCCAGAATACGCTAGAGCAGGGGGTTCGGGCCCTGGCCTGTGTCCAAGTGGGAATTGGAATCTGGATCTCCCAGGAGCGAGCTTGAACCCTAGGGATAGAGGGCACGAGGACATCTAGTCCCAAGCTCATGGCAGGCCCACCCCCCGCGAAGCTTCCCAGGTTGGACAGAGTCGTCAGAACCCCAGCAACCTACTCGGCATCTTTCGCCATCTGACACCGTTTCAGTTTCTGACACAGAAGGACAAAACGCCTCAAGCTCAAATCCCTGAACTCTCACACAGCAGAGCACTGGCTGTGGGGAATCCCTCCCAGAGACCCCTTTTAACTGGGCTGGGAATCTTTGTGCAGAGAGTCACTCGTGGCTGCTGCCCAAGGGTGTATGCCCAGAGTCAGTCCGACAGGATTTGTATTGAGCTATTTATTTACTTAAAGTCCTGGCTCCCTGGTGGTGGGGAGGCGAGATGAGACGCTGTCTATTTGTACCCAAGGGGACCCAGGGATGGCAGGTCCTTTACACGTTCAGGGGCTATTTCCAGATGAATTTCCTCTTTAGAGGAGCAATTGACATGCCCACAGTCTGTGCCCACAGTTCAGTGCCAAATGTGAAATAGTTGTTTGAATTCCCAAAGGCTCAGATCTCCTTGCTCTCCCTGAGCTCCTCTCGTGCCACAGACTGCTCACCCTCTCCTAGCCCCTTCAAGGCACCTCCATTGGGTGACGCTTGGCATTTGCTCAGACTGCATTGCCGAATCAAACCCCTCCCAAAGCACTAGGCGCCCCCCTTCCCCTCAGCCTCGTGATGGGCCCCAGATAGTTATCCTGATGGGGCCTTGTACGATTTCCGCCAGCCCTAAACTGGGCTCCTCTCTCCTGTCGGTGGGTTTGCACCGCGGCGGTGCTGGCGAGGGAATGGCAGAGGAACAGACGGTCTGGCAGACCCAGAGGTGTCTCACTGAACAGCTAAGCTCCAGGAGGGTGTGGCACTGGACCAGCCCAGACTGCAGCTCCCAGCCGCTGAGCACAGCACATGCTCTGCACTGAGCCATCCGTGCCTGGGAGCTGGAGGACGTCAGATTAGGCTTCCTTCAATAAACACGAGCTTCTCAGTGAAGAGCGTGAAATCCTCAGACTGCCCAATCAGCGTAATCCTGCAAACAGATGCTTCCAGTTAGGGAGATTGGGCTCCTCTGGAGAGGGGGACGGGAAGCTGGCTTTGCCTGGCAGCAGTGCAAAGCTGAGGGCTGGTGCTTTGTCCCCACAGAGGTGATGGCCCCCAACTTCCATTCCCAACTCAATCAGCAAGCCTCTTGCTGCCTCTGGTCTCCCCTCCCCCACATCTGCTCATCAGCATCTGATTCAGAAACCCCAGGATTAACATTGCCAGCAATCCCTCCGAGCCCGAGTGCCAGTGACGTGACGCACTAACACAGCAACGCAAGTGCTGGATGTCGGGGAGGGGGGGACAAACCTGGGCAGACACCCTTAAGGAGTTAGTGTTTCTTAAAGCCAAAGCTTTGGGTGCACCGGCTCATTTGGCTGCTTGGGATGCGTGTGTGCCGTGCGTTACTGACACAGATGAAGGAAACCAGATCATTGACAGTGAGGGCCCGGTTAATGACCAGGGACACTAATGAATCCGTGTGTCCTCTCCATGTCTCCTCTACCTATGGGAGACCCCAGGGCCCACCCACAAATGGAGGCGGGAACGTGTCCACTAGTTCCCTGCCATGCATCTGAGCCCACCCAGCAAGCTTAGAGCCCACAAACTATCCCCCCTCCCCGCCATGGGAAATGTAGGCAAGAACCAACCCCATCAGAGAGATGCACATTGAAATGAGTCCAGTTGCACCACAAATATAGCATGGGAGGCTGCTCCCTAAACAAATGAATGCCTTCTGGGTCCCAAACCACCAGATGAAAGGGATACGAGGCAGGGGAGACGGTGGGAAATGATGCAGTCGTTACTAGTTGCACAAAGAGCAGGGCTTTGGCACGTCTCAAGGGAACAGTGTTGGCTGTTTGATAAACTGGTGCTGGGCTTTTCCCACAGTGTAGCCTTCCCAACCGAGCCATTCAATGAGTCACTGCAGATGTGTGGGGTTCATGTTCCCTTTGGCTTCATGTTCCCAGTTAGATCTGGGAGGTCAGAGTCTGTCCCAGTCTCATAGGCCTGTGGATTAAGTAAGGGACCTCCCTGAGAGAACACGGCGTGGTCACATCCCTTCACTTTATATTCCCTGAGGATCAGCCATGGGACTGCAGACAGGTCGCAATCTCAGGAGATGCCTCAGGAGGAGGCAGGTCTACATGGTTAGTGACTCCCTACTAAGAAGAACAGACAGTCCTGTCACTAGAGCTGATCGGGAGAACAGAAGGTGTGCTGTCTGCCAGGAGCTAAGAGATGGGATGTGGACCTGAGGTTGAAGAGCATCCTACTGGGAGCAGGAAAGAATCTGCTGATTGTCTTTCACGTGGGAACAAATGATACTGCTGACTCTTGCTGGAACTCATCAAGGGAGACTTTGCCACACTGGGGAAGACTCAAAGAAACGGAGGCTCAGGTGATCTTCAGTGGGAAATCTATCACCCCTAGAGAAAAACAAAGGCAAGGCAAGATTCTGACAAGATCAGCAGATGGCTCAGGCAGTGGTGCAATAAGGAGGGCTTTGGCATGCTTGACCACTGGGAGGCATTCATGTACAGAGGACTGGTCTCACGGGATGAACTCCATCTGAATAGGGAGAGAAATAGACTTCTGGGATGCAACTGATTAAAAGAGCTTTGAACTAGGGATTTGGGGGGACAGCTGGGAGATACTCATGTAATCTCCACACCTGATACTAATATTGACCAGGAGAAAAATCAAGGAAGAGAAAATATAGCAATGGAGAAAGGAAGAGCAGAGGATAGGCAAATGGATTTTAAGAGGAAAGATAGCACCAATACCAATGAAATGGAGCGGAAATAACTTGGGGGCAGGGAGCTGGTCGGCTCCCTGCCAGCTGCCAGCTATTTAAAGTAAATGGCAGGACAAACTAAAATAGATCTGCAAGTAGGCACCTTGATTTCAAAAGGGCAAATTTAAAAAAAATGTAAGGGAATTAGTTAGGGCAGTGCACTGGACTGAAGAACTCAAGGATCTGAATGTGGAACAGGCTTGGAATTACTTTAAGTCAAAAATGCAGAAACTATCCGAAACCTGCATCCCACGCAATGGGAAAAAATCATAGGGAAAGGCTGCAGCTCGAACTGGATGAATAGGCATCTCAAACAGGTTACTAAGAGAGAGCTGGAAGCCTATAAGGAATAGAAGAAGGGATGGATCAGCAAGGAAAGCTACCTCATGGACATCAGAGAGTGTAGGGAAAAAGTGAGAACTGCGAAAAACCAAGCAGAGTTGGACCTTGCAAAGGAAATTAAAACTAATAGTAAAACATTTTATAGCCATATAAATTAAAAGAAAACAAGGAAAGAAGAAGTGGGACTGCTAAGCACTGAGGATGGGAGGATGGGATGAGATTAAAGATAATCTAGGCATGGCCCAACACCTAAACAAATACTTTGCCTCATTTTTTAAAAAGGGGAATGAGAAGCTTAGGGGTAGTGGCTGGGTGGCTAATGAAAATGAGGATATGGCTGTAGAAAGGAGGTGGAAGTCAAACTCAAACAGTTTAATGGATCTCAATTAGGGGGCCCAGAAAATCTCCATCCAAGAAAGTTAAAGGAACTGGCACATGAAACTGAAGCCTAATAGCAAGGATTTTTAATGACTGTAAACTGAGAGTCTTGCCCTATGACTGGAGAATTGCTAACATAGTATCTATTTTTTAGAAAGGGAAAAAAAGTGATGCAGAAACTACATACCTGTTAATTTTTACTATTAGTTTTGACTCAATTGTATGGTAGGTTTTGGAACAAATTTTTGAAAGAGAAAGTAGTTAAGGACATAGAATTAAATGAAAATTGGGATAGATACAACATGGTTTATAAAAGGTAGATCGAGCCAGACCAATCTGATCTCTGTCTTTGAGAAGAAAGCAGATTTTTTAGACAAAGGGAATGCAGTGGATCCAGTCCAGCTGCATCTCACTAAACCTGCACTTCAGTAAGGCATCTGATATAGCTCCACATGGGAAATTATTAGTTAAATTGAGAAGATGGCGAGAATTGAAAGGTGGTTAAGGAACAGATTAAAGGGGAGACTACAGTGGGTCATACTGAAAGGTGAACTGTCAGGCTGGAGGGAGGTTACCATTGGAGATCCTCAGGGATCGGTCTTGGGACCAATCTTAATTAATCTTTTTATTAATGACCTTGGCACAAAAAATGGAAGTGTGCTAATAATATTTGCGGATGACGCAAAGTTGAGAGGGATTGCTAATACAGAGGAGGATCAGAACACCATACAGGAAGATCTAGATGACCCTGAAAACTGGAACAATAGAAATGGGATGAAATTTAATAGTGCAAAGTGCAAGGGCATGCATTTAGGGATAAAAAAGAATTTTTGCTATAAACTGAGATTTTATCAATCAGAAGTGACAGAGCAGGAGAAAGAGCTGGGTGTCCTGGTTTTTCACAGTATGGCTATGAGCTGCTAATGTGATGTGCAGTCCTAGGATACATCAGGAGAAGTATTTTCTGTAGAGACAAAGAAGTATTAGTACCATTATAAAAACACTAGTGACACCTCACCTGGAATGCTGTGTACGATTCTGGTCTGCCATGTTTAAGAAAGATGAATCCAAACTGGAGCAGGTGCAGAGAAGGGCTATTAGGATGATCAGAGGAATGGAAAACCTGCCTTGTGGGAAGAAAATCAAAGAGCTTGGCTTGTTTAGCTTAACCAACACAAGGCTGAGGGGAGATACGATTACTCTCTATAAATACTTCAGAGGGATAAATACCTGGGAGGGAGAGAAGTTATTTAAGTTAAGCACTGATTTTGACAGAAGAACAAATGGATATAAACTGGTCATCAGGAAGTTTGGGCTTGAAATTAGATGCAGGTTCCTAACCATCAGAGAAGCGAAGTTCTGGATCAGCCTTCCAGTGGAGGCATAAAACCTAACTGGCTTCAAGACTGAGCTTGATATATTTATGAAGGGGATGGTGTGAGGACGGCTTACAATGGCATGTAGCCAATCTACCACTGCCAGGAGCAAATATTTCCAGGACACCAAATGAGGAGGGCTCTAAGATACTCGACTATTCTTTCCCACGTGTGTGGCTGGTGGGTCTTGTCCACATGGTCAGGGTCTCACTGATTGCTAGATTTGGGGTCAGGAAGGAATTTTCCCTGGGGTCAGATTGGCAGAGACCCTGGGTTTTTTTTGCCTTTCTCTGCAGCATGGGGCACGCGTCACTTGCAGGTTTCACCTAAAGTAAATGGTGGATTCTCTGTAACTTGAAGTCTTTAAATCATGAGTTGAGGACTTTAGTAACTCAGCCAGGGGTCAGGGTCCATTGCAGGCGTGGGTTGGGGAGGTTCTGTGGTCTGCAGTGTGCAGGAGGTCAGACTGGATGATCATGATGGTCCCTTCTGGCCTTAAAGTCTCTGAGTCTAAACTGAACCATCCAGGTCTCCCCAAGAAGTCTCGGTCTGGGACAGAGCTGCAGGTTGCTGATAAGGTATCAGTCACTGACCTGCCTGCAGATACTGTTTTGTAGTGTTTTTGGAGCAGATTGGCTGCTGTTATGGTGTTCCAGCCCAGAGGCAGCTGCTTTTCAGCCCTGGCTGGTGTGATCCCAGTGCACAAAGTGCTTTAGGATCGATAGGAATGAAAGGAGTGAGGGAAATCTCTGGGTCAGCCCATGGTTCTTGCTGTCCCGTCAGCAGAATGTTTCTCAGAGATCCAGAGATGCACGAACACTGCTAGCCACTCCCCACTGTCTATTAAACCTGGGTCAGTTCTGACACCCTCTGAACAGAAGAGACACCTGCCTGTTCACGCTTACCTAGATCTAGAATGCTACAGAGAACACAAGGGTGGGAATCTGAACACATGGCATATTTGATTATACGTTATCCATCAATTCCCTTCAGGACAACTCGACTCTTTGGCACATAGGAGAGTAAAGTGTAAGTGAAACCATTCAGTCAGAGCTACTTTTCTCATGAGCAGTGGAGAGAAAGCATGCTGGCACAGCCATTCATCTCCTTATGCAGCTCAACTCAACAAGAGATGTTATTAAGTCAATTTTACATGTTGTCCTGAGCTAAGCCACAAACTGCTCCAGGACTGAGCTGGATGAAAATGTTTTTTTTCCTTTGGAAAATGCCACTTCATCGGAACGGAAATGTTTCTGGAAACATGCCACTCTCAACAAAGTCTTCATGGGAGGTTCCTCAAGTGAGAGAGATACACACATCTCGCCCCAAACAACCTAAAAGCCTGGCAGGCAGGAGGGAGATGCAGCTTCACATGTCTCATTTGGAGCAGTGACTTGAACGTGGATCTCTCATATCTGAGGCCAATACCCTAGCTGCTGGGGGAGAGCCCTCTGGCTTGCTTGGCCAATAAGCATTTAAGGATTTCTACAAGCCAGGAGCACTGTAGCATCAGAGGCTGACTTTCCAGCCATGTGAACAGGCTGGTGACCTGGGTTCAAGTCCCTGGTCTGTATCAGGCATAACTGTGACTTGATGTAAGTCTTGACCCCTGTTCTCACCCCTGCACTGTGATGGGGCTCTCATTCACTCAGCCTCCTGTGAAAAATTACAAAAGGTCTCAGGTTTGTTCTGCATCAGAATGAAAACAAACTGCAAAACCTCCAATAATTGCTGTTTTCCAGCCAGCCCTACTCCAGACACACACCAATAATGGGAAGCCAGGGGAAGAGCTGCGCTTCTTTAGACATATTCAATGTAAATCAAGGTGTTTGTGGACAGTGGAGCAGGGATGAGGGGATGCTCTCTCAGTATGGCTGGACTCTTATAAAGACAGCACCCCTCAGCTCACCGGCCATTGCCACTTGCCCACTTGATTCCAGCTGTTATAACAATAGCCTGTCAATGGAAAGTTTCTTGATCTAGATCAAGACTGAAGATGTCCCCAAAGTTCCGGCCTCTGAGGTTGGTTATGAGCTGTTTCTGATGGCTTGTCTGTTTGAGTGGGAAATGGTGGCTTCTACTGGCCTGGTCCACAGAGGATCAAAGGGTACTGTTATGGAGTTTCCCTTTTAGCCCAAGTGGTTGCAGTCTTATATTATTGGCACTACAAGTCAAGGGTTCTAGTCCTGCTTCCCACCTGTGTGTGTCTGTAATTAATCTGGTAAATGGATTGTTTGCAGCTCACGAATTCTCTGCAGAGTGATGGAGAGGGTTTATTAGTTCATTAAGTCCAGAATTCTCAGATGTCAGACAGGTCTAGTATTAAATGGAGAGGGGGATGAAATCCGGGCCCAAAGGCAAAAATCCCTTTGAGTGCAGTGTGCCCAGGATATCCCCAAAAGCTCAAAGCTAGCATCCCGCAATGAACTGGGAGTGATCTACCTGTGGAAAATGCCATTTGGGTTACCCAGACACATGAGGTGAAAATGAAAAATATTTTTGCTTTTCCTCATAGCCATCGAACCCACGCTTTACCCGTGGAGTTAGCAGCAGTGGGAGAGCATTCTGAGTGAAATGTAGAATCAATTAGGAAGAGCATTTGGAATCTGGATTTTGCCTCACCTGACCCAGTTTCATTTGATTTGTTCCAAAGGGAGGATTTGCCTTCTGTGAGCATTGCAGCCATTTCCACTGCAAAGTGCCCTCAGGCCAGAAGAAATGGGAGGATCCAAAGGTCAAGGCACAGGGGAAACTGTTTGCAGATTTTACATTCTAACCTTTTGGGATGGAAAATAGCTTTAAGCATCAAAGAAGGGGATTTTAATGATGCATTTCTTACGTCTGAAGGAGCATCTCAAAGCACACAATCATTTAGGACCATGTGATTAAGCCCAGCCAGTTAGAAACCTCACATTATCTCATTCTACATTAATACATATATTTACATTTTGGTGCTTGAATTTAACCGTTATGCTCTTTCAAAAGAAATTAGCCAAGGCTCTGAATGAGAAATTAACCTTCTATTCTCTTTGCCCCCCAACCATACATGAATATTAAAGAAAGTGATCAGAAACAGATCCCATTTATGGAGAAATTATAAATTAATTAAATGTAGTTTCCCTTCCCTGCAGTTTCATTTAACCTTTATATCAAAAACTATATGAAATGCATCTGTATTAATTTGTTTTAAAAAAATTCTTTGAATGTATTTCCTTCTCCATTTAACTGAAAAAATGACTTGCAAAGAGGACAACAAAAAACCTTCTGTACAGGAATACAATGAATAATGAACTTCAAATCATATCTGCATGAAGGATTGTCAAGTTAGATACTGTTTTTCCATATGACCTGTTTTTTCTAATTATTATATTTTTCCTGGCTCTGATTTTATAAATAGTGGCACCTCTCCTCTTCACTCACTCAAAAAGAGGTTTGTTTAATCTTTGACATTTCTGATTTCACAGGCTTTCTGGCAAGTATCACACAATAGGGCTTTGTTGGTTTCAGTTTAATTAAACACAATCACTGTGCTTTAAGTATCTGAGGAGCTAACACTAAAAAAGTTCTGACTCAAACAGTTCCTGTTCTACTTGAGAAATAATACAGTGTCAGTGAATAATTAAGTCTAAGTAATCAGAATTAATTAACATTGTGCCACTTTTAATTTTCTCAAGTTTCTTTACTTCTGAACTTTTCTTTTTGGAGACTGCTTTGTCTGTGACATCAGACATAGTCATGGCTAAAGCCCCTCTGCTCTCATACCTTTCCCAGCCACAGTGAGCTGTTTTTAAGCTATAAAATAATGTTTTAAAGCCATATTTACTATCAAAGGCTGTGTTCCTTATTCCCGTTGCATGTACGGAGCTTGGATTCTTGGCACCTTCAACTCCCATTAAAGTCAGTGTGAGCAGAAGACATTCAGCAGCTTGCAAGTTTGAGCTCCTAATAAGCCAGTGCTATTCTAGATCCATCTCAGATACTAAGTAGGTCTCCTATTATTTCCCTAAGAAAGCAAGGCATCAATTTCCATGCACTGATCTATCGGTCTCCAGACATTCATAGCTGACAAGGCCGGAAGTTGTTAGCTTAGACACTTTGCCTACCTTCCCCAGACCTGAAGAGCTCTAAAATTCGTAAGCTTGTCCCTCCCACCAACAGAAGTTGGTCCAAAACAAAATATCGCCTCACCTACCCTGTCTCTCTAATATTCTGTTCAGTCATTCTTGTGCAACAGCCCACCAGGATTTTGTACAGCAATTTCCACATAGAAGCATAATTGATATTACAGGTGGAAATGTCAGTCAGTGGCCGAGATAGGGAAGGAACGTGTTGATTTACGCTTCAGGGTCCATTATACCAAGGGCGTGCTGCTTCCCTTGTTGTACAGTTATATGCATTTCATTTAATCTCATTACACTGAAACTTTTCAGGCATTTATAGGCTGGCATCATGATGCCCACTGTCAGCCGGGAAACGTAGCTCTCTTCAGCGTTACTCTTCAACTCGGCACGGTTTTGTTGCTTTTCTCTGGACTTGCGCAGCTTTGTCAATAGCGTTCTGGTACGTCTGTGCCTGGAAAGGCACTGCTGTAATGAGGGGGGCACAGACTTCATTGCTTCTGTCAGCCAGGCTCACTGCACACCCCAGGGCTCCCTGCAACGCTCCCTTAGGCCTAGGGCTCTGTCTGTCTCCCACTTTGTTCTCCTACCCCACACCATTGTCCCCTATTCTCCTCCACACCAGGGCTATGTGTGCAACCTCATCCCTCCCTCCCTCCATGCAAGGATCCCATATTCTTCCCCCATGCCAGGGGTTCTGTGTGTGTCTCCCATGCTCAGCTAAACCATGTGTCACCTTATTTTTCACATTCCAGTTTTCTCATTTTCCTGAAAAACAGTAAGGTTCTGCCCATTAATGCCCAGAAAATTCCCTGAAATTTTGGAATTGACTGGATGTAGTGTTAAAAAGTTATCCTGTTATATGCAGACAGACAGCAAAACGTCATCAGCCAATGACACTGCCCATGTACATAGTGCTGCCAATGCCCTTTCCAAACACGACTCCATTACACCTCCATGACACCCTGCAGTAGGTAATATTGTTATCCCCATTTTACACATGAGACAAATGAAGGACAGAGAAGTGGAGTCTCACAGTGAGTTGGTGGAAGAGCAGAATGCAGAGGTGCTGTATCCTGGTTCTATGCTCTCATCTCCTGCTCTGCGTGGGGAGCCCCAAATCACATTTGCCTCTTTTGCTGCCATATCGCATTGCAAACTCCCATATCATCTGCTGTTCACTATCACCCCGGTCTCTTTTGGCTTTACTGCTTTATAGGTTTATCAAATCCATCAATATTCAATGCACTGCTCCCTAGGCAGCAATTTCCCTGGCACAGTCAGCCATTGGCCTCTCTGCCGAGAAATTGCTGCCTAGCACCAAGTGATAGTGTTTCTGCTGTATGATGCGGACACTGGCTAGAAGCAAAACTGAAATCACCTAGTCCTCATTTCACACAGGCCACCACACAGCCATCAGATGTGAATGCCTCTCCCTCTTCCTCACACGCAGTCTCATTTTGCCATCACTCCACTAACGGTGCAGTATCTTTTCACCACAGCTCATGCGGATCTCCAAAGGCTGGCTTTAGAGTCTCCTGTGAGCCAGCCTTCTCTCCTCTGTCTGTGCTCACCAATTCCAGTCTTTCAGTTGTTAGATTCACAGATAATGCAATGTCTGGCTGCTGACAAGCCCTCAGTGTTGAGCTGCAGTATTCTCAGGTTAGCCTAATGGCTCGAGTGTTGGGTGATGGAACTGTATGTGGAATGTCGGCAGACAGTGACCAAGATTCAGCTCTGAAAAGGACTATGAATGCACTCTGTTGATTTGATCATCAGTTTCACTAGCATGAACTGAGTAATCACAGGGTGCGTGATGAGCAAGTTGATCCTAGCACATGGAAAAGACAAGCCAATGGTCTATCCCACAGCACTGTGCTTGCACCAACACTTTTCAACCTGTGCACAAACAACTTTCTGCTTACCCAGTCCTGCAAGCTGATGTACACAGGTGACATTTGCTCAGGCGTCCAAGCACGATCATTCCCAGAACTTGAATGTAGCCTCAACTCTGCCTCGATTAAGATGGCCAAATACAACCAAGTGTGAACAAGTCAATTTTGAGTATGTTGCATCTTTACAAAGCCAGAGTTAGCAAAGAACTGAATATCTTTCTCAGTGGACATCACTTGAAACACAAATCCCACCCCGTCTACCTTGGAGTGACCCTAAATAGATCTCGCCCATATCTTAACCACCTGTGGAAACTGCGGCTGCAGTGAGGGTGCATAACAATCTTGTAAGTCGACTGGCCAACACTTCACAGGGCGCAAACTATGAACTCTCTGACCATCTGGTTTAGCCCTTTGTTATCCTACAGCAGAATACTGTGCTTCTGGCTTCTTTCATCTCATGTCAAGTTAATTGACACCCAGCTGCACTCAACATGCACATTGTCACTGGGGCAATATGACCCACACCACTGCTGTTGCTGTCCATGCTCAACAGCATCACTTCTCCACACATCCCCCATGAGGACACTTGGTTGAGAAGCTCAGGGAAAACTGAGCCTACCACTGCACACAGACCTCTCCGATCATACAAGAGCACGCTTGTTGTTGAGGCACCTGCTGTGGGCCCCTTGCCCTGCCCAGATTTCTCTGCACTGTCCACGTGGTGGGAAGAATGGGCTGCAGTTGATGCCAGAAAGCAGTCTCTGACCCGGCTTTGACTTGCCAGGCTGCTCATGGGCCCTTGTGAACTGATTTTGAACAGGCCAGGGGCAATGAATCTGTTCTGGGACAGTGCTCGGATGGCCCTGCACCATCTCGTCACCTGTTCTGAGGAATGCCGACTCCTTTCCTCATTGTCCCTCGGGATGGCCACAGGTAAATGACAGTCTCCTGCTCAAGTGGCTTCCCAGCAGCACGTCACTGATGTTTAGTAACCAGCAGCAAATCTAGTTAATGTGCATGACGAATGTACAGCATGCTGTGCCTGCCCAGCCAATTTCAGGACATCACACTAGATGGAAACCTTGACATGATCTTTACTGGAGCTTTCCGCCTCTGCGCTACACTACTGGTACCTGCCCAAACTGCAGCACAACGCCTGCGCCAGGGCTGGCTGGCTGTGTCCATTGGAGCAAAAAGCTATGTTTCCCACTAGTAAATGGAGCAACTCCCAGCCCAGGTGGAGGGATCAGCGAGCACTATCTGTGCCTTTTCTGGGGCTCTCTCCGGCACTTAGTCCCTCTGGGAAAATCTCTGCTCGCCTGCATGGCGGAAGAGGACATCTGCATGCCAGGCTCTCCCCTATTCCCTTGGCATTTTCACAGCTGGATTCACACTCTGTCACTGCGTGTCACTCCCTGGGACACCATGGACCACCATATAGCTACCGAGTCAACAGGATCACAGTCCCATTTGGGAGTCACCTGTCTCCAGTCAGTGCAGCTCTGGGCAGGATAGAACGTCTGTGAACCTTTCCTTTGTGATTGTGATGTCTTTGTGAGATCACTGCTCAGATTGGGGGGCGCCAGTGTGTCAGCAATCACACAGCGCTCAGGCAGCCACACCCGCTGCACTCCCATGCACACCCATACACACGTGCACATACATACGCACATGCATGCACATGCATATACACAAACACACACAATGATCCGGAATTGCTCTAAAGTAGCAGAAGATGCGAGCAGTCAGAATTGCACCTCATTGTACATCAATGAGGCTTCCTAAGATGAGACGCTGAACAATTTCTTAGAGCCAAACAATGTGTGTGATTGTTTCCATGTATAGGTAGCTTATCCTAGCTGCTTGGGGCTGCATTCCCGAAAATCTGACTCCCAGTCACTTTGGCTCCAGGCACCAACATGAACAGCCAGGCTGGCCTTGGCTAAGGACTGCAGGTGCTGTCAGGTTTGGGTGGTCCCCCTCTCGGAGGTAATCCTACCACAGTGAGGCTTCCAGCTCCCTGGATTTTATCATATTTGGGGCAATCTCAGCCGTTCAGATATAAAAGGTAGATGTTAACGTTTCAATCATCATTCCAGGGTAAAGCTAGTGATACAGAACCAACAATAAATCACTTGTCTGCCGTGGACTCTGACAAAACAGCTTTGAAAAGAAGTCAGTGTTTTCCTTAGATAACTGATAATAGTCCTGGTATAATGTGCAGCCAATTTAATACTTAGCAGCTTTATCCCTATAGCAGGTGTTTGTTTAAGAGAGACTTCACAGTGTAGCAAGAGGGAAATAGCAGATTTCTTCCTCTAATGGGCCTCGGGCTCAGGAGGCTACATTTCACTTTCTAGCGCACAAAGTTTTTATTCATTAAATGGCTTGACTTGATTTTCAGGTTCTTTTCTTCCTTATCGAGGATTCAGCTAATACACTGAAAGTTACACAGCCCCAGGGAAGAATGGTAGGAACATTTCTTATCCTAACAGGTATATTTTCTAAATCCAGAAATGGTCCCTTTCACACACTTCCTCAGAAGCTTCATGTTCTCTGGGCAAACTTGATTTTTATCTGAAAGAAAAAGGGAATGTTTGAAATGTTGCACTTTTTGCCTGGAAAGTAGGAATATTGATAGTACTCAGAAAGGAAACATCATGGAGTTCACCTTTTTTTTTTAAGGTTAAACCAGTTTAGGAAATTCAAAAGAAAATGCAAAATGCTTGGGGCTCTGGTTAGAATCTTTCTGAAATTTATTTATATTTAGTGTATCAAATGTGTCCTAGCTAAGGCCTTGATCATAAACATGCTTGTGCACTGAACTTTAGGTATGTGATGCTTCACTGAACTCTGTAGGAGAACTCACATGTACAAGTTATGCATGTATGTGAGGGCTTGTGGGATGGGGCTAACTGCTCAGGGAGCCAGCACAACACCTGATTAAAAAGCAGCTACTGACAGCTACAAACACCACAAAGCAAACAGGAAGAGCTAGGCAAACCCACTGTGCTTTAGATACATTAGCTGTGAACTTTTGATAGTAAACTGACAAATTGTTTCCTGGGGGAATGTCCGTATTCTTGTCCGTATTTGGCCTATTCTGTGTATTGGGCTGATCATGCCGCACTTACACAGGTGTGTCGCTTTACACACGTGAGCAGAGCATTGCAGTCGACAGCATATGGCTCGTGTAAGTCTTCGCAGATGCCTCAATCCCTTCAGGATCAGGGTCTGCGTGTGTAAGGGGCTCCTCTCAGGCCCTGATCTATGTGTCCCGTAAGGAGCCCTGTGCATCAGAATTAGACTGGTGGTTGTCACATTGTGTCCGCTACAGGCTGGAGAACTACAGAAATATAGGGCCAGATACTCAGCCCCTGTTCAGGACCCTTTGGCGAACTGAGTATTACAGAGGGACTGAAATTCCCACTGCCACAGCCAAGAACTGGAGGGTTCCCCCAGCAGAGAGGAATTCTCCGCTCTTATGCCAAAAATCACCCACCCTCCCTCCTTCCCTGACCAGACTGGGAGGTGGAGGGGGCAGAAATCTCTTAGGGGTCACAGCCAGCTGTCACAAGTCAGAGTAGCCCCCAGGCTGTTCTAATGTGTGTAGGAATTGGGACAGTTTGAGAACACAGGAGCTGTAATCAGCTCCCGGAAGGCCCCTCACTTCTCTCCTGCACCCAGTGGATCTGGGTGCAAGAGAAAACGTGGCCCTTATGCATCAAGGCCACTGACAATGAATGGAGATTCACCTTAAAGGGAGAGGCCTGTGGGTTGGAGCTGGGGATGCACATTGTATTTCCCACAATGAGGCTGAGTGCAGCATCTACTGCTGTGTCAACAGATGTATGAGGCCAGTGGGCACTGCCCTGGCCAGACCTGTTCCTGGTGCTGTGGTCTCTTTCGGGTCTTTGTTCCAGCTTTTGCACTCAGAGAGAGGAAAGGCTGCCCCCTTCCTCTTGCCCTCTGATTCTCTCGTGGTTATCAGCTCCTGGTGGGATTTGCTGAATGGAAAGACAGCTATCAGACAACAATGAAAATAAACTGAAGAGAACATCTCATCCTGTCTGGAGAAACGTGGGGTTATCTCTGCATATGCCATAGCCATTAGCAAGGGCGCACACTCTTAGTGACAGGGCTATTGGTACAGGAATGGGGACAAGTGTTTGCCTTCCTAGTGGGAATGCCTCTCACCGGGCTTAGAATCATAGAATCATAGAGTTGGAAGGGACCTCAGGAGGTATCTAGTCCAACCCCCTGCTCAAAGCAGGACAAACCTCAGCTAAATAAACCCAACAAGGGTTTTGTCAAGCTGCAGTTTAAAAACCTGTAAAGATGGAGATGCCACCACCTCCCTAGGTAACCCATTCCAGTGCTTCACCACCCTCCGAGTGAAAACCTTTTCCTAATGTCCAACTTAGACCTCCCGCACTGCAACTTGAGACCGTTGCTCCTTGTTCTGTCATCTGCCACCACTGAGAACAGCCTAGCTCCATCTTCCCTGGAACCCCCTTTCAGGTAGTTAAAGGCTGCTAACAAATCCCCCCTCATTCTTCTCTTCTGCAGACTAAACAGGCCTAGTTCCCCCAGCCTCTCCTCATAAGTCTTGTGCTTCAGCCACGTAATCATTTTTGTTGCCCTCCGCTGGACTCTCTCCAAATTGTCCACATCCTTTTTGTAGTGGGAGGCCCAAAACTGGACACAATACTCCAAATGTGGCCTCATGAATGCCGAATGGAGGGGAATAATCACTTCCCGCGATCTGCTGGCAATGCTCCTACTAATGAAGCCCAATATGCCATTAGCCTTCTTGGCAACCAGGGTACACTTCTCTGAGCACTGGAGGGACCCTGCCTACCAGAGCTCATATGGTGGAGACAGGAACCAAAACACAAAGAGGAGAAGTTGCAGGTTTCACATTTTATTGTGAGTCAGAATTAGTTTCCTAGATCAAATGTTGAGCCAATTACTTTATTCCTCCAAGAACTGTCTCATGCTCACACGCACTAACCGCACCAACCTGATAAACCTGAACAGCTTCAGAAATATCACACTGGTCTAAGGCAGGCATGATCCACCAGCTAAGAAGAATTTGCACCCAGTAGGGTTCAAAGGGATCATTACTGTCCCTTGAGCCAGTAATGTGCATTTAAAGATACATAGTTAATGCTCAGAGGCTGACTTTGCAAAGGCCTCTATGTTCCCATTCGAATGACTGATCCATCTTAATGGCTCTACTGTGTCATCTAGCCTGCACTTATGTGGCATAATTATATTTACTCTGAGAACAGAGCAGTGAGTGCGTGATGCGTTTTGAATTGAGAGCCGTATTATGTGGAATAGCATATTAAAATTTGTGATCAAAGAAAGATTAATGGCCCGGATGTACAAAAGCAGCAAACAAACAGATGCTTCCTGTTTGTACACTCAACATTTCTATGAACCAGTGAAGCGATGGTAACCAGCCTCAGAATGAGACCCTCGAGTGACAACAAAGGAGGCTGAAATACAGCCCTCATTTCCAGTGCACCATATTAATAATTAGTAACAATATATAACATGTCCATCTTGTCCTTTATTCCAGGATTTCAAACTATTTTGTTCATATAAGTTGTATTTGGATTACATTGGAAGCAAATAAATTATGACTCCAGTGGCCCTCTTAGAGGTAAGATTCTTAGACTACGAATCACATTATTGCTGTTGTTTGTTGCAGTATTTCAGTTTCACCCACTATGTGCTGGGTGTTAACAGACACCCAAGAAGACACGCTTCCTGCACCAGAGAGCTTGCAATCTTATTTGTTATTTGAAAGAAGTGTGAAAGTTTGCCAGGTTTTCAGTTCATGGGCTGGAAGAATTTTATAAAAACACCAAAAATGTTCATAAAACTGAGAAATGCCAGAGTCACCGAATCAAACCTGGAGCTTCCATTCCTTTGCTTTGATAACTGGAACTTGGACAGATCCTGGGGGAAGAGGGAGCACTGCTGGGAGAGACGGATGGTGCCCCTACTAAGCAATGCAGTCTCCCCAGTGCCCGAAAGAACGTTTTGCACTCACGCAGCCTTCAGTTTAACAACTCACGGAAGCACATGCTTAACTTTAGGCCCTTGCTTAAATCTCACGGACGTGCCGAAGTGGGGCCCCCGCACTTTACAGGCATTGGCCCAGATCCCCAGCTGCTGTAAATTGGCGTAGGTGCAATGCACCTGCTAGGGATCTGCCCAGCACTAACTGTGAAGCAGAGTGAGCGTCTGTGAGACACAGAAGAGAATTTACAGCTGAGGGGGGAGGGGTGCAAAGGTGGATTTAACTCCCCTTTGTGCCCACTTCTGGGCTGCTCCTGTCATGGCAGCCCCTCTGGGCTTCTGTAGTTCCTATTGCACCCTGGACCAGTCGGCTAGTGACCGGGGCAGCTACCCGGGGCTTTGGTGAGGGAGTTCTCCAGAGGAAGGAGGACCCACTACGTGGCCTTTGGGATGCGTTAGTCGTCTGAGTGTGTGTGCGCTTGTGGGGTGCTCGCTGCTTGACTGGTGTGTATGGTGTGGTCTGTTTGTTTGGGGGGACTGTGTGCTGACCCTAGCAGCCTGCTATACAAGGCTGAGAGCTTCTTAACGAGGCTTTGGTCCCCAAGCCCATTAGCACCCTCACCCTTATCCAGGGGGAAGGGCTACCTAGGGAGAACCAGGCTTTAAAAAGCCCACTGCTAAGCGACCGGAGGAGCTAGCTGATGAACAGGAGCAGGGCAGCTAGCTAGTTAACGGGAGTTTTGCGAGGAAGTTTAGAGAGGGACAGGGGGGGTAGATATACATCATTAACATTCTGTAAACTAAAGACAGTACCCCCTCCAATAGAAAACAAACAACAGTCAAGGAAAGATCTGCAGGAGTAAGAAGAAAATGCAGGCAGCCATCCAGCAAGAGAATGGGGGCTGGCCAGTTTATTGCACTGAATGCAACATGTATGATTACCTGCCCTATGGGTAGGTGCAGATGTGTGCATTCAATGCAAGGCCTGGCCCTCAGAGACCACATATATGCTTTGGAGAGCTGAGTGGCTGAACTGAAGGAGCTAAGGGAGACAGAGAGGTACACAGATGAGCCTTTCCAGGACACAGTAGAATGGTCCCAGCCCCGGTATGACAGCCTCTGTACTGTTGGGGAGGATGAAAGTCTCATGGAATGAGAACATCAAATTGGAGCAGAGGGAAATGATCCCATAGTTGGGACCCTCCTTCCAGATGATGTCATGGTACATCTGTGTGGGGCAGGGAACTCTAGTTATTAGGAAAAGACAGGTAATGGTAATGGGGACTTAATCATTAGAAACTTAGATAGCTGGGTTTGCGATGACAGGGAGAACCACATGGTGACTTGCCTTCTTGGTGCAAAGGTTGCAGATCTCTCAAGACTTCTAGACAGACCTATGTCTAGTGCTGGGGAGGAGCCAGTGATTGTGGTACATGTAGGTACCAATGACATAGGGAAGGATAGGAGAGAGGTCCTGGAGGCCAAATTTAGGCTTGTAGGTAAGAGATTGAAGTCTAGGACCTCCATTGTAGCATTCGCTAAAATGTTTCCAGTTCCACGCATAGGGCCAAACAGACAGGCAGAACTGCAGGTCTCAATGCATGGATGAGTGATGGTGTAGGTGGAAGGGGTTTAGATTTATTAGGAACCAGGAAACCTTTTGGGAAAGGAGGAGTCAATACAGGAAGGATGGGATCCACCTAAGCCAAAATGGATCTGGATGGCTGGCACATAAAATTTAAAAGGTCGTAGAGCAGTTTTTAAACTAAGGGCTGGGGGAAAGCTGACAGGTGCAGAGGAGCACATAGTTAGGACAGTGTCATCCCTTAGGGGAGGATCTATTAATGGAGATTCTCTAAATCCTACTAAGGAGGAGAGGATGGAAGAGGATAAAATATGGGTAGGATCTGATGAGAAATAATCAAATGAAAAAAGTCCCATTCAGTTACATCACATAATAGCAGACAGCTAAAAAAGGACAATTATTTTAAGTGCTTATATACAAATGTTAGGAGTCTAAATACTAAGATGGGAGAACTTGAGTGCCACGTATTAAATGAGGATATTAATATAATAGACATCACAGAAGCTTGGTGGAATGAGGAAAATCAATGGAGGAGAGGAAGGTGATCAGGAACAGTCAACATAGATTCACCAAGGGCAAGTCATGCCTGACTGACCTGATTGTCTTCTATGAAGAGGTGACTGGCTCTGTGGATGTGGGGAACGTGGTGGATGTGAGATACCTTGACTTTAGCAAAGCTTTTCATACAGTCTCCCACAGTATTCTTCCCAGCAGGTAAAAGAAGTCAGGGTTGGATGAATGGACTATAAGGTGGATAGAAAGATGGCTAGATCCTCGGGCTCTATAGATAGTGATCAATGGCTTGATGGAACTGGACTTATTTAAACTGCAGAAGAGAAAAGTGAGGGGGGATTTGATAGCAGCGTTCAACTACTTGAAGGGGGGTTCCAGGGAGGATGGAGCTCGGCTGTTCTCAGTGGTGGCAGATGACAGAACAAGGTGCAATGGTCTCAAGTTGCAGTGGGGGAGGTTTAGGCTGGAAATTAGGAAACAAAATTTTCACCTAGAAGGATGATGACGCACTGGAATGGGTTACCTAGGGAGGTGGTGACATCCTTAGAGGTTTTTAAGCTGCAGCTTGACAAAGCTCTTGCTGGGATGATTTAGCTGAGGTTAGTCCTGCTTTGAGCAGGGGATTGGACTAGATACCTCCTGAGGTCCCTTCCAACCCTAATATTCTATGATTCTATAAATGGGACAAAGTTATATCAGGGTAGAAAATATATTGGAAGGACAGAATAGGTCGCACCGGTAGGAGAGTGGGACTACGTGTGAAAGACAACATGGAATCAAATGAAGCTAACTGTGCTATAGAATCTCTATGGATAGTAATTCCATGCTTGAATAGTAAGAGATATAAAGCAGTAGAGATATAAAACTGAGCAACTGACCAGGAGGGTGATAGTGACTCTGAAATCCTCAGGGAGATAGAATCATAGAATCATATAGTTGGAAGGGACCTCAGGAGGTATCTAATCCAACCCCCTGCTCAAAAAAGGACTAACCTCAGCTAAATAATCCCAGCGAGGGTTTGTGAAACCACATCTTAAAAACCTCTAAAGATGGACATTCCACCATCTCCCCCAGTGCTTCACCACCCTCCTAGTGAAACACTTTTTCCTAATGTCCAACCTAGACCCCTCCCCACTGCAACTTGAGACCATTGCTCCTTGTTCTGTCATCTGCCACCACTGAGAACAGCCTAGCTCCATCCTCCCTGGAACCTCCTTTCAGGTACTTAAAGGCTGCTATCAAATCCCCCCCTCATTCTTCTCTTCTGCAGACTAACCAAGCCTAGTTCCCTCAGCCTCTCCTCATAAGTCTTGTGCTCCAGACCCCTCATCATTTTTGTTGCCCTCCGCTGGACTCTCTCCAAATTGTTCACATCCTTTTTGTAGTGGGAGGCCCAAAACTGGACACAATACTCCAAATGTGGCCTCATGAATGCCGAATGGAGGGGAATAATCACTTCCCGCGATCTGCTGGCAATGCTCCTACTAATAAAGCCCAATATGCCATTAGCTTTCTTGGCAACCAGGGCACACTGTTGACTCAAATCCAGCTTCTTATCCACTGTACGCCCAGATCCTTTTCTGCAGAACTGCTGCCTAACTCGGTCCCCAGTCTGTAGCTGTGCGTGGGATTCTTCCATCCTAAGGTGCACTTGTTCTTATTGAACCTCATCGGTTTTCTTTTGGCCCAATCCTCCAATCTGTTTAGGTCCTTCTGTATCCTAACCCCACCTTCCAGGGTATCTACCACTCCCCCTAGCTTCATGTCATCTGCAAACTTGCTGAGGGTGCAATCTATCCCACCCTCCAGATCATTAATGAAGATGTTGAACAAAACCGACCCAAGGACTGATCCCTGGGGCACTCCACTTGTGACCACCTGCAAGCCAGACATGGAGCCATTGATCACTACCCATTGAGCCCTATGATCTAGCCAGTTCTCTATGCATTTTATAGTCCATTCATACAACCAACTTATACTACTTTAACTTGCTGATAAGAATACTGTGGGAGACCGTATCAAAAGCTTTGCTAAAGTCAAGGTATATCACGTCCACCGCTTTCCCCACATCCACAGAGCCAGTCACCTCTTCATAGAAGGCAATCAGGTTGGTCAGGCATGACTTGCCCTTGGTGAATCCATGTTGACTGCTCCTGATCACTTTCCTCTCTTTTAAGTACCTTAAAATGGATTCCTTGAGGACCTGCTCCATGATTTTTCCAGGGATTGAGGTGAGGCTGACCGGCCTATAGTTCCCTGGATCCTCTTTCTTCCCTTTCTTGAAGATGGGCACTATATTTGCTTTTTTCCAGTCATCAGAGGCCTTCCCCAATTGCCATGACCTTTCAGAGATAATAGCCAATGGCTCTGAAATCCCATCAGCTAACTCCCTCAGCACCCTTGGGTGCATTGCATCTGGCCCCATGGACTTTTGTATGACCAGTCTTTCTAAATAGTCTTGGACCTGTTCCTTCAGCATTGTGGGATGTTCACCTCCTCCCCATTCTGTGCCACCCAGTGTAGTAGTTTGGAAGCTGACCTTGTCTGTGAAGACAGAGGCAAAAAAGGCATTGAGTACCTCAGCTTTCTCTACATCCTCTGTCACTAGGTTGCCTCCCCCATTCTGTAAGGGGCCCACACTTTCCCTAATCTTCCTCTTGTTGCTAACATACCTAGAAACCCTTCTTGTTCCCCTTCACGTCCCTTGCTAGCTGAGGACCAAAAAGTGCCACTGTGGCTAAACAATGGAGTAAAAGAAGCAGTTAGAGGCAAAAAGGAAGTTAAATCCTATTGAGGAAAATAGACAGGAGCATAAATCCTGGCAAGTGAAGTGTAAACATATAATCAGGAAGGCCAAAAAAGGATTTGAAGAAGAGCCAGCCAAAGACCCAAAAAGTAACAGCAAAAATGTTTTTAAGTACATCAGAGGCAGGAAGCTGCTAAACAACCAGTGGGGCCACTGGACAATCCAGATGCTAAAGGAGCACTCAAGTACGATGAGACTATTGCAGAGAAACTAAATGAACTCTTTACTTTGGTCTTCATGGCTGAGGATGCGAGGGAGATTCCCAAACCTGAGCCATTCTTTTAGGTGACAAACTGAGGAACTGCCCCAGATTGAGGTGTCATTAGAGGAGGTTTTGGAACAAACTGATAAATTAAACAGTAATAAGTCACCAGAACCAAATGGTATTCACCCAAGAGTTCTGAAGGAACTGAAATGTGAAATTGCAGAACCACTAACTGTGGTTTGTAACCTATCATTTAAATCAGCTTCTGTACCAGATGACTGGAGAATCCCTAATGTGGTGCCAATTTTTTAAAAAGGCTCCAGAGGTGATCCTGGCAATTACAGCCCTTTGATACCCACTCCGGGCAAGTATCATTACCTAGAGATTGGGCAACTGAGGTGCAGAGAGAGAAAGTGAGTTGGCCAAAGATTCACAGCAGATCAGGGGGAGAGCTGGGAAGATAACCCCTGAAACCCGGTATTCACCTCACCTCTAGACATGCTGCCATTCCTAACCTGAGATGCACCATTCACATCTGTGGTAAATGTCCTTCCCACAAAGCACCACTTTAGTGCCCCTGTTTGTAAGGGACTGAGAGACACATGTCCAGTAGGCTGGGCCCTTTGAAATCTGCCCTTGGTCATCATGGGCCACTAAGTGCAGAGTAAAAAAACCAAAATGTGAACTTTACCCTGTCCATCCTAGCCACCAAAGCGTTCTCAGTCTCCTAATCCCCAGCAGTCTGTCTGTCCCTTCCCCACCGCACCCTGGAAGGCTGGGAGGCCTCTGCTTTGGTGAGATGAAGGCGGCAGCCGCCTGCAGTAACGGGGCCCGTTTGGCAGTTTTTAAGCTGGAAGCCTGGCTAAGGGGAGTGAGTGGGATGCAGATGGGGTAGCCACATGCAATATCACCAGCTCCAAACCCTCACCAATCACGAGTCAGGCCCCAAAATCATGAGATGGGCTAAAAAGTGCCATCCTCCCTGGCTTCAGTGTATGTATCCCCGCCATACCCTTGGGAGGTGCACACAGCAACTAAGGGCTAGAGTCACAAATGGATGGAGGTGCCTAAATCCCAGAATCAGGCCCCAGTGGGGTTCAGAAACCCTCGCTCGGCTGCTGCTGAACACGGAAGCTGCCTAAACTCCCTCAGTGCCTATGTTTTTGCAGCAGAAGTTCCCAAGTTGGCACCTGAGTTTCTGTGCATGTGGGATGCGTGAACCAGGGAAAAGGATTCCCTCTGCTTAACTCGCCAGCAGGGCTTGATCCGATGTGTGTGAGAGTTCGCCTACCAGGGCGGGCCTGCAGGCAAGCTGTGGGAGGAAAAAGGGGCCTTCCCTCGGAATGTTTAGCCCAGGTGTGAGGTGCCTGCCTGGGAGAAGGGCAACCCCCAGCTCTAATCCCCACTCCACCCAATGAGGAGACTAGATTTGAACCGGGCTCTCCTGCCGCTCAGGGCGGTGCCCTCCCCACTGGGCTAAGGGTGACTCTGATGTGGGGCCCCTCGCTCTCTTCTGCTGAAGCTGTTTCACTGTGGCTAAATTATTCAATAGTCACTGGGAGAGAGAAAGAAAGAAAGAACACACACAAACGACTCTCGGGCCTGGTGCTCGGAGCACTTACCCAGGACATGGGAACTTCAGCGCCCAGTGCCCCTCCGCCAGGGACTCTTCAGTTTTTTATTCAAATTGCAGCAGTTTCAACAGGAGAGCCCGAGGCCCCCCCGGCAGAATATCCCACAGCCCAGGGGCTAGGGTGCTCATCTGAAAGGTAGCCGCTCTCACTTCAAATCCCATTTACCTCCCAAGGCAGAGGGGGGGACTTGAACTGAGCTGGGGTCTCCCAATCCCACGTGAGCACCCTGCCCTGGGGACTGAATGTTAGGAGGGATGCCCTGGTCCTCCTCCCCAGGTTCTTGCACCAACTGTCTCCAGGAGAGGGCTCGAACTCGAAGCTGAGAACCACAAGCAGAACTAGGCACCTCCCGGCAGCCTGGACTTGGGCACCTGCCCTGCGAGGGGTGGGGCCTAGGACACAACTCTCTTGTCAGCAGCTCCCATTGGCTAGCTTAGGCAGCTCTCTGCCTAGTTGTTGGTTTTTGGGAATCACAGTCTAAGGCACCTCTCTCTCCCCATTCATGGAATAGGAGCCTGGTGCCTCCCTTAGGCTTTGTGTGTCGTAATGCGTTCCTGTGATTACCTAGGACTCTAGAAGTTATGCAACACGACTCTCAGCATCCCAGCATGTGAGTCTCTTTGGGAACCTCGCTGACATTTCCAATGGTCTTAGGCCATAATGTGGACACTACACCCCGTCTGCTTTTTTTTTTAAATGTAGAAATGGCTGTGTAAACATTTTTGTGACTCAGCTTCTGATTGTGCAGATGACTCCTTCCTAGTGGTGTGTAATATGCGTAGCTGTATTAGCCAAATGGCAGCTCCATGACAGGAAATGACAGGATACAGCAGACTGTACAGAGCAGCTGTCGACTGTGTACTACGCATTATATAAATTGTCTGATTATTCATGTGCATGGAAGGCCAGACTTGCATATCGCCTGTTTGTGTCATTTTCTGTAGCATTACTAGAAAAAAAATCAAAGGAAACTAAGCTGCTGTGTTCACATGACATTAACCCAAAAACAAAGCAGTGTCTGCACCCTGAGACGGTGACTTGCCAATTGCATGTCACCTCATGGTTCCAGGGTTTTTCAGGCTGTCCTCCAGCCAAGCTGCAGTAACCTGAGGGGGAGGGGAAATCTCAGAGGAGATGGAGGCCCGAGCACGTGAAGTGATGTCCTAAAGCATGGGTCTCAACGGGTCTCAACATCCTGCCAACCACAGTCTGACACTAGGAGGCGATGCTGCTTCCACTGAAACCTCTGATTCCAAAGGGAGCAGGGTCAAAACCTGTGTCCAATATTGGTGGCCCTGCGTTACCTGGCTGTGTGAAATGGTGCCTCATTGCCCAGTGGACCATGCCTGTGATTAGCTGGGTCCAGTATCTATTGATATTTGCCATATTTCCTTTACTTCATTTCTTCTCTTATTTTCTTCCCTTGTTTACAATGGGCTAAATCTGCTCTCAATAGTGCAGTGATCTAGAAATCACAGCTCCTCTGTGCTCCAGGGAAGGATGGTCAATATTTGCACCTGCCCTTGGGATCATGGTGGGGGTCGAATCTTTAGCTTCCAGTCCGAGGAAACGCATCAGTGATGTGTTGGATCAGCACTTCCACTGGCCAGCACAGACAAATGTTCAGGCAATGCTGAGCGTCCTACAGGTCTCTGGCTGAGGGCACTGTGTAAACTCTCCGCTGTGCTCACCTCCCATTCCAGACGACTCCAAGCACAACCACTGAAGTCAGTAGATGGACACCAGGATGGATCTGGCTTGGATCTCTGGCTCCAAAAACACATGCTGCTGCCCAGAAACAAGTTATCTCAGACTGTACCACAACCTGCTCCGTGTGGACACACACACACACGCCAACACATCCCAAAGTGTGCACACTGATCCTGGAAACCGTGGGCCAGCTAATTTCCAGGACAATTAAACATTCCTGTTTTCTGCCACTGGATCCCAATAATTAATGATGACAACTTTCCAAACACAGAAAACTCAGTTACAAACAACCCAGGAAATGGATTCCCTCTAGCAGGGAAACTGAGAGATTCCCTATTACAGTCCATCCCATTCCTCATCAATACATCCAAAGGGAACATGCACTGTGTGTTGTTACAGGATATAAGCAACCGGAGGGAATTAAAACCCTCACCTTTGTACCATCTGGTAACTCAGTCTTGGTCCTTATCTTCAAAGTGCTCCATGGCTTGTGCCCACAATACCCAAAAGATCTTCTAAAACTTTGTGTCTGAGACTGAAACTGACAGCTATGCTCCTTTGGCCCAATGGAGCGCTCAACTATAAGAATAAAGACATCTGTGTGGGAGACAGAACTTTCTCCAGGAGGCTGTCCCAGGCTGTGGAATGACTTCCCCAGGAAATAAGGACCACCCCAACCCAACACCCTGCTAAACCAAGACACTCCACTGTACATATTTCTCCTGCTGGGGAGAGGATGAGAAAACAAACAACACATGTCAAATGTGTTGGCACGTTGCTCATTACATTACTGGAAGGCTCTCAGATACTACCCTCAGAAGCGTGGTATAAAAGCCCATATAGAAAAGAACTATGGTTTGCGTGCACATTTGCAATGGAGATCAGAGCTCCCCCACACGTGGCACTGTACAATCACCCAGTGAGAGCCAGTCCTTGCCTCAAAGGACTTACAATCTAAAGAGACCAGCTGAACACAGGTGACTTGCCCCAAGTCATGTAGCAGAGCTGGGATTAAGATCCACATCACCAAACTAGTTGGCCAGGGCCCTTTCCACTAGGCCAGGCTTCTGTTGATTAGAAGAAAAATTCTGCTAGCTGGTTTGGCACAAAGGGCAAAGTTCATCCCCATGCTGATTTTAGGAAGTAAATATCTGCTTTAACAGCGACGGGGGAGTGAGAGCATGCAATGGAGATAACTGTCATGCTGACATGTTAGAAAACAAGCTAGTGAGTGGGAGTCAGAGACGGGTGGGAGCTGGCTGCTCAGCTCACTGGGAGCTTTCTAGCCACGCCAGACTTTGTTCTTCTTTGATTACATAAAGTCACGCCCGATACAAACAGCTGCCCTGGGATTCTTGCTATTCTCGGCTGAGTTGGGCTGGTTTTGTGAACGATGCTCAGGTTCTCTCCCATGGTTTGCAGAGTGGATGCTGTGGGACCCTGCATGGTCTGGAAAGTCCTGTTGCTTTTGTTGGGTTGAGCTTTCCTGATCTGCGGAGCAGCTGCCTCTGATCTGGGTCGCACACAACCAGGGACAGTCCTGGGCAGGGTGGATGAGCTGCTATTTATGTCAAGGCTGCCTGATTAACTGATTAGTGGGAATCCAGAGGTGTGAAGAGAGCTGAGGTTCAGGTCTTTGAGCCGGGAGGTGATGTAGAGCTGCAGCTCCCCTTTCAGCACTGTGGGCTGCATTAGGAGGGATTATCCCAACCTTGTTTAGGGCAGGACATGCCTCATGTGGGTCAGTGCATTGTAGTCAGGCCGCCAGGAGCACAGCCTGGAAATAAAGCAGATGGAAATGGATGGCAGCAGTCTCACATGGAGACTTTCCCCTCCTCCTCCTGTCAAGAAAAAACATGCCCCAGCGGCTCTTCTCTGTGGCTGTATAAATGATAGAGCTGGGAAAGCTGCCAGGGTGGAACAGAGACGAGCATCTCAGCAGCAAAGGCTGTTGGGAAATGTATTGGGTCTTATCCCTACCCATCCCCGCTCTTCCCCTGACACTATGTTAGCTCCCGCCACCACCCCACTGGCTTGGTTTATCATCTGGCTGGGACCTCCCCGGTGACAGGATCTTCTGGACTCAGGCCCAGGAGATCTACATGCAGGTCCCAGCTCTGCTACTGATGTCCTCAGTGACCATGAGCAAGTGACTTTACCTACCTTCTGCCTCTGTTCCCTGCATGTCAAACAGGCTAATACTGCCCTGCCTCACAGGGCTACAGCGAGGACAAAATCTGTGAGTGATGGCAAGTGCTCGGCCTGCAAGGTAACGAGGGGCATATTAATAAGTGCCTAGCTAGGGCCCCTTGTCATTTATTGCTCTCTCTATCTGCAGGATGAAGCATGCAGGAAGCCAGCATCCTGTGAACAGCAGGTCTTACTGGCCCAAGAGCAAGTGCTCCATGGAGATCACTTTGAGAGGCTCTGTCCTCATCCCAAGATTTAGCCTTTTCCCAGTGTTCTTCCTATCAGTTCTCCCCAAAAATCCCCACTCAACTGTCCATCCATCCATCCATTCTTTTCCACAACTCCCCTCTTTTCAATCCAACCATACCTGCCCCACAAATCTCCCCTCACCTTCAGCATCACCCCTATTACCACTCTACTTGTAGGTCCCTCCTGTCCCTTTTTCTACTGCCTCCATTCTCCTTTCCTTTCAGAAGATCTTCGTGATCTCCCACCCCATCTCCTTGTCCCTCCTCTGCCTCCATCACCACCTCGACTCTTTCCTCCACCTTGCCCACCCCTAGGTCCCTCTCTTGTCTCCCCTCTCATTGCCCCACTTCAGCTCTGCTGCTGTGTTCTGAGGGCTGAGGTATGGTAACACTGAATCCGCTTGATGCCAGATTCCTTGCTTTGTCACAGACAGGCTGCTGTTCAGCACATAGAATCCCCCTAGCTGTCACCGACTAAGGCTTTGTGACACAGGAAGTAGAACTGTAGAAAACTGATAAGGGTTCTAAAAGGAGCACAAGAAGAAATCTCTGAGCAGCAGAGTTAAGGACAACGTGAAGAAGTTTTCAAAGTATATTAGGAACAAAAAGAATGCTACCAGTGGTATTGGCCCATTACTAGATGGATGCTAAATTATCAACAATAATGCAGAAAAGGCAGAAGTGTTTGATAAATATTTCTGTTCTGTCTTTCACAGAAAAAACAACAGATGATGTAGGCATGTCATATAACACTCTTTCCATTCCACTGATCTCTCAGAAAGATGTTAAATAGCAACTGCTGTCAGTTGTTAGCTGTTTGTCAGTGTAGGCTGCATGTGTCCCCGATGTCCCAGCTCTGCACAGGTAACCAAGATGGCATGCATGAGTGAATGAATCTACATGACCATGGGTTAACTGAGCAACGAAGGCACCCGGGCCAGGTTTATTGCAATTGAAGCACAATGAGAAGCAACCTATGAATAGCTACCGGTATACTTCAAATACGAGTGCTCCATTAAAATGAACTCGGCACAATTTAATGGCGGGATTTTCCGTTATGCCCTAGGCTGGACAACATCATTTCCTCTGACACTCTCTTTTATACACTGTTACAGACAATTTCATTCTGCCCCCTTCAACATAGGTAGTTGCCACCCTCCTGACATAGTCTTTACCATAAATTGGATGTTTCAGGCAAAACAACTCTGTTTGTCACCTTATCAGACACTTCTATCCATCAAAGTGTCATTTCAAGAGGTCAGGTTGCCCTTGTTATCTCTTTGGTGTCAGGATGTCTTGGTGCCTTCTGCATCTGGTGTGTATTTTTAGTAATATTTTGATATTAATAATATTTTTGAAATATGTGTTTGCAGTATTGGAGTTTTCTCTGTGCCAGTTTCAGTCAGGTAGTAAGTTCACAGGCTGACGCCTGTTAACTTGTTTTTTTCCACTTATGCCTTAGCCTGTTCTGCTAGGTTGCAGCCTTGAGCTCTCACTTTTTTCTACAGCAGCTACTAAAGTTAGATGGTTTTAAAATCAGTACGTTCAGATAACTTGCATCCTACAGTTTAAAGAGCTGGCAGAGGAGCTCATTTAACCATTAATGTTGATTTTCAATAAGTCTTGTAATACTGAGAAGTTCCAGAAGACTGCAAGAAAGCTAATGTTATGCCAATATTTAAACAGGGTAAACAGGATGACCTGGGTAATTATAGGTCTATTAGTTTAACATTGATCCTGGGCAAGATAATGGAGTGTATCATGCAGAACTTGAGTAATAAAGAATTAAAGGAAGGTAATATAATTAATGCCAATCAACATGAGTTTATGAAAAATAGATCATGTCAAACTAACTTGTGAGCTGTTTTTGAGATTACAAGTTTAACTTAAAAAAGATACTAGTGTTGATGTAAAGTACTTAGACCTTTGTAAGGCATTTGACTTGGTACCACATAAAATTTTGATTAAAAAGTTAGAATGATATAAAATTAACGTAGCACACCTTAAAGGGATTAAAAACTGGCTAACTGATAGCTCTCAAAATGTGACTGTAAAGGAGGAATCATCATTGAATGAGTATGTTTTCAATGACCCTACACTCATTAACATTTTTATTAATGACCTGGAAGAAAACATAAAATCAACACTGATGAAGTCTGCAGATGACACAGAAATTGGGGGAGTGGTTAATAATGAAGGGGACAGGTCATTGATAAAGAGCGATCTGGACCCGTTGGTAACCTGGGCACAAGCAAACAATATGTGTATTAATATGGCTAAATGTAAATGTATATATCTAGGAATAAAAGAATGTAGGCCATAGTTACAGGATGGGGGACTTTGTCCTGGGAAGCAATGACTCTGTAAAAGGTTGGGGGTAGTGGTGGATTATCAGCTGAACATGAGCTTCCAGTGCAAAACTGTGGCCAAACGGGTTAATGCAATCCTTACTTTTCTGGGATCCTTTCTGGCTCCCGATTTCTGTATCTTTTTCACCTGTGTTACAGCAACAACTTTTAAAGCCTGTCTGTTCACACCTGCCCTTTTGTCTGTCACTGTAACCACCCTGAGTGCACAAGTTCAGCCTTCCCCAGGCATGCGTTAATGTTCGATTACTGGGCTCCTGTTGTCTCTCCTGGATTCTCAAGTCATACATGTGGACTCCAGCCAGTTCATGTTAAAGTATCTGGTCTCCGCCCAGACAGCATAAGTGACGCTTGGGCAAACCTTATTCCCTTTTAGACTCAGTGTATAGCAGGACATAGTGAAAAGGGTAGGGCATGCATGTAGATCATAAAGATATTACCAAAAAGTCCACATTTATTACACATACAAATCCAGTGTAGCATTGTATTATTTGTAACCCGGGAAGTGGACGGCATGAGCCTGCCCACTGCTAAAGGCCCTTGCCCCTTAGGGTTAGGGAGGGAGACATTTGGATGCAGATACCCAGGGAGTGGGTGGGAGGAAGGAGCCCAGGGACAGCAACTAGAGAGTGGCTTAGTGTGACGGAGTCAGTCAGTGGGATGCGGCTGGATCAGTGGCAATGCCTTAGCCACTGCTAGGGCCCTGGGTTGGGATGCAGTGGGGTCAGGTGGGCCTGCGTCCCCCTTGCCCCCCCCTTCCCTTACCACCCTGGGAATTCTGGGATACCGAGCTTTACCAGCCCCGCCTGCCAATAAGGCCGGGGACTGTAGACCATTTTGGCTGCCCCGCCTGCTTGAGGGCTGGGGGCAATTGACTCCTTCCCCAGCCCTGCCCGGCTTAGGCCCAGGGGCTGTAGACTGCTTTGCTCGCCCCGCCTGTTGGAAGGCAGGGGGCTATAGACCGCTTTGCTTGCCCTGTCCCACATGAGGGCTGGGGGCACCAGACTATTTACCAGCTCCACCCAGTTTGAGGGCCGGGGGCCGTAGAACACTTGTACTCGCCTTCCCCCCTTGAGTGCCAGGGGCCAAAAAACATTTAGCCCACCCACCCTGCCTGAGGGCCAGGACAATAGACTGCTCGCCCGCCCCATCTGGTGGAAGGCAGGGTCGGGGACTCCTTGTCAGTCCTGCCGTACGTGAGGGCCAGGGGGCTACTGACTATAAAGTAAGCCTGCCCCGCCAGGGGCCAGGGCTACGGACTCAATCTGCTAGGCATGTTGCCCTAGACAAAGGCGCTATGGCTTTCCTCAGAGCCAGGGCCTGAGGAAGGGTTGCAACGGCCCCAGCTGGAATGTGAAGTGGATTAGAGACTGGCTAACTGATAGATGTCAAAAGGTTGCTGTTAATGCAGAATCATCAAAAATGTGTGTTTTTAGTGAGGTTCCAGGGGATTAGTTCTCAGCCCAACTCTATTTAATATTTTTATTAATGATCTGAAAGAAAATACACAATACAGATCAGTTACAGAGGCTAACCTGGATTGCTTGAGGAGCTGGGCACAACCAAATGACATGCATTTTAACAGAGTCAAGTGCAAGGCAATGCGTTGCAGATCAAGGAAATTAGGTCATATTTACAAGATGGGGGACTGTATCTGAAAAGCAGGAATTCTGAAAAGGACTTAAGGGTTACGGTAGGATACCAAAGGAACATGAAATCCCAGTGTGATGCTTGGATATATAAATGGGGATATTGAGTAGAGAGCTTCAGTAAACTGCATTGCTGGAATATCGTGACTTGTTCTTGTGTGCACACCTTAAAAGTGATGCTGAAAATTATTAATCAATCACAAAAGAGCCACAATAATTATTCTGGAAAACTTGTCTTATAGTTAGAATTTAAAGAAGCTCAACCTTTTTAGTTTGTCCAAGAGAAGGTTAAGAGGTGACTTGATTGTGGTCTGTAAGTTCCTACATGAGCAGAAAATTTCTGATAAATTACAGATATCTCCACTAACAGACGAACTCCATGACAAGACACAGGAGATGGAAGCAAAAGCTAAAAATATTCAAACTGAAAAAATTGCACCTTATTTCAACAGTACAGGCAAATAATTCTCATTCATTTGAAGTTTTAAAATCAAGATGGGTGGTCTATTTAAAAAAGATCAGCTTTAGTCCAACCAGAAGTGATAGGATTCAATGAGGGAATTTCTGGGTGAGATTTTCTGGCCTGTGTTAGGCAGAAGGTTGGACCAGATGATCACAATGGTCCCTTCTGGCCTTCATAGCTATTAAAAAATATCCTACACTACAACAGCACAATAATTTGTAGCCTGCATTTGTGGGTTGAATACCTGTAGCTCAACATCTGCTATAATAATGATACATACAAAATATCATAACATTCATTACTCCCGGGCTTGCACATACAGCCTTATACACAGACTTCTTACTGTAGATTCTTTCAGGTATTACATCTATTTTCTGTGTGTTAAAAGCTCATTCTGCCACATAGCGATTAGAAAAATGTATCCATGCCATTACAGTTCACAACAGTATGTTCATGGTGTTCCGTGAACAAGGCCTGCTCCATCTGACAAAACCAGGGCAGACCCTCTTAGACACTGACTCACCAGCCTGGTGAGGAGGATTTTTAAATAGGTTTGAAGGGGGCTGGTAAGAAATGCCCATTGGGATATAAAATGGCGCTTTGGACAAAGAGGTGAAAGCTGGGGTTGGGGAGATGGGAGATATGGAAAACTGCACTAAGGTCATAAGAGAAACAAAAGAGAAAATAGTTGAACAACCTGCCAAATATCTTAGATGCCCATACGCTAATTCAAGGAATATGGGAAATAAACAGGAAGAACTGGAAGTATTAAAATGTAATTATGACTTAATCGGCATAGACATGATGGGATAAATTGTATTACTGTAATATTAGTGAGGCAGTGTATAGCTTGTTCAGGAATGGCAGGCAGAGAAAAAATGGAAGAGCAGTTAAATTGTAGATGAAGAATGTGTAAACTTGGTCTCTCGTCCAGAAAGAGTGGGGGAGAGTCATTCCTGTTGAAAGTCTCTGGGTGAAGATAAATGGGGGGAAGAACAGGGTCCGTAGAAGGGATCTATTATAGACCCCTAAACCAGGAGGAGGAGGTGGATGAGGTATTTTTAGAACAAATAACAGAAATAACCAAACCACAGGACCGGGTGGTAATGACTTGAACTACCCAGACATCTGTTGGAACAACAATACGGTCAGTCCAACAAGTTTTTGGAATGTGTCGGCGACAACTTTTTGCTTTAGAACAGTGGTTCTCAACCTTTCTAATGCCGTGACCCCGCAATACAGTTCCTCATATTGCGGTGACCCCAAACCAAAAAATAATTTTGGTGGCTACTTCAAAACTGTAATTTTGCTACAGTTATGATTCGGAATGTAAATACCTGATATGCATTATGTATTTTCATTGCTACAAATCAAACATAATTTAAACATAGTGATTAATCACAAAAACAATATTTAATTATATGTTGAGAAATATTTATTACTAATTCCAATAAATAACATTTCACCATGGCATAGCATAGGTTTAAATATAACAACAATTCCAAATAAATAACATTTCACCATGGCATAGCATGGGTTTAAATATAATAACAGTAATATAACAGTAAACAACAGTGCAATATTTTGCAACAGTATGCTGCCAAATTTAGTGAGATGGTTGTGGTTGTTTCTTGCTTACCAATTCAGAAATTCTTGGGGCGCTCTTTGCAAGGGCACAGCGAATATCATTTTCCACAACAAGTCTACTTTGGTATTTAGACTTGATTACCAGCAAGCTGGAAAACCCTGTTTCGCAAAGATATGTTGTTGGAAAAGGAAGAAGAAGGCGCAGCATAATCTCAGACAGAATAGGATATAACTGTAAACACTTAATCCAGAATTTTGTCAGTGGCATCGTAGAGAAATCTGTTCTCGCTGCATCATTGTTAATTAGGTCAATGAACTCTTCTTGCGCTGTCTCCGGAACATCTTCAACTTTCACTGTGAATGGACTTCTGGCAAGTGCAAATGGGGTGTCAGGTAGATTAGGAAAGTATGATGAAATTTCGTCTGCAAGCATGTGCAAGTGTTCTTTCACAGAAGTTATCATCATAATTTTTTTGTCTGGCTCAATGTCATGTTCCTCAAAGAAGACAGATAATGTAGGAAACATGTAAATTTTATTTTTATCCAATTTATTTTTCCAAAGCTGAAGTTTCATTTGGAATGATCTAATTTTTTCGGACAAATCAAGGCACGTTGCATTTGGTCCTTGCAGTGATAAATTTAAGTCATTCAAGATGACAAAGATGTCCACCAAGTAAGCTATTTTCTGCAGCTCAGTTTTATCGCTAAAAAGTGCTTCGAATTGCGGTCTTGCTTTCTGTTTAAAAAATGTTTTCAGTTCATCACGAAGCTCAAAGACACGTTTTAAAACTTTTCCTCTTGATAACCATCTGACTTCAGTGTGAAATAACAGAGCATTGTTTGGCACATCTAGCTCATTGCACAGTTGCCAAAACAGCCGACTGTTTAAGGCGCTCGACTTAACAAAATTGACACATGTTATGACGCTTTTCATTACTTCTTGTAAATCTTGCGGCAGTGTCTTAGTCGCTAATATTTGGCGATGTATCATACAGTGTGTTCCGATTGCTTTTGGCGATTCATTTTGTACCAAACGTTGAAATCCTGAGCGACATCCTAGCATAGCAGGAGCACCATCTGTGCAAATACCGCAAACCTTTTCCCAGGAGATGTTATGCGCTTTTAGAAAAGAACCAACTGCGTCAAAAACATCATGTGCAGTTGTTGTTGTTTCAAGCGGTTTGCAAAAAAGAAACTCATCTTTAAAGTCGCCATCATTAATATACCTCGCGTAAACCAATAACTGTGCACAGTTTGCCACGTCTGTAGATTCATCAAGCTGGATACTGAATATTGGTAGTGGTGCAGATTTAATTTCCTGGATCACCTGATCAAGAATATCGGCAGACATGTCCTCTATTCTTCTGCGGACAGTGTCGTTAGATAAGGAAATTGCATTCAATTTCTGAACATATTCATTTCCAATTATCACTCGAACTATGTCTTTTGCAGCTGGCAACAGTAAATCCTCAGCAATGGTGTGAGGTTTCATAGCTCTGGCGATTCTGAGTGCCACCAAATATGACGCTTCAACAGCTGCTACATTGTGTTTGTGGTACTGGCCACCAGTGTCAAATCTAGATTTCTTGAGTCCATCAGCTTTGCTTCTAAAATAGTCGATATCCTTGCCAGCAAAGCTTGGGTGCTTGCTATCAAAATGGCGTTTTAGTTTTTTCGGCTTCATAGATTCAGCTGAGAGAACTTCACAACAAATAACACATTGTGGTTTCTCAATTCCTGCTGTAATTATTGAGGTAAAACCATACTGCAAGAAATCCTCAGTATATTTTCTTTTCCTAATATTCTTGTCTACACGATCCATTGTCATGAGACGGTTTGCTAAAGAAAAAATAAAAGATGGTCGCGTCTAAATAGTTTGTTAAAGTTTCCTATTATTTACTATTCCCTGTGTTGTTTTCTATTACACACCTGTTACTATGACCAGGGGGCCGTATTCACATGCTTAACTAATGGATCTGTTTTTTTCCAGATTAGTGGCAAGTTTTCTATATAGAACAGTGTGAACTACATCTTATAGTGGTCTCTTATAGTATAAGACCGATGTAGTTCACACTGTGTAAATGTATGGTGCTTTGTGTAAGTGTAAGCTGCTTTGTGTACTGTATAATGATTACACACAAAGCACCTTACACTTACACAGTATTGTGTGTATGGTGTGTGTACTGTTTTTACATTATTAACCTTTTTTACACCAGCAGGCTGTCTCGCAGGCTCTCTTGGCTCTCCGCCTCTTGGCTCTCCGCCTCCTAGGCTTCTGTCCTCCGGCGCTTGCTGCGTCCGCCCACTGATGACGTCAGCAAGCGCCGGACACACGTAATGCGCTGCTATGGACTGTGGAGCGTTCCCCCCGCTTCCCCCGCCCCTTAGGCCCCGGACGGATGATGCAATCATGTCTGTGCATGCGCGCAGGCATTCAGTTTGGAACGCGCATCCATAATGGTGTGTGTTCCAGCTGAATAGCGCTGCTACAGATGGTAGCGCGACTTCTCAGCGGCTAAAGCCATCGGAAATATGTATTTTCCGATGGCTTTAGGCGACCCCTGTGTTTTGGTCGTGTGACCCCCGCCGGGGTCGCGACCCACAGGTTGAGAACCGCTGCTTTAGAAGGTGGAGGAAGTACTAGAGGGTGGCTATTTTAGGTTTGATTCTGAGTCATAAGGGGGAACTGGCTGCAAATCTAAAGGTAGAAGGTGGAAGTGATTCTATACGGATATTTTCAGTACCAGAATGACAAAGGAAAGTGTAGGTCCATCACTCAATGGGGAAGGAGATCAAATAATGGATGATACAGAGAAAACTAAGGTGTTTAAAACCTTTTTTTACTTCAATCCTCAGTAACAAATTGTGTCCAGATGCCTAACACACCAACAGCCAGGAAGGACTTTGAGACAGAATAGGAGATTTAGGTTAGATATTAGGAACCTTCTTGTTCCTAGACTCCGTTCTTCACAGGCTTCCACTCAGACAAGGTCTCCATGTAGGGTTCCCTGCTCCCAGTCCGTAAGTCCTACACCCTCTCAGGGAACGTCCCTCCTGCACGAGCACATCCCTCCGTGTCCCTCTTCACCAGGCCTCCTCGCCCATGGGCCCTGCCTCTGCTCGTGGGGTCCACCCTCCCGCAGCAAAGCTCTTGTTTCCAGGCGCACCTCCCCCTGACCAAGCTAGTTCCTGCCCTTTGCCCCAGGACTCGGCATGAAAACTCAGCCGGAGTTTTCATGCCTGAAACTTAGCCGGATTCCCCAGCTCGGGCCAGTCTTCCCTGACACCTTCCTTCAGTTTCTGTTTTTCCCAGCAGCTCACTGCCTCCTTCCCTAGGACCCACGGGACCTGTCACTGGTGCACTGGCTTCTTCCTTCGTAAAGGGGCCCGCGCCTTGGGGCGATTGTATTTCCTGGTTTGTTCAGTCGGAGCTGTGTGGTACTGTCTCGTAGCAACCCAACTGGTTTTCACAAATGTCTTTCCCTGTGAATGAAAGAAGGCAGGAGTGTCTGCTGCCGCAACGAGCAGATCAGAAAAATGACGTCTAGAACGGGTTGTGACCACACAAGTAATGTGCAGCCCTCCCTCTCCCCCCGCTGATACGCAGCTGGCGAGCCCCACTCTTGCTCCTAAAACAAAACTTAAGAAGCCTGTGCTCAAGTGTGAAACAGGGAAGCTGCACATGAACCAGTGCCTGAGTTTACTTCTTCCCTACGACACAGACTGGTGAGACAGCCCCCAGCATCACGTCGATTGTCATTGCTGGCTGCGTGTCTAGGGAAACGGCCTGGAAGTTTTTAACGCAGTGGACAGTGGTGCCCAATAGGACATGCGCAGACACAAGAATGCCAGGACAGAGAACGGGGCTCATTCTCCAGTTTCTGTTACTCCTGCTTCCTCTCATTGGCGCTCTCCAGCACTAGGACAGAACTTCCATTTGACTGAATTTACTCTCAAGTCAATGCCGTCACTATCCATGTCTTAATTCTTAACCATGATCAGTAAACAGAGCTGGCACTTTTAGAAGCACACAAAGCCAGTGTCCCCACACTTGCTTTTTTGTATCCTATGGCCTCTCTTCCCTTATTTCACCCTGCACTGTGTGTTGCCTTGCTTGCATTCTTGGGTCTGATCGTACAGCATTGTCCACTCTGGGGCTAGGTGTATTTTCCAGCCTGGGTACACCTGCGCGTGGTGGCACTGACTGAGCTGGTATGCTAAAGAGAGCCATGTAGGCACAGCAGCGGGAGCAGCAGAGGCGGTTAGCTAATGTCTTGGTCAAGATTATACTTGGGTGGCCACTCACCCAACCACAGCTAACTTCTGTTTTGTGCAGGCTAACTTAATCAGCGCTAGTGTGGGCATGTCGGCTCGAGCTGACAGCTACACCTTCTGCCCCAGTGTAGACACACTCAGATGGTTAGCTCAGTGGGGCAGAGAAAATGTCTTGCATCTGCCTGTAAAGTACCCAGCATGCTCGAGGCCACTGTATAAATACAACCTATGAACAATGTTTAGCATGCTGTCCTGCTAAGTGCAGGGATGGGGCTAAGGCGATGTCCTTCCTGCCCTCCTCCTGCCCCCCTTCAGGAGTCCTACCCTCTCCCCACAGGGAGCCCCTGCATCCCTCTCAAGTGGCTCTGCAGGGGTTACCGCCACCTCTCTCTGGCTTGAATGGGGGAGGCTGAGGGGCCAGGATCCCTGCAGAGCCAATGGGGTACGTGTCTGCATGAGTTCCCAGCCATATGGGGCTTTCCCATGTGCTAAGCCATTCCGCAGCCCACCCCTGCCCGTGGGCGGCAGAGCATGATCACAGTCAGGGAGAAAACAAACACGTGGCATGACAAACTTTTGTTGTATTTTTGACCCGCTTCAGCATTTCTATGTGCTATTGTCCCCACATTAGAGATGGCGGGACTGAGACCCCTCCCCCATTTACAATGCTGAAACATCTGTCTGCCACCCTCGTGGCATTCTATTTAGTTTAGGGTAAAGTATTTTAGCATAACAGGCTAAGCACAGTTTTGCTGACATCCATTCATACAACTGAAGAACAACATTTCATTACCCCAGCAGTTAACACAAAAGTGGTTTGTAGCCCAAAAACAGTCAGGCTAACCATTTCCCATTATGCTCAGCACCTAGGTGTGCTTATCCATATACAGTGAATTATGCTAAATACTTAATTGTACTCATGCAAATACAAAGCCCATGCAAACAAAATGCCCCCCTCCTTTCAGCTGACTGAGTAGAAGGGAGCACCATTCAGACTGTCTGGGGAGTGAAGTTCTGGAACAGCCTTCCGAGGGAAGTAGTGGGGGCAAATGACTTATCTGGCTTTAAGACTAAGCTTGATAAGTATATGGAGGGGATGTTATGATGGGATAGTTTAATTTGAGCAATTGATTTGGATTATCGGCAGATAAGTCTGCTCAATGGTCTGTGGGAATGTTGGATGGGATGGGAACTGAGTTACTGCAGAGAATTCTTTTTTGGGTGTTGGCTGGTGAGTCTTGCCCACATGCTCGGGGTTTAGCTGAGGTCTTCAAATCTCACTTTTGAGGATTTCAATAACTCAGTCATGGGTTCGGGGTTGTTATAAATGTGTATGGGTAGGGTTTTGTGGCCTGCCTTGTGCAGGAGGTCAGACTAGATGATCATATTGGTCCCTTCTGACCTATGAGTCTATGAGTCTATGAGGAGGGGGGAGTTCCACTAAAACCTTCCTTACACATAGAATCATAGAAAATTAGGGTTGGAAGAGACCTCAGGAGGTATCTAGTCCAACCCCCTGCTTAAAACAGGACCAACCCCAACTAAGCCATCCTAGCCAGGGCTTTGTCAAGCCACACCTTAAAAACCTCTAAGAATGGAGATTTCACTACTTCCCTAGGAAACCCATTCCAGTGCTTTGCCACCCTCCTAGTGAAAACATTTGTCCTAACTTCCAACCTCCCCCATTACATCTTGAGACCATTGGTCCCTGTTCTGTCACCTGCCAACATCTGAGAACAACCTAGCTCCATCCTCTCTGGAACCCCATTTCGGTAGTTAAAGGCTGCTATCAAATCCCCCCTCATTCTTACTCATAGACTCATAGACTCATAGGTCAGAAGGGACCAATATGATCATCTAGTCTGACCTCCCGCACAAGGCAGGCCACAAAACCCTACCCATACACATTTATAACAACCCCGAACCCATGACTGAGTTATTGAAATCCTCAAAAGTGAGATTTGAAGACCTCAAACTGCAGGGAATCCACCAGCAAGCGACTCATGCCCCATGCTGCAGGGGAAGGCGAAAAACCTCCGTGGCCCCTGCCAATCCGCCCCGGAGGAAAATTCCTTCCCGACCCCAAATATGGCGATCAGCTAAACCCTGAGCATGTGGGCAAGACTCACCAGCCAGCACCCAAAAAGGAATTCTCTGCAGTAACTCAGTTCCCATCCCATCCAGCATTCCCACAGACCATTCTTCTCTTCTGCAGACTAAAAAGACCTAGTTCTTTCAGCCTCTCCTCATAAGTCTTGCGCTCCAGCCTCCTAGTCATTTATGTTGCCCTCCTCTGGACTCTTTCCAATTTGTCCACATCCTTCCTGTGTGGGGAACCCAAAACTGGACACAACACTCCAAATGTGGCCTCGCCAATGCCGAATAGAGGGGAATAATCACTTCCCTTGATCTGCTGGCAATGTTCCTATTAAAGCAGTTCAATATGCTATTAGCCTTCTTGGCAACCAGGGCACACTGTTGACTCATATCTAGATTCTTGTCCACTCTAACACCCAGGTCCTTTTCTGCAGAACTGCTCCCTAACCAGTCGGTCCCCAGTCTGTAGCTGTGCATGGGATTCTTCTGTCCTAATTGCAGGACTCTGCACTTGTCCTTGATGAACCTTATCAGATTGGCCCAATCCTCCAATTTGTCTAGGTCACTCCCTATCCTATCCCTACCCTCCAGCTTATCTACTACTCACCCCAGTGTACTGTCATCTGAAAACTTGCTGAGGGTGCAATCCACCCCATCCTCCAGATTATTAACGAAGAGGTTGAATAAAATCAGCCTCAGGACCAACTGCTGGGGCATTGCACTTGTTACCGGCTGCTAACTAGACATCAAACTGTTGATCACTGCCTGCTGAGCCAGATGATCTAACCAGCTTTCTGTCCATTTTATAGTCCATTCATCCAACCAACCCATACTTCTTTAATTTGTTGATAAGAATATTTGGGAGACTGTATCAAAAGCTTTGCTAAAGTCAAAGTATATCACCTCCACTGCTTTCCCCATAGCCACAAAGCCAGATATGTCATCATAGAAGGCAGTCAGGTTGGTCAGGCATGACTTGTCCTTGATGAATCCATGCTGACTGTTCCTGATCACCTTCCTCTCCTCCAAGTGCTTCAAAATGGATTCCTTGAGGACCTGCTCAGTGATTTTTTCCAGGGACTGAGGTGAGGCTGACCAGTCTGTACTGCCCCAAGCCCTCCTCCTTCCCTTGTTTAAGATGGGCACTATATCTGCCTTTTTCCAATGTTTCCTCCTTGGTAAGATTTTCTAAAACCTTTTACCAGTTTTATTGCTCTCCTCTGAACTCTCTCCCTTTGTTCAAATATTCTTTAAAGTGTGGCCTCCAGAACTGGAGGGAAGAGTCAACTTCCGCTGTGGCCAAAGTGCTGGGGTGGGGAAGGGTGGAAAGAGTGAGCTATGGAGGGATGGAGGCACAGAACGTGCCTCTCCAAGAGGGGTCACGTTTACATTTCTGCCTACGCCCCTGTGGGGATGAATTAGTGCAGTGCAGAGCATGCTCAGATGTGACTCTCCCGTGAGGAACACTCTGGGAGCTGCCTCCAAGCTGTCTTCAGTTCTTCCTGCAGGGTTTTGTTACCTTGCCAACAGACCTACACTGGTCTCCCACTCTTTCTGCCAACTGACGAGCCACTTTCTGCTCTTTGTCTCTGCTTTCATTGCTTTGCCAGTGGAGTCTGTCACCTCCATCCACACCCTGCTTCTCAGCAGCCTTTCAGTGCTGCTGTGCAATGGAAGCTGCATGATTTGCATTTTCAGAGACACAGGATAATGCAGGGCTCAAACAGGACAGTATGTGTGTTTAAAGAAGAACTAAAGGGAGGTTGAATGGGACCTTACAACAAAGGCTCTTGATTTCAGTGCCAAAGTCAAGACGGACCACATAGACTCATAGACTCTAACATCAAAAGAGACCAATATGATCATCTAGTCTGACCTGCACAACGCAGGCCACAGAACCTCACCCACCCACTCCTGTAATAGACCCTGACCTATGACTGAGTTATTAAAGTCCTCAAATCATGGTTTAAAGACTTTAAGGTGCAGAGAATCCACCAACAAGTGAGCCGTGCCCCATGCTACAGAGGAAGGCGAAAAACACCCAGAGCCTTTGCCAATCTGCCCTGGGGGAAATTCCTTCCCAACCCCACATATGACGATCCATTAAACCCTGAGCATGTGGGCAAGACTCACCAGCTTGACACCCAAAAAAGAATTCTCTGTTATAACTCCAAACTTACCCCATCTAAATACTTTCACATTGAAAGAACAGAAAATATTATGACATCTTAAAAGGACATTAAACTGATGTTTTACTTTCTGCAGAAGCTTTCTCCTCCAGTACCAGGTTGTCGAATATTCGGGAATAAACATATATATTTTGATATATGCCATGATCTAAAGCCACGCTCGGAGTGAGAGTGTGGGAAAAAAGGATAAACATGGCAGTGCCTCTGACAGAGAATCAATTCTCTTAGTAACCCATGCAGAAATGAACATGCAAAAAACAGCTCAGGGCTGTGGGAAGCAAGGACTGGGACCTTGATCACTAGAGCAGAGCAAAATTTTGATTTTTCAGTTTGGGAGGCTGACTGAAAACAAAAATCAGTTTGGTTCAAACTGACATTGATATTTTTGTTTTGTTTCAGTTTTCTCACCAAAATACAAAAACCAGATCAACCAACCAAGCAAATAAAAATAGTTTCCCATTGAACACATTTAGTTTGATGTGAAATGATTTTTTGTTTAGGTCATTTTTTGAGCATTTTCATTCTTTGTTCATTTGTTTGTTTGGGTTTTTTTAAAGGTAGTTAACTTTCAAAATGAAAATTTGAAACATTTAGTTTCAAAATGGTTGAAACAAACAATTTAGACATTTTCAAAATCATTTTCCTTTGTTTGTTTGTTTGTTTGTTTGTTTGTTTGTTTTGGCCAAAACTATTTGTGGAATTTGATCCAAATTCACAAATGGTTTTGGTGCCCCAAAAGTGATTTTTGGACAAATTTCTTATTCACCAAAATAATTTTGCCTAGCTCTAATGATTGCTCTCTGAAGATCACTGAAACCTATCAGGATGCAGGTTTAAAGCAATTAGATAAGGATGGACAGAAAGCTGAATAAGAGATTTCCATGGGAATCAATGTACAGAGGAATGAATGTACCAACATTATTAGGTATGTCCACTGTCACATAACAAGTGATGATGACAAATCAAGGAGATAAGGGTCGATAATGGTCACAACACTGACAGATGGAGAAACGTGCTTGATGTTGCATGTGCATCCTGCTGGTTCCTCTTCAGGGCAATATCATTTTGAATAACTATTTTTATCACATTCAGTGTGCATGCAGACTGGGATGGGGGTTTGTGATGAAAGGCAGTGAGAGGTAAACTGTAATTGGGGTAAAATAAAACATGATTTTACAAAAAGTAGATCATGCCAGACTGTAGAAAGGTGCAGGGACCTTCCACAGCAGCTGGGCCCCTAGAAGGGCCGCCGCCCCAAACACAGGCCAGCAGGGAGTTAAAAACCCCGCCTGCCCGTCAACCCAGGAGGCAGACTGGGGTAGGCCCAGTGGACTGGCCAATCCCCTCCACAGAGGGCGGAACTTCCCCCGGGGAGAAGTGGATAAAAGGCAGGACCCGCCGCTCAGTCAGAGGCAGACTGCCAGTGGGTACAGACGTGTCTCCCTGCTGGCTGCAGCACCAGCCTGGGCCCAGCCGGGCTGAAGCCCCGTGTAGGGCCTTCTCTGAACCAAAGAGCTGGGAGCGGCCATACCACCCAGGACCCAACGACTGGATCGGGCCCCCAGGGAGTGGGCTGAGCCCCTGGACCCTCTGGGGTGGGAAACCCCTCCCGAAGCAGGTCCTGACTCTGACGACCTACCAGCCGCAGCACCCTTGGAGGCAGGGCTCGACCTGGAGGAGCTGCCCGAAGCGGAAGCAGCCCCTGAACCCCGCGACCTGGAGGATCTGCCCCTCGCCAAGGAGTTCCCCGACCTGCCAGCTGTCAACGAGGAGGGCCTGTTGAGTCTGCCCCAAGCGGTCTACCCAGCTGACCCGGAGGAAGGAGGTACCTGGGACTGGAGGGGAGGAAGTGGCCCAGGGCAGCCCGGGTTGTGGCTGCGGCTAAAGGCTCACCACCATCGGCGTGTTGCGGTGGGACCCCGCCGGCACAGTGGCAACACCTCTGCCACTCCTAGGGCCCTGGGCTGGGATGCAGTGGAGTCGGGTGGGCCTGCGTTCCCCTCCCCCTCCCCTTTTTCCCTGGAGAACCCGGCAAATCCTCCTTCACCCCCGGCTCTGATATAGACTTGCTTGCCCGCCCTGCCAAGGGCCGGGGCATACGAACTACTTGTTTGTGACTAATTCCCTGTTTATCCGCGGAAGGTGCAGGGACCTTCCACAGTGGCTGGGCCCCGGGAAGGGCCAGCGCGACCGGCGCGGTACACCCGCTGGCCTACACAGACCAACCTGATCTCTCTTCTTTGAGAAGCTAACCAATTTTCTAGACAAAGGAAATGAAGTAGATCTAATGTACCTTGGTTTCAGCAAAGCAGTTGATACAGTTCCACATGAGAAATTATTAGGAGTCATACTGAAAGGTGACCTGTCAGGCTGGAGGGAAATAATTTGTGGAGTTCCTCAGGGATCAGTCTTGGGACCAATCTTTAACATTTTCATTAATGACTTTGGCACAAACAGTGAGAGGGTGCTAATAAAATGTGCAGGTGACACAAAGTTAGGAGGGATTGCCAATACAGAGGAGGACCTGAACACCATGCAGGAAGATCTGGATGACCTTGAAAACTGGAGCAATAGAAATGAGATGAAATTTAATAGTACAAAGTGCAAGGTCATGCACTTAGGACTGACAACAAGAATTTTTGCTATAAGCTGGGGACATAGCAGTTGGAAGTGACAGAGGAGGAGAAATACCTGCATGTATTGGTCAATCACAGGATTATTAAGAGCTGCCAATGTGGTGTGGCTGTGAAAAAGGCTAATGCAATCCTAGGATGGATCAGGTGAGGTATTTCCAGTTGGGATAGCCAAATGTTGTTGTCATTATACAAGACACTGGTGAGACCTCACTGGAATACTGTGTGCAATTCTGGTCTGCCATGTTTAAGAAATATTAATTCTAACTGGAACAGATACAGAGAAGGGCTCCCAGGATGATCAGAGGAATGGAAAACCTAAACAAATTGGAAGATTGAAGGATTGGGCCAAAAGAAATCTGATGAGGTTCAAGAAGGACAAGTGCAGAGGGAACTAGGCTTGTTTAGTCTGCAGAAGAGAAGAATGAGGGGGGATTTGATAGCAGCCTTTAACTAACTAAAGGGGGTTCCAGGGAGGATGGAGCTAGGCTGTTTTCAGTGGTGGCAGATGACAGAACAAGGAGTAACAGTCTCAAGTTGCAGTGGGGGAGGTCTAGGTTGGATATTAGGAGAAAGTTTTTCACTAGGAGGGTGGTGAAGCACTGGATGGGTTACCTAGGGAGGTGGTGGCATCTCCATTTGAGAGGTTTTTAAGCTGCGGCTTGACAAAACCCTTGCCGGGATTATTTAGCTGAGGTTGGTCCTGCTTTGAGCAGGAGGTTGGACTAGATACCTCCTGAGGTCCCTTCCAACTCTATGATTCTATGATTTTATGTGGAGGCTGAAGATGCCAGGGAATGAAACTAGACACCATTGGGGATAATGCTCATTCAATAACCTCCTAGGGAGGACGTGAAGATAAATAATGAATGTTTATACACCACTTTGAAAACATGAAGCCCTACTGCACTCACTGCGCACTCCACTTGGGTATACAAAAGTGTACATGGAAGTGGGAAAAACAGCATGATCTTATAGGTAGGGCTGGTAACACTGGCTATTATTTAGGCTGCCCATCTCTTCCCATTAAGACTCTATTCAGTGGCTTATAGCTTTGCCAGCATTGTTTGGGCTGAATTTTCCTATGACAAGTGTCTGCCTCAGGCTGAATTGTTCTGGAAAATTTCAGTCAACACTGTTCAGAATGAGAACGAGGTTAGGGGAAATGTGTTGCTTTGCCCATGTTAGGAAATCCGAGCAACATTTTCTTTGAGAAGCTCTAACGCCCTCATGCTTCGGAGCAGGCCTGTCATCATCCTTGTGAAAATCCATCCTAATTTGGCCTAGTTATAATCCTTGGAAAATATCAGTCAGTGGAAGCCCATTGGGGGCCCTAAACAGGAATATTCCTGCCCCCCGCCCCAGCCACACAACATATAATTAAAAACAAATAGGGGCTTAGTTTGTTTATGCCTCGCACTGGCTCTGATCACAGCTCACACGGGCTCAGCTGAGACATTGATTTTTGCAGCTAAAGTCCCTAAAGATTCCATCCCCCACTGAGCATGCTCCAGCCCGGGGCTGAGCAGAACTGTCCTTGCAATTGCACTTGTGGGATGCACCCTCCAACTTCTGTAACAAATGCGGAAGGGGCCCTACAAATAACAGGCTCCTTTTCCGCACAGCCCTGATTTACTCCCAGGGCAGGTGCAGCCTGTGCAGTGAGGCAACCTCAGTTCTGGCATTTCTGAACTTTTCAGTAGTTGACGTTGAAATCTTTTCCATGTGTAATTATCTGGTATTATCTACAAAATAGTGTGTGATTGTGTATTTAAGTGATGGGTTAGCCAGTGCACAAGGGGATAGAGTTAAGGCTTGATGTTGATATGTCCAGACTTATAAGTGCTTTGCCATGCACCACTGTCAGTGCAGTCACATGGCTTTTCCCACATTATTATCTTTCAAGTTCTCTTTTCAGTGGTTATGCCCTGGATGATGGTTACAAAGGGGCCACCTGTAGACTTCAGAATCCTGCGGGAAGCAGTGCAGCTCATCTCCCAGACTGAGTGGAGGCCCAAAGAGCAGAGGTCTGTGCAATCCTATGGCCAGTCAAGCGACATTTAGGCCTACGTACCCCATCACAGCCTGGCATAGTCCCCCATTTCTGGATGGATACATCTGTTGTGAGTGGACCCAGCCACTGGATCTCTAAGCAAACCAGGTCTGAGCGCTTGCTAGTCACTACTTCTTGGGTTGAGCCTCCCAGGTGCAGACCCCATGTCTAACCCCACTCTTGGGGCATGGGAACCTACCTCCTAGACCCCAGAACCAGTGCCACAGCACTGCCAAACCTCCAGTTGCTTTAACTTGCTAGCAAGAATACTGTGGGAGACTGTATCAAAAGCTTTGCTAAAGTCAAGGTATATCACGTCCACCGCTTTCCTCAAGTCCACAGAGTCAGTCACCTCTTCATAGAAGACAATCGGGTCGGTCAGGCATGACTTGCCGTTGGTGAATCCATGCTGACTGTTCCTGATCACCTTCCTCTCTGCCAAGTGCCTCCAAAAGGATTCCTGAAGGACCTACTCCATGATTTTTGCAGGGACTGAGGTGAGGCTCGCTGGTCAGTAGTTCCCCATATCCTCCTCCTTCCCTTTCCCTGTATTTGCCTTTTTCCAATTGTCCTGGACCTCCTCCAATCACCACAATTTTCCAAAGATAATGGCATCTGGTTCTGCAGTCACATCATGACAAATGCAGTCTTTCCCATTATATTATATTTTATATATTACATTATGTAGAAGATTGTGATTTAGAGACATTCCCTAGCATGGAACAGTGTTGTGTGAATTGGGATGTGCCCTACATCAGATCTAACATGGCTGCTGCCAGCTGCACATCTGGGAATCACTCCAGTCTGTGGTATTGATGTTCTATTCCTTACTCATTCAACAGTGTGGTCTTTAATGAACCCTGAAGCTTGTTACAATCCCCACCTTACCTCTCATCTCTCGAGGTCATCTCCTGCCTCTGCCTAGTCCAGGATACCAGCCTCCATTGCTCAGTTGGTTAATTTTCAAACACATTCATGCTTTTGCCCATTATGTGCCTCACATTTTGGAAGTGCTCCCCATAAACATCCACAGAGCCACCTTATTGTAGCCCTCCAAAACCCTCTTCCAACTTCTCCCTCGCTGTGACACGTATAAAAACTCTGACAGTGGTTCAGCCACTGGTGTGATGAGTGTACTGCCCCTCATGCTGACCATGTGTTTCCTTTTTTCTTGGACTCCCCCATCTGTCTGTATCCATCTCTTCTCTCTTGTCTTATACTTAGAAAAGAAACGTACACAGAAGTGATAGATACATAAATAACTGCACAGTCACATGAGAAATTAATTATTATTAATATTAGTGTACAGGGACCAGGGCACCACTGTGATGGGTGCTGCACAAACACAGAAGAAAAGGTGGTCCCTGCCCCAAACAGGCTATAATCTATCTCCTCTCACAATATGGAATTAAAATTATTAGTGACCAACTAGAAAGGTATCTGAGCTGGAAGAGAGTGGCCGTGGCCATGGCATAATTCTCAGGTTTCCATCTGATGAGACTGATGTATAAACGTTCTGTGCTTTCCCATACAAAGAACCCAGAACACCATGGCAGAAGAGCTCGCTAGCTTCAAACGTGTTGTCTCTCCTTCCTTCCAGAGCTGCAAGTGCTGCTGAGTTTACGCCATGTGAAGCTGATCATTGTAGGCCGTGTTGGTGCCAGAGGTGGAGAGCTTACTCTGTGGAAAATGATCTCTGCTGAGCTAACTGAAGTCATTTGGACTCTTTCTGGAGATAGGGCCCCATAGCATTTCCCCCCAGAATGAAAACCTTCTGGGTAGAAATACATAGAAACCTTCAAAGGGGAGAAATACATACAAGAATTCCTTAGGCATTTGAAAGAAGCCGGTTTTGAAGTCAATTCTATTTCAGCACCAAATGCTAACACATACGTCTGACTGGTGGGAGTAAGAGATCTGCCAAAGCAGATGCCGCTGAACTGGGAAGTAATCACAACACAAGTCACAAGCGCAAATTTTACTTAGGAAGTGAAAACAATCTATGGGAGGTGTCAGATATCTCAGGCAGGAGGCAGGCGTGGATTGAATAGCAGAGCACCTCAATGGATTGAAATCCTCTTGCTCTTCCAGATGATTAGCTTCTTTATTTCACCTCTGTACTATGGAGCACCAAGTTGAAAATCACGTTATAGATGACATCATTAATTCCAAAGTTAGGGAGCTTTTTAATTCTCCATGGCAAGAACCAAAGAAAGAGGAGGTGGACATTCATCTCTTGGACGGGAGTGGGAAAACCACTGTGCTTGTAACCACAATAACAAAACATGATGACCTACTGAATTGTATCAGAGGCATCATCAAGGAGGCTAATATCAGAGAAAAAATATTTGAAAGCAATAAAAATACTTAGAGGAAGAAGGAATTATTTTTAACAATAATGTTGATAAAAACTACCTGAAAATCTTTGGGAAAGTGCTGGATAAGACACTTGATGAAGCAAGTCAGGCTGTGTCTATACTGATGGTGGCAAAGTCGCCGCCGTCAGATCGATCTTTCTGGATCAACTGAATGATTAGTGTAGACCCGCTCAATCGATCAGGAAGTCGACGCTCATAAACCACCCCTCCAGTGGCGTCGCGCTACATCAGTGGGAATGCAGTTTCCATCAGCGCAGTGCGGTGAAGACAGCACACAGAAGGGAAGCACAGCAGTCGACGGGAGTTACATGCATAACTCCTGTCGACTGCTGCTGAATTTCCAGGTGAGTGCAGACCAGGGATCAGTCAAAACCTCATTAAATTGAAAAAAATATTCATAAGGAATTAAGCAGTAGATTTAGGCACTATCATTTTAAACCTTACATTTACAGACTTGATCTAGAAAGCTTTTATGTTACAGTTTATGGAATGGCTGTCGGAACAAGAGAAAAGGAAAGGCACTTGGAAACCTATTCTGCCATTAAAGGAATGAAAAACTGAGAATTTTGTGAAGATGACTGAAGATAACTGGTATCTGGAGATCACAACCGGGGTGCCAGTAACATCAACGGTTACAATGGCATGGCAGTGGTAGCCTCTCACATCTCCAAAACTGAGCATCTCAGCATGTTTCTAATAAACAGGATGCTATGGGATATAGTCTCCACATGGGCAGATTTTCAATATATGAATCTCATGACGAGGGAAGGGACGTGGTTTGATAACCACACAGCGATAGGCCTGGATTTCTGTTCTCCCACCAGAAATCAGGTACTTGACAATTCTTGGGCTGTCATGAAACAATAGCTTATGAGGAAGTACAGAAATGAGTTCAAAGATAGATTGGCGAAAAATAATCCTCCTCTTCCTAGTGACCTAATACAGCAAGTGAAAGGTAAAATGTTACCAACATATGAGGAAGCCATTGATTATACATGCCAGAGACCAAAACGCTCTGTCTGAAAATGATCTGGAAAAGCTGGAGAGCATGGGGAGACGGCATGGGAAAAGTCTGAAGACTCAGGTAATGTTAAAGATGGCAGAGGATCAGGAGAATATGCAACAGGGAATCCAAGAAGCCATAAACACAAAGAATCTCCACAACCTCACTGACTATTACAAATTTGAGTCTATTGAAAAATATCGTGGCATCCTGAAGCTTAAATTACAGAGCAAAACAGACCCTCAGAAAACCAAAGAGATTCCTTGAAATCCAGAGGTGTTCAGATCTGGTGAGCTGGTTTGTTCTTATTTTAAAGATGCTAACATTGCCCTTTACAAGATTACTAAAGGACTGTGTATTTATAGGACTTTAATGGGCTTCCAAGCAGCCAGTCAGATGTTTGCAGAGAGGTGAGATTGGGGAAGGAGTGTGTGGTTTGTTTTTTTTTTTGTAGCCCAGGGACTCCATGGAGTAGAAGAGCTGGCAGGTGTCAATAGAGCTGTTTCAACCTTGATTAGAACCAAAATTAAACAAGCTGTCATTAGAATCACATCGGTGCTTGAAGAGGCGGAGGCAATTAGCTTTATAAACTAAGCAACCAGAATAGCAGAAATTACAAATAGCGTCCCATTGCTCTCAGTAGGTTTCACTGCATTCATTATATATGAAGATCTTCAACAAAATAGCACAATAGGTAAAACTGATGCAGTTCTAGATGTATCTGGAGTACTGAGTAGTTTGGCCAAGCCAGGGACAGTGCCATTAACAGATGCTTTGAGTATAATCTGAGTAGGCATTTACCCCATGTACTGTGAAGTGAAATATGAGCTAGATTCCTTACCTGCAAGTAATAGCAGCCTAGGAAAGCATTTCGTAGCTGTCCTCAGAGGAATAGCTCTTGGCCTATGGGACATTTTTAATCCCTTTTTCAACATATTTAATTTAGTTTACTGCTTTCAGCATAACCTGTAAAATCCACAATCTTGAGAGAGAACATAACAAGAGTGTGGAATGGTGAAGAAACTGCAATCTCCTGAGAACTCTGTTAAGATCCATGAACATTTAGAAGACAATGGCTGTAGTGAGATATTTTTATTACAGAGGCAATGTATCTGTTAAGATAAGCAGGGCCCAAGCATAATTTTTTGAGCCTGTACAAACTTGTAACAGAGGCCCCCTTCCACATACATACCACAATCCCTCATCCCATACATACAATTTCATGAGGCACGGAATTTTTTTCCTCATGGTAATAAGGGTTGTAGCCTAGGCTGGGATCCCCAGGGCCCCCAGGACCTCTGGTAAAGTGTACCCTTCCTGTCCCCCATGTGGGGGCCCTGCAACTAACTGATCAAAATTCTATGAAAATAACCAGTATGATCCTGTTAGTTTTCAACCAGTTACCAAAAAGATTGCTTTTAAGTATTTATGTGAACACACCAATATTATTTTGGGAGTTGGTGAAAGTGCTATGCCTAAATCAAAATCAGTAATCTTTAAGTTGAAACATGTGAAGCCTGATGTGACAGAATCCATTGAAACCAGAGGACAGCTCATTGCATGGCATCTACAAAGGCAATTCTTGATCCAACCAGTTTTATGATGTGCAGCAAACCAAACTCCAAGGGATTTCTTGTTCTCTAACAAATATTTCTACAAACTTTATGGAAACGGTGGAAATGATCTGTTCTTCCTAGGGCCACAGAAAAGTTTCATTCATGGTGGAAATGGCCAGGACATTTACTATATTCCTGAAGATGGTGGGGACTCAGATCTATAATCAGGCAGAAAACAGGGCTAGAGACCTTTAATTATAAATATTTCATTCACTCAGATACCAGGAAGGAAAATAGAAAATGATCTGAAGTTATTTTATAACAATAGCCAAGGTGTTGTGATAAAAAATTTGTTTCTGGGAGCCATGTCAGCAAAGTTCAGGTAGATGGGAGGTTTATTCTAGAGGTTACAGCCTATGATTATTCAGACAATCCACTGGGGTAAATGTAGATTTACAATCTTCACCCTGGAAAATGTTATTACTGTCAGGGGAAATTAACAGAATGATGCCAGACTAGGGAATGATCTGACTAATGTCCTTCATGGAGGAAAGGAGAGCAATTCCCTAGCTGGATATAATGGAAAAGACATTTATGTTGTGGAGAAGAAAAACTCTTGTGACCACATAACTAATTTTGCTTCTGATGGAGAGATGGATCTGGTACAAATAGATACTGAGTATGGCAGTAATGCTAACTGAATCATCTCTCTAAGTGTGGGACATGAACTCTTTAACCTGTGTGATAATTGACGGCTGAAAGCAAGGCTGGGACTGGCAATATATTATCTTTGAAACCAGTGACTTTGTGGTTTTCCTAGTATCAAATTCATCTTCAGTTCCAAAACCTGCTCCTTTATTATGGGACTTCAGTCACTCAAGGAATGGCTAAGGTCTAAAATTTAGCCTGTATATTCTCCCCAAAAATGACTTAAATGTAACTTTTAATAGAATTTTTCTTCCAGAGAATGACCACATAATGACAGCCTTTGATCCCCCTTCCCAGATTATGTTGTACGTAGTAACAAGCCAAATTGAATTGGTGCTAGTGAAGATGATGTCTTATATTGAGGAAATGGGAGTGATACATACGTATCAGAGGTGAACAGAGGAGAAATGGCCATTGATAATTGTGCCAAAGATAAATTAACTAATGTTTTGATTTTGAGAGAAATTTGAAAATCTGAGTTTTCTCAATTTCTCAGACATCAGTTCCTCTAAAAACAAGCTTTGTGATCTTAGCATAAGAAGAAAGTATGACATCTCTTAAAGGACTGGCACAGGTCTGAAGATAGCAGGCATTTGTGGATAATACAGAAAATGGGACTAGTTTAGAGGGTACCCATGCAAATGAGCTCTCTGTTTATTCCATAGATTATTCAAAGTCAAGCCTAAACCTTATGTATAATATAGACACAAGGAGTGGAGTTTTCTGTGGTGACACAAAAATAATTGGTTCTGCAGCTGTCAGTGAAATATGGAGAAATGAGAAAGGTAACTACATCGATCCAGGGAACAGTGGTGACTTCATGAGTAGACATGGTGAAAAGATCAGAACAGCATTAGAAAAATTGACAAAGGATAATATGTATTTGATGACTTTGCAGACGATGGGAGAGTGGATTTCTTTTCCCTGTATGCTGAGGCTGAGGATATTAAATCTGAAAAACTGCCAGAGGGAGATTTGCGACTCAGTTCCCCCAGAGTGGCCGAGTGGATGTCTGCTTGTAAAGTATGCCCTAAATAAGAAAAACGTGAATTTGATTCTGAAAACCAGGGACAATGCATGTCTCGTGTTTTCTGAGGCAACGTTTGAAATTCAGCCCCTGTTTTTGGACAGGAAGCCCTTTGTGACAGAGCTGCACCTGGACCTTTAAGAGGGGGATCTCACCTCCTGGGGAGCGTCTGTCTGAGAACAGAATTTTTGGAAACAACCTTGACAAGACACTGGCAAGAGGAAAAGAAAGGGATGTTCTGTGTGGACTAGAGGGAATTGACATCCTCCAGTGCTCTGGGGGAAGGACTACTTCTCCATCGTGGCTGGTGATGATGAGATCCATGGAAGAAGTGGGGATGACTATATTTTGGGAGGAGTTGGAGATCATTTTCTCTACCCAGGACAGGATTGGGACACAGTTTATGGTGGTTCTGGTCTGGACACATTGCTGTTTGTGGGAGACCCCCAGAACCACATAGGAGTGCTTGTAAACTTGCATCTTGGTCATGGATCAGGGCTGACGCTGAAGGTGATAAGAAATTCCTTCCTTCATTTCCTGAGTGGCGAGGGAAAATGCGGGTTTATGGTGTCCTGCATGGTGGGGAAGGGAGTGATATTTACAATCTGCACCAGGTTAGGGGTGTTAAAATGACAGACAATTTCTTAAAGGACCAAGCAAAAGATGTCATTTATTTTGAATTTGGTGCTGAACATAAAAGGCTAAAGCTGAGGAAACTAGACGATAATCTGGAGATAACATTCCCTAATGGCACTGAAACGAGCTTCTTGGATCAGGTTCTCATAAAGAGCTGCATACTTAAAAAAGACAGAATATGACTGACCATGACTATGAAACTTCTGACGTGATCTTTCAAATAATATCACTCATTCATTTTTATTTGAGCATATGCCTGGTTTCCTGCTCTCTGTGCTTTATTTGTTTTTTAATTTTGCAATGTTTGGGACTATACAAATGTGACAAAACTGACTGAGCAATGTGGAGAATTAAATCCCCTATTTAGCCACACATCAGGGAGCAACAAGAAGGGCCCATTTTGTTCTTGATTTGTGCTGATACTGTCAAGAAGGTGACTAATTAGGGCCAATCCTGTTTGCTTTGGGTGTGTGGCATCTTGTTCACCAGAAACAAGACTTGTATCAAAAAATCCTTTGCACAAGAGGCACAGAACGACCACAAAATGGTAACAAGTTGCCCTCGCTAACAACTGGGTCTGAATTTCAACAAGTTTGTTTCAATTTTGCACTGTTTATGTAATTAAATACACATCCTGTCTTTTTAAAGGCAATGACAAACCATCTCAGCTGTACCATGGCATTTGCTGATATGAGATTTCCTCTATATCTTCAAATATAGTTTGGCATGGTCTCACAATTATAAATTAAGTGGGAAATGTACTTTGGTTTAGTCACAGATTAGTGCCATTTCCCTCGTGGTCTGCAGGCTGTATATATAATCAGAAAAGCACTAGTTTACAAGATACAAATAAGATAATAATTACACTGGTTCAAATCCTAGGGTCCTTACTCAGTTTTTACTCAGGGTTAACAGGTCTGGTCTCTTGTGATTTCCTAGCAGGGACTATGTCTGGTCACCATGTAGTTATAGAAGTCAGTTCGCACCAGAAAACAAATGCAGAAATAACCAGAGCACAGACGTGCTTCATAAATTTCTTGCACCTCTCTGTGATATGTGCTACCAAACTCTCTGTCCCCGTTAGCACTGATTGATGTGTCAACTTGACAGACTGATGTGCACACTCTCAATAGATGTATGTGCCTTTATTTCTATTAAAAACCTAACACCATGATCCTGCCTGTTCCTTTCTGGACGGCGCTGGGAATAGGGAGGAGAGCAGATCCAAGTGCTCCTGTTTTTGCATGAGGCCTGATGGGTCAGGAGAGGCCAGGGGAAGCTTGCTCACAGCACTGTTTCTAACCTTTGGTCCAAACAAGTGCACCATCTCTCCTGTGCCAGTGCCTGAGGGCAGAATATACCGAGACAGAGAACAAGCCATGCCATAAGTCCTTTGAGCCCCCAGGCTAGCACTCAAAGGAGTGCTATGTCTGTAGACCTCCTCGCTCTCCATGGAAGCAGCGCAGCATCCCTATCACCACTGTGGGGTATCCTTAGCAGTGCAGCAGGCCGTTCAGAGTCCAAATTACCAGCCCCACTCCCTGCCAGGTGCTAGTGGCACACTGGGTGAAACAAGTCCCTTCCCCATATGCTAAAACATTTCCTTACACAGTGAGCCATCCTGGGCTATTACCCCCTCGCCAATGGATCACAAAACGAGGCCGGCTTTGTTGGAAATGTAACATATTTACATGGACACACTGGAAGCCTTAACCGTCTGTTCTGTCCCTAATTATGATTGGGAAAAGAATAGAATTCCAAAATTATTTCAGGGAAAGATCGCAGTTATTTAAATATTAAATCATTTAAATTTAATTTTAAATTCACGGGCAATTCACCAAGCGCCTCTGGTAGGGGCTGGCTAATGTAGTTATTTATGGGCATCTCTCAGCCACTCCCTACCCTCCTCCAGCGTGCTGTCTGCCGGGGTGTGGGAGTGTAGTATGGCACAAGCATGGCATACAGAAAGGCACTGAGCTGAACAGGTGCACGGCATTGCCTGTGTCACCAAGCCAATAGCATCCGCGTTTGGCAATAAAGATGGTTCCAGCAGGACAGCATGCTGAGCAGCCACAAGAGGGTGCTCTGAGACCTGTATCGTTGCACCCCTAGAGATGGGGCTCATGGACATTGGCAGTGCAGGTATTACTATTGAACCAGGACTGAACAGTGAATGCACCAAGGAGCTGGTATCCATGATAGCATGGCATCAGAGGAGGGGAAGGAGCAGCCACTGTGTACAGGTAACAATAGGACAAGACACTGACAGAACCATAGCCATCTTCTCATGGCCCTGCTGCAGAACCATTGCAAACACTGGTTCTCTTGCAATGGAGGCTGGAAAGCTGGCAGCAATCTGCTGTAGCAAATCACGAAGGGCTGCCATACTGGAGTTGTGACAGGACGGACCGTAGTCACAGCACACTCTGTTATGGTGACCATCCTTCAAGAGTCTGTTCCTGTGTCCAGCCTGGAAAATCAACAGCCCACGCGAGGCTCACTGTCAGTTATCCCCTGAGCTTATACCCACACAAAGCATCTGGGTTGTCCAAGTCACTCTGCGCAGCTGCTAGGATGGTATGTTGATTAGATTCATGGAATCATTCACAGATTTTAAGGCCATTTTGATCATCTAGTCCAGTGGTTCTCAACCAGGGGTACACATACCCCTGGGAGTCCAGAGGTCTTCCAGGGGATATTTCAACGTATCTAGGTATTTGCCTAGTGTTATAAAAGGCTACATAAAAAGCACTAGCGAAGTCAGTACAAACTGAAATGTCATAGAATTACTTGTTTATATTGCTTTCTATTCTATACACTGAAATGTAAGTACAACATTTATATTCCAGTTGATTTATTTTATAACTATATGGTTAAAACAAGAAAGTAAGTAATTTTTCAGTAATAGTGTACTGTGACACTTTTTTATTTTTATTTCTGATTTTGTAAGCAAATAATTTTTAAGTGAGGTGAAACTTGGGGAACGCAAGATAAATCAGACCCCTGAAAGGGATACAGTAGTCTGGAACATTTGAGAGCCACTGATCTAGTCTGATTTCCTGCATAACAGAGGTCAAAACCTGTCACCCAGTAATTTCTGTATCAAGCCCATAACTTCTGGCTGAGCTAGACTGTATCTTTTAGAAAAACACCCAGTGTTGATTTAAAGACTTCAAGTGACAGAGAATCAACTACATCCTTAGATAAGCTGTTCCAATGGTTGATTATCTCACTTAAAAATGCTCACCCTATTTTTAGTCTGAATTTGTCTAACATCAGCTTCCAACCATTTGATCTTGTTATGCCTTTTGCTGATAGATTAAAACTCCTCTACTCTCATAGATCATCTCCTAGTGTAGGTACTTATAGACCCTTGTTAAGTCATCACTTAACCTTCTTTTGGATAAGGGGAATAGAATGAACTTCGTTAGTCTCTCATTATAAGGCAGATTTTTCAAACCTCACCTCATTCTTGTTGCTCTTTTCTGAACTCTTTCCAATTTGTCAACATCCTTTTAGAAGTGTGGACACCAGACTGGACACAGTATCCAGTAAGGTTCTCACTAATGCCATAGACAGATGCCCTACTCATATGGGGTATTCCCTGGTTATACCTCCAGAGATGGCATTGGCCCTCTTAGCTACAGCATCACACGGAGCGCTTGTGTTCAGCTGGTTATATACCATGACCACTACATCCTTTTCAGAGACGTTACTTTCTACGATGTAGTTCCTCAACCTGTAAGTGTGACCTACATACTTTGTTTCTAAATGAATGAGCTTGCATTTGGCTATGTTAGAAACAGTGTGGCCAACACCAAAAATTCAAATATCATAATCTAACCCCTCGTCTTCAACCATTAGCTTTGTCCTGAAAATCATGAGTTAAAAAAAAAAAGATGATCTCCTGGTTTGTGCTCTGTCCATTCCGCAGTGTGCGTGTGTGGCACTTTACGTGAGTGTTGCCGACGTTCTCAGGTTCTGGGGCCCTGTGATAGAACACACCCCATCTTCACACCTACCCGTGATTGTAATCATCTTTGCACAAAGTAGGCCTTGTAAGGTATCATTTGAAAACTCATAATTTGCTGGTCAGTATCATCCTAACAAAATATGTGAGAACATTGTATGTGATGTTTTAAGATTTCCCTGTGTGATGTTATTAACACATGTTGCAAACCCCAAAGCCCTGCCCAAACAGAGGCTGGCAAACAGGTCTATCCTAAACAAAGGAATGTGTGCTCTGCTTACTTTGCATTTAAGTGGTAAACAGAGTCATCAAGCAGGAAGGGAAACAAAGAAAATTCAAACAGGGGAGAAAAAGGCAGTAATGAACATCCTTCCACATAGACTTTTTGTCTCCCAGTGCCCAGCTGGAAATGTTTTTCAAGAGGGATTGAAACTACAAAAAGGAGGTACGAACAGCCCAAGCGACCCTTCTTTCTCTTCCTGCCCATTGCATTCACTGCACCAGAAGCGACAAAGAAAGCATTCATTGGACCCTGGAAGAAGGGTTGTGACCTACTGGGTTTGTCAGTAAGCCTGCTGAAAGCAGGTGGTGAGAAACTCTGCTTGAATCAGATATAGTTTAAGTTTGGTATTAGTAAATGTTTATTTTTCTTGTAACCATTTATGACTTTTATGCCTCATCACTTGTACTCACTTAAAAGCTCTCTTTTTATAACTAATAAACTTGTTTAATTGTTTTATCTAATCCATTGTGCTTAAATTGAAATGTCTGGGTAACTCCATTTGGGGTGACAAGTTGTGTGCGTATTATTCTCTGAAAGGAATAACAGACTTAATATAATTTGTACTGTCCATGAGAGAGAGCTGGGCAGTAAAGAACATACATTTCTGGGGGGAAATCTAAGTTGGGGGGCGTGCTGGGGTCACCCTGTAGTATAACCCAGGCTGGAAAGACCCAGAGTATTACTCAAGTGTGGCAGGTTCGCTGCAGGTACACACGGACACACGCGGTGTCGCTTGCATGCTGGAGGCTGTTTGGAGCGGTCCAGGCTAAAGGCTACAGCAGCAAGGCATTGTAAAGGGCACCCCAGGTTGCAGGGTAGAGCCGACACTACTCATGAGTCTGCATTATGCCTTGTACCCTGGTATGTCCCGCCCCCACGCCAACTGCAGGGACTCTTGCTGCAGGACCCATCTAAAATCAAGTTCTACAGCCTTGTGCAAAGGGCTGCCTGACGGCGTGGAGTCTCCCCAAACGCCCAAAGGCTAAGAAGTTAATGCTCTGGCTCCCACGCCCCAGCCCAGCAATTAGTTTTGCACCTACCCAACCCCTTCATCTCTTCTGTCTCCCCACGATTCACAGGAGGGCGTGGGGCTGAGCTCTTTCTGCTCACCTACCCCGTCTCCTCTGGGCTCTTGAGGGATCTGGGGGGAGGGTTCTGCCTCCTGTAGCATCCTTGATTGGTTGCTCCTCCCCAGGAGGCAGGACAGTGGGGATAGGCAGCCAATTAGAGGGCAATTCCCTAGGTTAGGGTGGAAGCTCCCACCCACGCCTGGCTGGGAGAGTGACTCCAATAGGGCTGGGGAGGGCATCTCTGGCTGCCCCAGGCCAGCTCCTGGCACACAGGCCAGGCCAGGATGGTCCACACGTGCCTTCTGAGGCTGGAGGCAAGTCCCCTCACTGGCCATGCCATGCCCCTGGTGCTGCAGACCCCGGGGTGAATTGGAGCCCTGCCTTTCACCCCCTTGGTGAGGGAAGTGAGAGCCTTCTGTAGAGACCCCACCATGCACACAGGGGCCCTACACTGGGTCTCGGCTCCCCAGCACCAGATGGGCCAGGACTCCCCTAGCCATTAGGATGTCCAGCCCTCTGAGCACTGGCATGTGGACAGGTGCCTGAGGTCCCCTCCCTCATGTCCCATTCCCACTGTCCCAGCTGCAGCTCTATCATGGCCGACTCCACTCGCCTTCTGCCTCTGGCAACTTCGCTTCATTTCTGTTCGGCTCACGCCTGGAGGGGTGGCCCCTCCCTGCACTGGCTCTTTGGTCAGTTTGCCTAGACATATCAGCAAATGCATCGAGATCGACACTCAGATCTGACCCTGCAGCCCAGAGGGTTTGCAGTGCCAGGTGCGCTCCCGTGCGGATTCTCCACTATGATGGTTCCCCAGTGGATGAGTCCATGTGTGGAAGTTGCTTGCCCAGACACCAGGCCTCGGCAACAGGGGAAGGCTCTAAGTGGTGGAGTGGGGAAAGGTCGCAGTGGGTGAGCTGGGTTCCCTTGAACCCCATGTGCTTTACGGTAGTGCCAGTACTGACGATTTTATCGTGACTCTCCACGGTTTTTTACTGTCTCGTGAAAATGAAAGGCGACATCGTGAATCTTCCCTCGTTCGCAGTGGCCACCATCTCCCATTACTGTCAATGGGGCGGAAGCCAGCAAAACAGCTGCCAGCTCCTTACTGTCGATCTGCATTGGAGGTGTGCCTGCCTGTAACAAAGTTGGCTGCCACCTCCCACTGTTTTCAGTGAGATGAAGCCATGCCCACAGGCAAAATGGCTGCCACTGTCTGGTTCAGAGGGCCGGGCAGGACACAGGGAGCAGCAGACACACTGAAAGGGGGATGGAGACAGGGAGGGGGAGCAGGTGCTGTGGGGCGCAAGAGACAGATTTAGGGATTGCAGGAGGACGGGGGGAGGAGGACGTGAGGGAGTGTGGAGGCTAGTGAGGGATTGAGCAGCAGATCTAGGGGTCTGATCGCTGGGGTGGCGGGGAAAGGGGAGCTCCCGTCCAGCTGCCAGGGGAAGGCAGCGTCAGAGTTGTCATGATGACATGAGAAGCTCCTTTGGTCCCATGATTTTCAGGGCTGGGCACATGGGCAGAGCTCTGTGAGGGAGCCCCGGGCTGAGGACAGACTGGCCCTGCCACTGGGCCCTGCCCTCATCTAGACCAGAGACAGTCTCCTGGGGCAGAGGTAGGCAGGGGAGTGTGGAGTTGTGGGGAAGGGGGGCTGCGAGGCCCCAAACAGAGAAGTTCTGGGGCAGCAAGATGCGAAGAAGTGCTGCTGCTGGCCCAGGGAAGGAATAAGAAGTGGACGTGTAGGCAAACCTGGAGATAAGGGCCGAGGCCTGTGAAAAGGGGCTTCAAAGACATAAAAGAGCCAGTCTGGCTCAGTCCCGATCTCAGCAGACCTGTTGCACTCTGCACTGATGCCTCTAATACGGGGTTAGAGGCATGCTCATGTAGCTGGGCTGCAGGACAAGAGCCCCCCATTGTCTTCTGAAGTAAAAGCCTGACCCCAATGAACGGAACAATGCTGTCTTCGAAGAGCCATTGAGCTACTTACACCTTGTCTGAATAATAGACACGTTGAGGTTCGAACAGGCCACGCCCTGCTCGGGTAGTTGTGCCGAGCCAAAGGAACCAATTCCACACTCGTACGTTGGTGCCTCACCCTCCACGAGTATGGCATGGCAACAATTGACAGCAAAGGAAAAGAAAATGCAGTGACACACCCTTGTCGAGAATAGGGGGCCCTGAGGCATCCTCAGGAATGTCAGGGACACCCCTTCCTGCACCATTTTTGTGTTGGGTTGTGATGCGGGCCGGGAAGGTGCCAGCACATGGCTGGGTCCCCAGGTCTCCACTGAACAACAACAAAGACAGAGCGGGAGCCAGTCTGGCTCCCCAGCGTGTTAGCGTTGTTCAAACAGGAGTTAGAATGATACAAATTTGATTCATGTTCAGATTTTATGGAACGTTTGTGAAGTGCTGCTGGCATTCATCGCACAGCAGCAATATTGTGAAGTACTATTTGAACATTTGCATTGGAAACCTCTGTGGCTGTGTAAGTCATCAGACAGGAGGGAGCCTTTAACTGGTATGAAGGGCTGTGGGGAGCACCTCTCCAACAGCAGGTGTCACATCCTGCCCCACAGTGACACCCGAGAGACTAGAGTGGAACATTAAAGAGGACAAAAGATTGTTGTTTACTTCCCCCGCCCCCTCCCCACACTGAAGATGAATCTTGCAAGTGAATTCCTCCCATCAGCTGAATTTGCAGCTCAGTGCGGAAGTGAGGAAAGGATAAAAACCCCGAACAAGGGGGAACCATCTCTTTATGCTGTTTAGACTGTGAGGGGCAAGAACTATTCAGCATAAGCAAAAGATCCCCAGTACTGAACTGTCCTAAAGGACATATAGAGCTTGCTTATCACAGATGCTTCTATTACTTTTATAAACATAAGATTGGAACTTATTTGTGTGTACCTATTGTGGCAAAGCTCTTCCTCTACCTCAGTGGGCCCAGCGCTTCCTTCTAGCGATAGGCCAGAGAACTGCTCCACCTTTAGTGTTCTTCCACCCTCTAGCCAGGGGGGAGGGTGGTGGGGAAATACAACCACTCTAAGATGGCCCCTCCCTGCTAACTCCCAGTCTTGTCTCTGGTCCTCAGAGGCCCTTGACTCATCACCAGGGCTCTTGCCCCTCCAGTGAATGGCTCAACTCCAGGCCCCAAAAGTTGCAGGTTTGCACTGTGGCTTCAGGAAAGCTGCTAGCTTCCCTGTGTTACTGCCCCAAGCCCCTTGACTTAGTGTCCGTACCCTGCTGGGATAGGGACCCTTCCTAGCCTCCTTGCCAGGGGAGACTGTTGACCCCTGACAGCCCCCCTGGGTGAGGTAGTGTCAAATTAAATGTCCAGTTCAATCCTCTTCCCCTCTCTCCCCTTCCCCAGACCACTGTGCCCACCCTCGCCTCTGGGTCAACCCCGGACCCTTCCACCTGCCCAGCTGCTGGCAGCACTCCACCTGTGGCCTCCGAGCCTCTCGAGGCGACGGCTGGCAACTAGCAGCCAGGCCCCAGGCCCCCATTCCAGGCAAGACAGCCCCCCTCCCCCGACGACCCTAACCCGTGTCTCCCCCTGACTGCAGCTGAGTCCATCGTAGTGCCCAAGTCTGGCATAGGCAAGATCCCCAGCCCGGACCCATGCCCCTGACCCTTGTGCTGGCTCAAGTGGAGCCGCACCCCAGGGCCCCTGATCCTAGCCCTGCCCCTTCCTCTGTTCCCGACAACACTCCTGACCTGATCCCGTTCCTGCCCTTAGTACCGCCCCCATCCCCTCCCTGTCCGCCCCCCATTTTGCTGCCACCCGCGGGGTTGTCATTTCCCCTTCCATCCACTGACCCCTGGGAAGCGGAATTTGTGTTTCTCCCTTCCACCTGGGGCTGCTGTTTCCCTCCGCTGCTGTCCCTTGTGCTGGGGCCAAGCCAGGTGGTGCAGCACCCACAACATCGGCGCTGCATTGGGAATCAGCCCCCTGTCTGCCCATCTTGGCTGGCCATAGGGCTGCCATGGGGACCTGGCTGGAGGACAGCCGAGATTCTTTGACCCCGCACCCTCTTGTGCTGCGAGATGAGCTGCATGCTTTCCTGGCTAACCCCTGAGGGGCCAGGGATACGGTGCAGCTCACCCTGCAGTGCTGGGGGGACTTCCACCTCCTAATCTGGACCATGAGGGCTATACTGAGGGAGGGTAAAGGCACCACGAGGCAGGACGCCACAGCCTACCAGCTTTCACGACTCCCTGATGACTTTCGGGGTCGGTCACAGATTGCTGCACCCTTGAGGAACAGGACCGCACAGGAACCGAGCACAGCCAGGCTGCCGCAGACATCCTCTGGGAGATATTAGATCATCACTCCCTGGTGGACGTCTGGTATGACCAACACCCGGATGACATCACTACTTTCACCTTTGTCCAGATGGGGGAAGATCGGTCATGCCACTCCTGGCTGGACTGCATCTATTTCTCACATTACCATCTCTCGCAGGCCCACTCCTCCAGTGTCTGACGGGCCCCACTCTCAGATCACCGTGGAGAGGCCGGGGCCAGCCTACTGGCATTTTCAAAAATAGCTTGCTGGGGGATGTGGGCTTTGTGGTGTCCTTCTGGGAGTCCTGGCTGACCTGGTGCGGGCAGAGGTGCACCTTTCCCTTGGTGCAGCAATGGTGGGATGCGGAGAAGGTGTGAACCCGGCTCTTCTACCATGACTACACTCGGGGGGCCAGCCAGTGGAGGGATGGGAGGAAAGAACAGCTGGAGCAGGAGGTCTTAGAGCTGGAAAGGCATCTGGCTGCCAGCCCCAAGGATCCTTCCCTCTGCGGAGCATGCCAGGAGAAGCGGGAGGAGCTCCGGGCCCTAGAAGACCTTCGGGCTTGGGGTGCCTTCGTTTGATCCTGCATCCATCTCCTTTGGGAGATGAATCACAGCTCCTGCTTCTTCTATGCCCTGGAGAAACAGAGGGGGGCTAAAAAGCACATCACCTGCCTTCTGGCAGAGGACGGTGCTCCCCTTACGGATCTGGCGGAGATGTGCGGAAGGACCAGGGTCTTCTACACTAGCCTCTTCTCCCCAGATCTGACCGAAGCTGCTGTCTGTAGAGTGCTTTGGAACGAACTTTCCACAGAAAGCATGGGCGACCGGGACCAGCTGGAGCTGCCTCTCACTCTAGCCGAGTTCTCGGAAGCCTTCTGCCTCATGCCCAGAAACAAATCCCCGGGCATGACCATGGAGTTCTACCATGTGTTCTGGAATGTCCTCGGCCCGAACCTCGCCACCGTCTGGGCTGAGTCTAAGGCCAGTGGAGAGCTCCCCCTCTCATGCAGGCAGGCCATGCTCACCTTGCTGCCCAAGAAGGGAGACCTCCGCGACCTTCGGAACTGGTGTCCCATCTCACTTCTCAACACGGACTATGAAATCATAGAAAAGGCCATCTCACTGAGGCTGGGGTCCATGCTGCAGGACATGGTCCATCCTGACCAGACCTGTACCGTCTTTGACAATCTCTATGTGGTCTGGGACCACTTGGAGCTTGGGTGTAGGGATGGTCTGTTGTTCACCCTCTTGGCCCTGGACCAGGAGAAGGCGTTCGACCAGATGGACCACAGGTATCTCCCGGGCACCCTGCAAGTGTTTGACTTCGATTCCCATTTCATGGGCTTTCTCCAGGTGCTGTATGCTTCTACAGAGTGCCTGGTCTAGCTCAACTGGACCCTGACCGAACAGGACTGCTTCCGGCGAGGAGTGTGTCAAGGCTGCCTGCTGTTGGGCCAGCTGTATGCTCTGGCCATCAAGTCCTTCCTCTGTCTCCTCTGCCAGAGGCTGACTGGTGCTCTGTGAGCCAGCTCTGAGGTACCCGATGATGTACCTAAGGTACCCCTCATGGTCCAGGACCTGGGCGACCTGGTGCGGTTGGAGTCTTGCCTGGCCATCTATTTGGCAGCCTCTTCTGCCTGGGTCAACTGGGTCAAGGGCTCTGGCCTGATTGCCAGACAAGCCATCAGGTGGAGCACTGCTCTATCTGAGCATTTACCTTTCTGCCACCCATCCCTCCCCAGCACACAACTGGAACGATTTAAAGGGCAGGGTGTCTTAGTGCCTGTGGAGGGGGACAGGACTGCTCTAGTGCCTTTCCTTTCGGGGGAGGGCACTGGTGCTCAACCAGCTTGTCCTGTCCATGCTCTGGCACCGGCTCAACACCCTGGTCCCACCCCTGAAGTTCCTGGCCCATCTCCAGAAGACAGTTCTGGAGTTCTTTTGGCCAGGCCTGCACTGGGTCTCTGCAGAGATTCTGAGTCTCTCCCTGGAGGAGGGCGGGCAGGGCCTGTGCTGCATCCGCAGCCAGGTCCACTCCTTCCACCTCCAGGCCCTGCAGAGAGTCCTTTATGGTGCAAGTAGTCCGGTGTGGAGCATGCCAGGGTACACCTTCCTCCACCACCTCCAGGAGCTCTGATACGACAAGCAGCTCTTTTATCTCCATCTGAGAGGTCTTCTGCAAGACCTCTCCGAGCTGCCAGTTTTCTATCAGGACCTCCTCCAGGCCTGTAGGCCTCCAGGTCTGCTTAGGTTGCTAAGGGGAAGGATCTCCTTGCAGAGCCCCTGCTACAGAACCCCCAACTCCGTGTGCAAGTGGCGGAGGTCCCCTAGGTGCAACAGAGGATGGCCCTGGCAGGCATCACCAGCATCGGAGATCTCCTGGACTATGACCGGGGGGACTGGGTGGATCCCCAGGTGCTGGCTTAGCACATGTGTCTCTCCACCATTCAACCCCCCCTGCCCCCGGCCTGTACTCCAGGAGGTGAGGGAAGCCTTACCTCCCGCTGCTCGGATTTACCTCGAACAGGTCCTACGAGAGGGCACTCCCCTCCCGTCCCTCAGTCCTAGCCCTCCAGAGCTTTTCATTGGGTCCCAACCTTGAGTGCCCCCCCATCCGCCCTCTCCCCATGCACCGAGCTGGCTGCTAGACTTGCAGCCAGTCCATTTCTGAACCATGCCTAGGACCATCTGTACATGCTTGTGCTCCACACCCTCCATTTCCTCACCTTCATGTCCACCCTGACACCAAATGGCGGGACCTCATACCATCCATGGAGGGCGGGGACCCCCAGTGGGCCAGTCTCTATTCCACCCTGACCTTGCAGCCCGACAGGAACATCAGTTGTCAGATCCTCCATGGAGCCATGAGCATGGACGTGTACTTGGCAGTTCACCCCCCTACCCGACACATGCTCCTTCTGTGGTGTGACGGAGACCCTGGTGCACGTGTACCTGGAGTGTGCCAGGCTGTAGCCCCTGTTCCGGCTCCTCCAGAATCTCCTCCACAGACCCGCTCCCCTCCCGCAGAATTCAAATAGTAACACTCTCCAGTCGCCATCTAGTCACGCTGTTTACCTGCTTTAACTTTGTAAAGAACTCTCATCTCCTTTTTCTATATAGTAAAACTTTAGACAGTTTTTGGTAGGATTGGCCACAAGTGCTCTCTTTGGTGTGCGATCTAAAGTGCAGTTGACCTGGGGTAGGTGACTGGTCCTTTCAGTCTGGGAGTAACCTGACTAGTGCTGTGATCATTGGTGTGGGGGACCATCTATCACAAAGGCTCACCTGGGTGGCAAGACAGATGGGGGTACCCAAGGGACTGTCTGTGACTCCACATGGAGGCTGCTATAATGCCTGAGGAGTTGTCACTTAATAATGGGTTGGTGAAGTCTAAGTATAAAACTCACAGCCAATGGTCTGTGCCCTGCTTCCACACCCTGCCCCGGGATTGCCCCTCCTGCTCTAGAGTCACTGCCGGACAGCTAGACATAGCCATGTTAGTCCCAGGAGAGGAGAGACACAAGGTGAGTGAGGCACTATCTTTTAGAAGTTGGTCCAATAAAACATATTGCCTCACTCACCTTGTCCATATTAGGAATGGATGGCAATTGCCCTGTCTTAGGGGTGAGGCGAGGGGAAGCGGAGTCTGAATTTGAGCAGCCAGGGAGAGATGTATATTAAAGGGTGCTTTTTCAACCTGAAATTATCACACACAGAGGCAAAAGATGAGGGGAGGTAAAAAGTCAAAGGATGAACTAACTCACAATTTGATTTTTTTTTTGAATCTCTTGGTTTTGGGGGCCAATCTCAGGGTTTTGGGGGTCCTAACTCATGACTTTTGCTATCTTGAGGGGATAAGACACCTCATTTTTCTCTCTTGAGGTTGGCAATACTGTAGAGACCCAGACTGGCCCACACCATCTCCCGTGACAGCAGAAAGGAATGTATCTTCTCTATTACAAAGATTACACTGGGGACAGAATTTCTCAGAACCCCCAGGGTGCAATTGCAGGAGGGAATATTACAGAGCTACAATGGCCAAAGTGCTACAGAAGAGGACAAAGCACACAGGAAGCAGTAAGTCATTTAACTTCAGTTGTATAATAGCCACCTGGTGTGTTCCACATGGAACCTACAACATGAGCATATGGATACTAAAATAATGATTAATCATTTTGCATCCTCAGATCACACAGTGAAGCATAAAGGAAGTTAAATGTTGTTATCTCTATTTAACAGATTTGGAAACTGAGGCACAGAGCCATGACAAGACATCTGCACTGCGACACCCTCCATTTTAATATTAACTCACGGCTTTAACCTCTGAACTCAGACACCTAATGGTGGAGGAATGAAAAGAATCCTAGCAGCCATTGTTCTTGTAGAAAACTCCCTTCCAGCAGAAGTTCTCTTCAAAGCCTACTGGAGGGTGGGTGGGTCTGGACAGTTGCATGCACCTGCTGTTAGTGGTGATTCTCTGTACTGTGTCTGTTTAACCAGTTATCTTGCTAGGGAAACAAGGTTGCAATTTCCAGAAAGGTGCGATAGGTTTGAGTTGCACTGACCATCAAACAGATGAGGGGGGATTTCAGTGTGGTTTGGCTCTCTGTACCTTTCAGGATTTAAATGCAAGTAGCCTTGGGAATTTATTACCCCATCCATTAGATGTGCTTTGTAAACTAACACTTGATGTTAGTATCTCTTACTCCCAGTCATGCCCTGCTCTTGTTCACCAGGAATACTTAAGGGGCTTGTAGCTGAGCTAAGACGTTACAATGAGTGGATCCCTGCCAGCACTGCTCCTGCGAAGGCATTTTGCCCACCTTCAGCCGAAACAGAACGGTGCACTGGGGTTTGCAATGTGAATTAGCTGTCAGGGCTGAGTTATATCTTTTGCCCTGAAGAAAGTGAGAAGAGGAAAGGTGGGGAATAACCTATCTAAACAAGTTTGTACACGCATATGATTTTGTAATGCCCTGCCTGGAAGAGACACACAGCTACCTTGTGGAAAAGCATGATGATTGTATCATAAAGTTCCATGCTATACGAGGAAGCTTGTGGATAAATAAGGCATGTGTCTTTCCTCCAAGCATATGTGGTTCCATCTCTGCATCCCTCATGTTAGATGTGAGTGTCATTGTATAGCTAACATAGCCACACAGGAAAAAAAATAAGGTGCCGCCTTCCTCATTGCCACTGCAGAAATTCCTTAGTGGGGGAAGAAGGTGTGGCAAGGAGGGGGTGTAAGGCAATTCCTTCTTGCTGCTATTTTACCAGTTAGGTAAATCACAGCACGGGAGGGGATTTCAACACAGGAGAGACCAGCTGGAGAACAGCAGTCAGGGCTCTCCCACTTGGAGTAGGGAAGGGGACCACCCTACTAAGTGGAATACATAAAATCCCGATAATGACTGAGGTGGGGAGGTAGGAGGAAGTTTGGGTCTAATCCCAGCTGCATGACGGCTCCTTGTAAAATCCCGAGGGAAGTTCTCGGCTGGGGGAATGAGGTAAGAGCGAGGCAGAGATGAACTTTCCTGGGGAATTCCACCTCTCCCCCCATCTCTGACACTTAGATACTCAGTAGATGGACAGGCAGTTTATAAATACCACAGCTAGCTGATTCGGGTGGAGGCTATACATCCTGAGACCAGATGCTGCTTCACAGCTGAACGTTCTGGGGACACACACTGTTTTTTCAACCCATTTCACTGCTAAATAATCCCGTTTGCAAATTGCTTTGCCCAAATTCAGGTCCCATCAGGTTAGTACATGGTGAGGCCTAGATTGGGAGTCCTGCTACCTCTGTAACAGTGGGATCCTCTGGGGCCAGAGACAGGATGGTCTGGTATCTTTGATGCCTGGCAACCTGTCTGACTCGCATTACAATAGCAGCCGGGTGCCTTTATTCCTCCTAACAACTGGTGGGAGGTAAGGCCATGCTACCAGCCCCGCTTGATGGATGGGTCTGAGGCACAGAGAGATGGGGTAACTTATCCTAAGGTCAGAGGGGCAGATATGAAGGAGCAGCGCACTGGCTTCCTGAGTCCCAGCTAGTCTCTTAAACAATGGACCATCCTTCCTCCGATGACACCGCTGCATCCTTCACAGGGAGGTCCCATGTGTGGCAGGCCAGGCTGAGGCCTGGTCTACACTTACCGCGGCGACTTGGCGCAGTAGACGGGAGTTACTCAAAGTACGCAAAAAACGTGCCTAACTCCCGTCGGCGTCTGTGCTTCTCTTCTGCGTGCCGAATTCCCTGCACTGCGCCCACGGGCACTGCGTTCCCATCGACGCAGCGCTCACCTCTTGAGGAGGTGGTTGTAGTACGTCGACTTCTGCATCAATTAAGCGGGTCTTCACTGACTACTCAGTGGGTCAAGATAAGTTGACTTTGCCACCAGTGTAGACATAACCTGAACTGAATCATAGAAGGCCTCGGGGTCCTGTGAGATCCTGCTCTCAGACCTGACCCTCCTTCCACCTGGACAGGGCTGGCTGGCACAGGCTGAGCTGAGGGGAGGGGATGAGGAGGCTCCTTGCCTTGAAGCTGACGAACTTGTGCTGTTGACTCCTTAGCTTTCACACAAGGCTGAGGCTCCCAGCCAGAGGGAACATACAGGAGTCCATCACTGCACTCCACTGCACATCCTAGTTAGGAAAACCCAAGAGCTGCCCAAATCTTTCCCCATTCGTAGGATGCAACTGGACCCACTGCCGCCCTGTTACAATGTTCGGAGCGACTCATGTACGTTTCTGGCCAAGGCCACCATCACCTGGAAGGGTTTAAATCTCATATGAAAAGCTGTTTTGGCAGGATCTCTAGGTAGCTAGCTGCTTTTACCTGCCAGCCCCATGTGCCCCAAAAGGGAGCAGGTGGGCAGCCACCCGCAGATGGTGGATTTGGGGGAAGAAACCTACTGCCAGGTTCACAAGTGACCGATCCCTTTCACCTGATTTATTTAGAATGTAAGCGTCTCAGGGCAGGGACCGTCGGCTATTGTGTGTTTGTAGATCACCTAGCGGTAGGGCTGGTTGGTCTCTAATTAACAAGATTATTTTAATTATAACAATAACAAGAGGGAAGCAGGCCAGAGAGTCACCCAAAAATGGGACTTGGAGGCAGAGGGCCTTCCGACTGGCACCGAGGATGCTAGATGGAAAGCAGGGATCTGGTCCCCTCCAGGTGAGGGAGCAGAGGGAGCAGCAGGAAGGGAGCTGGGGCCTGTTGTGGGAGGAGGGCTGTGGGGAGGGGGATGGAGGTTTCTTTGGCTCATGCTTCATCACACAGTTCCGGTCAGTCAGCAAAATGCTGATCAGAACCAAACCCAAATTTCAAGCTTGGCAGGGATCCCTGGTCTCTGAGTAGCCCAAACACTCAGCCTGCGAGCCATGTCACACCAAGATATGATCCTTTACACACCCGAGAAAAACCTGAATGAGGACTGCCCCCGAGAATTTCAGAAGCCCAGGTGAGTCTCATATCAACTCTGACCCCTAATCGTCCGGAGCTTAGAATTACTCTGCTGAAGCCTGTGTGATGCATGGAAACATGGTTGCTCTTTGATGCACATAGCACTGGCTCAGCGTGTGTGAACTCCCATCTGGGACCAAGCTTTGCAGAGAGACCCCTGCTGCCAGACCTTGGCTGCACTTTGGAGCAGGGAACCAAGCAGAGAGGTAGATCTATGCAACAGCTGCCCGCACCACCACCTGCTGTCGCTTCTGGATCCTTCCTGGCAACGAACCCATCTTATTAACGACCCCAGCTGCTCTGTCTCTGACATGGCCCCTGCCATGTCGAATGGGAATTCAGTGCCATCCATGACAAAGGCGGGACTGTGTCCGGCCTGGGGAAGCCAATGAAGGAAGCGGGTGGCGGGGTGCTGGGAGTGGCAGCGTCTCACCTCTGCTGACATGATGCAACTGCAGCCCCAGCAAGAGGATGAAGAGAAGCAAGTGACAAGTCATGTCACCAGTTTACTAAACACAGGGATGGGGGGAGCTGGAGCAGTGGCACTGGGCACAGAACACTTGGTGGGTCTGGCTGACACTTGCCAGGAGATCCTGGAGCTGCGCAGAAAGCCCGGGTGACAGCTCATTGCTTGGAGGCCGCGCTGGGGAAGGGCTGCCAGCTAAACCTGTGGACTGAGGACTGGAGTGAAGTAATGCGCCGTCAGGGGCCAGTGCACATTTGTACATTACCTGGGACATGCTCCAAGTTCACATCAGCCAGCCAGGAGCCTGGGAACTTTCACCATTCGTACTTGGAGTCAGTTTTACAAATGGCCTTGCCTTTAACTCCACCCTCTTCATCAGCGCTGGCAGCTGAACTCCCATTCCCTTCAGACGTGCATCCTGAGACTCGGAACTGTTCTGCACCTGCTCCCGTTCCACGTCTTTAGGCAGCACCATCCCTGGCTGCTTAGTCAGCCACAGAGTCAGAGTGAACCCCTCCTGGCACAGCAGATGCCAGGAAGTCTACGGCCTTGGACCAGCAGGTTTGGGAGGTGTCTAGGATTGCGGTGCCCCAATGTTCCAAAAGCCAGCCTTGCACATTGCAAATAGTCCTTCAACCAACCTGGGCACCTGTGGGGCTATGGATGCATCAAGCAGACTCTCCCCACGGGGGCCATTGCCTCTCTGCCGTGCGCCGCCATGCGGAGTTGGAATGAGGAGGTGCAGATTCCAGGCCGTACCTGTATGTTTCATGCTTGCCAATGAGCATCTAAAATCTGTGTCCTTGGTAAAAATGGAAGGTGAATGCCTGGCTCATCTGTCCTGCAATGAGTGCGTCACTGTGCACTTCTCAGCAGTGAGCATGCACATGGGTCCATCCTCTGGGTGCTGTGACTTCCACCCAGGAAGGGTTAATATTTCTCCTCTGCACCGAGAGAATGTGCTGGGACTTTGCCCGTCCACACTGCAGCCCCCTAATTGCAGGCTCTAATTCACTCCTGGCTCAGCTCGGCCATTCCTCGATGACACACAAACCCTTTCAGCTCCCTTCTGCCTCTGGCAGGGGCCTGTGGTCCCAGTGATGGTCCTGGCGTGGTTTAGCATCATTCCCAGCCCTGCCAGTCCAGCCCGCAAGAAGAATTGGAGCAATCAGAAGTTTTCCCTTCTGCCTCTGCTCCCTGGGGCTTGGCTTTGGCACAAGTGGCTGCTGCCAACATAATTGCATTCTGCTTCCACTCTCCTAATTACTGGCTGAGAAGAGGGTTTGTTTTGCAATGGGCTGTTTGGTACCTGCCTCTGCCCCGCCAGCCCTGCTCAAAGTGCACAGACTTGCTCCATCTCACACCAGGGTAGGCCAGGAGCAATTCCACTTGAGGCCAATGCAAATCAGCAATAAGGGAGAGGGGAATTAGGGCCTTTCCACCTCGTTCTCTGAGGACAAAGCAGACTGGTAATCTTCATCCGCTCCCCTTGCTGTGTGCAATGCTTTTCATTTCAGTGCTGCTCAGCCAGCGATCACAGCCATTTCTGCTGCCTCAGCAAAACACACACCACACTTCTGGCTCCACAACAAAAGGCAAACAGCTTCATTTCATCATAATCACTGGCATTTTCTGCAGTGGTGCCTGGTCTGTAGCCTCTGCTGACTGCCTCCCTGCTACTCCAGCTGGTGGAGATGTGTGACTGACCCATGACTATTGTACAGCGCCGGTACCTCCTGATCCACTCATAGTGGGCCTTATCCAACACCAAGGAAGTCAGTGACCTCTGTGGCCTTTTGGATGAGAAGTGAGACAAGCTGAGCACAGCTCCTTCCAGTTTAGCCTGAAGACATGATCCCAGCTGAGACATGTTCAGCCCTCCCAATTGAACACGTAACTGGATTTCACCCAGGCGCGAGCGTAGTGTGGCCAGGTGCCCGGTTTTCAACCCAAAAGTCTTGTCAAAAAGGGACCTGCCAGTGTCTGGTCAGATCCATGGGCTGGACACCCAAAGTCTGGTTACTACAGGTGGGGGAGGTGGGGAGGCCCCGGGTCATCACCCACGCCAGCCCCTACTCAGACAAGGCAACCTCCTACCTGTGTCAGGCAGCTGCAGCTCCCAGCCCCAGCTCCACAGGTGAGACTCTTCCGACCTGGACGAGAGGGGAAGGGAGGAAGAGGAGCGAACGGGGGCGGGGTTTTAAGGGAAGGGGTGAGGAGGAGTCGGGGACTTGGGGAAAGGAGGGTAATGGGGAAGGGGTGAGGCAGGGGAGGTTCTAGGTTCTGGAGTGTCCTGATTTTAAATATTACAAACTCGACAACCCTTGGTGTGGTGCAGTTAGGTGCTTCACTGACTTTACTCATGGGGATATGGGTTCAAATTCTGATTGATCTCATGAGTGAAATGTGGCTAGAGGTTGATGCCTGCATTGTGCTTACAGTGAGGTCAATGGGATTCTGTATCTTCTCAGGCCAGAAGTTTTGAGCAACTGGAAAGAAATAATTACAATGGAAAACCTTAGGCAACCAGGCTCCAGGTGTTCTACAGCAATAATGGGCCCAATTCTCCAGGCACTTAAACCTTTTTCACACTAGTGCATCTCATTTGTAGATGATACAAAGCTACTCAAGATAGTTAAGTCCAAAGCAGACTGTGAAGAGTTACAAAGGGATCTCACAAAACTGAGCCACCGGGCAACAAAACAGCAGATGAAATTCCATGTTGATAAATGCAAAATAATGCACATTGGAAAACATAATCCCAACTGTACATATAAATTGATGGGGTCTAAGCTAGCTGTTCCCAGTCAAGAAAGAGATCTTGGAGTCATTGTGGATAGTTCCCTGAAAACATCCACTCCATGTGCAGCGGCAGTCAAAGACTCTAACAGAATGCTGGGAATCATTAGGAAAGGGACAGATAACAAGACAGAAAATATCATATTGGCTCTTATAAATCCATGGCACGCCCACATCTTGAATACTGGGTGCAGATCTGGTCACCCCATCTCAACAAAGATGTATTGGAATTGGAAAGGGTACAGAAAAGGGCAACTAAAATGATCAGGGGTATGGAAAAGCTCCCATATGAGGAGAGATTAATAAGACTGGGGCTGGGTCTACAATGAGGGCAGCGAATTCGCCGCCGTCAGATCGATTGCTCTGGATCAACTGAGCGGTCTGTATAGACATGCTCAGTCGATCCAGCAAGCGATGCAGGAAGACCACCCCGGTATGTGGCGTAGCGCTGCGTCGAAGGGAACACTGTTCCCTTCGATGCAGCGCAGTGTGGATGGTGCACAAAGGAGACGCTGCAAAATCGACGGGAGATACGCCAGGGATTTATGTCACTTGCATATCTCCCGTCGACTGCCGCCGAATCGCAAAGGTAAGTGTAGACCGGGCTTGGGACTTTTCCAGTTTGGAAAAGAGATGACTAACGGGGATATGATAGAGGTCTATAAAATATCACTGGTGTGAAGCAAAGTGAATACGGAAGTGTTATTTACTCCTTCTCATAACACAAGTACTAGTGGTCACCAAATAACATTAATAGGCAGCAGGTTTAAAACAAACAAAAGGAAGTATTTCTTCACACAACATACCTGTGGAACTTCTTGCCAAGAGGATGTTGTGAAGGTCAAGATTATAACAAGGTTCCAAAAAGAAATTAGATAAGGTCATGGAGGATAGGTCCATCAATGGCCATTAGCCAGGATAGGCAGGAATTGCTGTTTGCCAGAGGCTGAGAATGGCCAACGGGAAGGCTCACTTGATGATGACCTGTTCTGTTCATTTCTTCTAAAGAACCTGGCATTGGCCACTGTCAGAAGACAGGACACTGAGCTAGATGTATTGGTCTGACCTGCTATGGCCATTCTTATGTTCTTATTTGGTTTTGATGGAGTCACTCCTGATTTACAACAGTGGAAGAGACAGGACGTCAGGGAGCCATTGAGTTTATAAAAGGAGCGAGTGGTTCATGGGATTGACTGGGATTTGCTATGCACAATTTCCAAAACAAGTGCCATGCACTCAAACTCCATAGAAACCAAGAACAAAGCATCATCCCTTCCAGGCTTCTGCTTCCTTTAATGTTATCTAGAGCAGATCTCTGTCTAACGTAACATAATCCTCCTCACAGAACATCTGCCCTCATCATGCAAAGTCATGCTCAGGCTGCTTTTTTCAGGGTAACTGAGTTAATTTATATGAAAGGCCAGCGGGATTTCCCAGGCAATTCTCTCTTGCAGAGGAATTTTACTGAATTTGCAAGAGTTGTGTGGGGGGAGCATTCATATTCCCCCGATTCCCTAACTATCACCTCTCCATATTGACCTACATGTCAGTCAAGTGTGGGGTCTGACAAAGGACAGTGATACAGTCAGACTGTTTGCATTTAGCAACTTCTTAGCCATATAAATTATTCGGTGTCTTTCCCCATGCTTTCTTCAAGGTGACATTGGTGGGTTGTGTGATCTGATGAAAGGGAATAAGAAAAACCAACAACCTGAAAACTGATCCAAAGCGCTAGCTGCAGCCAGAAATGTAAGCCGGTTCCCTTCTGTTCTGGTTGGCTCATTCATTGCACTTAGGAAGGACACAGTTTCGAGATGATGATGGAAGAAATTATGCATTCAGGAATTCAAAGACATGGCTGACTCCTTCATCCAGAGAAGGGCTGTGAAATCATATGGCCTGGTGCATGCTACTTATGTAAAGTGTTGTGTAACCCTGGCCAACCTCAGTGCTTGTGCTTGTCAGATGAGGAGAGGGTGGAGAGGAAGGCAGCTCCTAACCCATTCTGCTGGGCAGGGCCATGTCCTGCTTGGAAGCCCTGAGATACAAAAGCCCTGGAGCTGCAGCCTGAGTCTTTATAACCACTGGTCATAAAGTAAACTGCTGCCTCCCCTCCCACAATGCATCTGGCCCAGGATTCAGGGCTGGCAAGTGAGGCTCATAACTAGGGAATTCTGCAATGCAGCCTATGGCTTCTCTTTACAATGGAGACCCCCTCAGGAGAGAACGGACTCCAGCACATGCTCCCCGCCTCCATCCAAAGACCCTGGCCACTGGGAATAAAGTGGAGCCCGCTGCAGTGATCTGGGGTTCCTGTAGCTGGCTCTGCACCTATCCAACCATGTGATATAAGGCGACTGCAGGCCTACTCCAGTTTATGCAGATTCAGAGTGGCTTTGAACTCCTAGCACACAGCCAGGCAAGGGCAGAGACCTGCCGACTTTACCACACCTCTTGCCCCTGCAGAGAATTGCTGATGTCTTGGCCTCAGCACAGTAGCTGATGTCCATGCTCTTTCAGACCAGCTCTCCCTGGGCTAACAGCTAACCCCGGCTATTGCAGTGAGTTAGACAAGGCGGGGGGTCGCAGGATCATTATTTCATGGCTCCACCGCCACATCCTGACGCTTATAAGACAACAAGCCCATTGTGTAAACGAGTGTGAAAGAGCTAGAGACACGAAGAGCGCGCTAATGTCATCAGTAACGAAAGGGCAAAGGGAGTTTAACGTTGCACCCAGGTGCACATGCGTAATAAAAGCTGACAGCAGGAAAGGCTGGTTCTGCCCAGCCAGGCAGCAGCAGAAGAAAGCGCCCGGGGCCACGCGACACACCGGTTCCTTGCACGCCACAGCACCTCTCACTGCAGAGCCTGCCCCCGAGTATGAGGTGACACGACCAGGACGACAATGCTGTGCACCTCTTCGAGCCTGGCGTGGCCTTTGCGGGCGAGAGGAGGCAGGCAACACGCAAAGGGCTTTGCTTGGCTCCGGCTCGTTCTGAGGAAGTCACCACAGATTTATGGGAGGCGGGGGAGGAATCGGGTCATAACCTGCAGCACGGGAGTCATCAGCAGGACTGTAACTAGCCCCCAAGGTCCCCGCTACTGCCCAGGATTCAAAGCTGCCCACTGCAGAGGCTGCTTCTTTCATTTCCTGTGGAGTTGTTGTTGTTGTTGTTTTTTTCTTTTCAGTTCCTGCCTGGTTTTCATTGCTTAGATTAGAAGGTGGAAAAAAGCCAAAGGGAAGAGACCATTTGTGCTGATGTTGCCAGGCACTTGCTGGCAGTGTTTGCTCTGCCAGTCGCAGGCTGGTGCAGCTAGCCCCTTGGCCTCCTTCAGGGCAAAGATTTGAGGTTTATGTCCTATCCCTACTGCAAGAGTGAGGCTGGGTCTACACTGATGGCGGCGAATTCGCCGCCATCACATCGATTGCTCTGGATCGACTGAGCGGTGTGTATAGACGCGCTCAGTCGATCCAGCAAGCGACGCAGGAAAACCACCCCGGTAAGTGGCGTAGCGCTGCGTCGAAGGGGGCGCTGTTCCCTTCAACACAGCGCAGTGTGGACGCTGCGCAGAGGAGACACTGCAGTCGATGGGAGATATACAAGTGATTTACGTCACTTGTGTATCTCCCGTCAACTGCCGCCGAATCGCAAAGGTAAGTGTCGACCGGGCCTGAGTAAATGGGCTTGGGCCAAAGGGCACTGCATGAAGGATTGAATTCTCCCCCAGCCACTGCACAGCTGTGTCTGCAGTGTGCAGGCTGTGGCCATCTCCATGGTATCTGTATTCCCCAAGTCCAGCCACACTGGCAGAGATCACACCCTAGCCCATCTCCCAGACACTCACTGAACCCCCACCCACCCCCCCCGAGCTGAGAGCCAGCACAAGGCCCAAGCTCGGCTTCAGTGCTTCATCTGCAGCCAGTGGTGCACAAGCTGCGTGGTGCCTGTATGCCCACGGGGAATTTGGTCCAGTCTACACTTGCCTGCAAATTCGGCGGCAGTCAACAGGAGTTACACAAGCTAAGCAGAGTCGCTTGCATAACTCCCGTTGACTTTGTAACTCCTCTTCTACGCGGAGTCTCCACTGCGCTGCACGGACGGGAAATGCGTTCCCATGGACGCAGCGCCATGCCACTTGAAGGGCTGGCTTTAACGTGTCAACCTCTGGATTGACTGAGCGGGTCTTCACAGACCATTCGGTTGATCTGGATGGATCGATCTGACGGCGGTGAATTTGCTGCTATCAGTGAAGACATACCCTTTGCTAACCCCTCTCCACAGCATCTGCAGCCCCTTCCTGCCCACCCTTCCCCAGCGCAGGCGGGCCAGGCCCAGGACATTGCTTCTGTGGATGAGGTACCCAGAACAGTTCCCGAGCAGCATGTCAGGAACTTCTCCAAGGTCGCGTCTTCACTACAGAAACGAACAGGGGAAAGGGCTAAGAACACGGGGGAAACAGCTGAGATCAATAAAACACCAGGAGCTCTGCACTATGAGATGCTCTACACTGGAGAAGCTGGACAAGGGAAGCAAGCCAAGAAACATCTCAAGAAAAAGTTTCTTTGTGCCTCAGTCACTTTCTTGCCCAGCAAGTCGTCTAGTCATTTGCCCCAGTACAAAGCTGAGACTAGATGAACACAGGGGTCCCTTGGGGCCTCAGAATATATGAAACTGAGTGCAAAGAGTTGCCACAACTCTAATTCAGCAGTAATGGAGAACAGGTGCCACAACGTAATTGTGTGCCAGACTTTGTATCTACCATGGTCAGGGTCATGCAGGGTCCAACACTTTTTATTGCTTGTGTGGACAGGACAACACAGTGATGTAGCCCAGTTCAGTCACGGTTGTAGATCATTCATTCATGCAAGAGTGTGATGCTCAGCACTTGCATTTCCTCTGATTTATTCAGCCTGCACATTGAATGTTCATCATTTCCAATTCTTTCCTGTGCATTGACCACAGATATTCTGGAAATATTCTTAGATATTCTAAGGAGCTGTGTCCTTAGTCATGATTAGTCAGATGAATGCGTGCTACATTCTGTTTCTTTGCTGGATGGATGCCAATGCACTTCCAGCATGAATACTGAAACACACTTACAGCAAACATCTGTGTCAGTAAACTGGATGGTTGTAATATTCCTGGGCAATGAACACAGGGGAGGCACAAACTCATCCATTTAAAGATTCCAGTGAATGCTTTCAGAAAGTGTTTTTTGAATATTCACCCAGATCCTTAAAAAGCTCTGTTTTAAAATCTATAACAAACACACTGAAAACACTGCGAGTGAATGTCACTTTTTATCCAACCAAGACTGGCCATTCCTGCATTTAAGGAATCTCCAAGGAGATTCTTTATCACAGCAAACAGGATTAACAGTTGCATTTGCAAAACAGGGCTTAAAGGGACACCATCATTTTCAAAAATCACATTTGTTTTTGAATGTGCTTCATGTGCTGTTGTTAAAAGCAATAAGGCCTGAAATACAAGAGCTGCAAGAGATTAGAAACCAAAACATTTCTCTATTTTCCAGTTTGTTTGCATTGTGCATTTGACAGCATTTTGTGTATAATACCAGTTACACTGTCACAAGTATAGTGAATCAATTAGGCCGTTTCCACTGCTGCTTGTGTGGGTTTTTCACACAGCAACAGGGGAAAGAAAAACATTTTTAAAAACAAGAACATGTGACTGTAAAAACCACAAACAGTTGTCAGAGACTCCAAGTCAGGTGTGAGATCCGAATCTGCTTTTAATTCTTTTCTTTGATATTGACTAGATTTCAAGTTGACAGCATCCCCAAATGCACGAATGGAACAATTTTCCTGGCAAAAAACTGTGAATTGTCAACTCCAGTCATTCGAAAATCCTGAGCAGGACACCAAAATCCTGAGGTTGGTTTAAAAATCATGACGTTTTAAAATATAATAATAAATGTGCGTTCTTTTTCTTTGCCTGGGATTTTTCAGCCTTCAAGTCATGCTCAGGCCATGTTTTCAAGCTTTTCTGTACAACTATAAAGGCTAGTAACTTATGAATTAAAAAAAGGAAAGCTGAGATTCTTACTGAATCACCTGACCCAAGAAGCTGAGGCTTTAAGAAGAACACCAATTATGACAAGACTTGTGAAAAAAATCTTGGAAACTCACAAGACTGAAACACTGTGCTGAGCCCTGAAAGTCCACAAGAGTCTTTTATAAACGTACAAGACCTATGCAGAATCCCATGGGATCTATTCATATGTACTGGTGTTTGCTGGCCTTATGTTGACATGATATTTGTGACATTTATTCTTGACTTACCATGACCAGTTTGTGGCTGTGATTTTCTGTTCAGAATAGTGTGCCCAGAGAAAGAGAAAGTCTCACAGATCAAGGAAATCTTGAAATGTTCATGAGAGCTCATACCTCAGCAAACAGCCACGCAGATGGGATATCGAATTGTGACTATCAGAGCAAGCTGGCCGCAAACAACCTACAGGCTGCAGCCAGACTACAAAAAGTATTATCAAACAACCACAGATATCCTTCCCACACAATTTGTCTGTCTTGCCTATTAGACTTTGGGGCGAGGCCTGATTCTGCATCCATGCACTACCTAGCGTAGTGGGGACCCTGATCTCAGTGCAGACTTCTGGTTGCCACAGTAAAATAAATAACAATTAATAATAATTGATAAAAACTGTGTTCCATTTGCAGACAATTCCTGAATAAGGAAACGAGCTAAGTTTGCAGCGTTGCTAACTCCTGCAATTTTATTGGGAGTCTTGCAATAATTGGTATTTTTCTTAAACCCCCAGCTCCTGGAAGCCTGTGATTATGTGAAGATCTCAGCTGTCATTTAAAAAAAGTAAGTTTCTGCTTCTCATGGTTGTGAAGAAAAGCGTGAAGACATACACCCTAAATACTCAGAAAGCAGAAGGCAAATAACAAGAAGACAAAATGTATTATTTTTTAAAGAAATCCTATTGTTTTTAAGCCAATTTCATTATATTTTGGGCCTGATTTGGGATTTTTGAGCACTGGGGTTGGCAAGATTGAAATGAGGCTCTTGTAGTTTTCAGCCATCCCTGGACTCCAGCGGATCTGCTCATGTGCTTAAAGATGAGCACGTGGTTCCGTGCTTTGCTGGATTGGATGGGAGTGCTCAGCAGGGAAGCCACTCGCGGGGCCGAAAACAACAGGACTGCTCCCTGAGTAAGGGCCTGCTTGGATGAGTAAGGCTGGCGTTACCTGGCCAGGTGAGGTTTCCAGGGAGCTATCATGTTAGGGCAGTCGTAGTTCTGAACTGAAGGCAAGTGCAATGGTCGCACCCTTCTAAAGGGCACGAGCCTGAGAGAGGACGTCAGTAGCTGCTGTTGACGGCTCCCGGGAAACCCCCTACAGCTCAGTTACCTTCAGAAATGAAAGTCCTACCAAGAGCTGGGACCACCACGTGGGCCTGCTCCTTTCATCAGCAAGGCTGTCCTTGCAGAATGTCCGGGAGCTGAATGTGACAAGGAAAGGCCTCTCCGGCCACGGGGCTGACGTGCACAGTCCTGCACAGAGCATGCGCCAGGGGACCTCTGCCGCCTCCTTGGAGTCACGGGTGGCTCGCGGGACTGCGGCTCTGAGTGCCGAGCGCTCACGTCAGATCCGGCCAGAGGCCAATCTACGCTGGCCCGAGACTTTCAACGTCCAGCCTGAGGGTCATTTCTCAGCAGTGCTGAGAGAGTTGCAGGTGTTTGGCCCCATCAAACAGGCCCAAAATTACAGGCCACTTTTGACCTAAGGACCAGGCTCCCTGGTAGGGGAGAGGAGCCAGTCAGGGAACCGCTGCAGGAGCAGCCAAAGCAGGGACTGATGGCGTTGATGACATCATCAAAGTATTTCCTGCCTTTCCGACTAAGCATTCCCTGCCCTGCGCCGATTGGCTGTTTACTGCAACCCTCCTGCTCCGCCTACCCCATCTCTTCACCTCCACTTCACTCCACACCTGCCCTTCTCCCCTGCCTGTCCCCTGACCTTCTCCATCCCCTCGTCTGTCCGTTTGGCTGATACGCTCCTGTCTGACCCCCTCCAATGGTGACACTAGCATGCCATTCTCTGCCTTCGCTCTGCTGCTGTGTTTTACCCCTGCCCACCCTTTGTCTGTCCTGTCTATTAGACTAGAAACTCATTGGGGCAGGTACTGGAAGGTGCCATGATACTAGGGTGATAGACATGATGGGAGAACTGTGAATCTTTTGCTTTCTGTTACGTGGATGCAGCCCCCCGCAGAATTTAGCTCTTAGGGCTATAATCTGAGAAGGGCTAAGCTCAGACTCCTGGTGTACAGGTGCAGTCGGGGCCAATATAATTTGCACCTGAAAACTTTGGTTACAGAAAATGAGTTGCAGATGTTGCTCTGAGTACCTGCATCCCTAACATGAGTCATTTGCACCTGGAACTGAAGGGCAGCTGAGAAACCCTCGTGTGAATTTTGCAAGTATAAATTGTGTCAAGCGAAAGGAAGCCGCCCATCTGAAAATGTGCCCCTAAATGGGATCTCTGCTCAGTGGCCTCACGCCGCACACGCCTCCTGCTAATCTCACAACATCTTTTCATCACCAAATGGTCTCTGTGCATTTTACACCCCTTCACTTGGAATTCTCAATCGCACCAGGCAAGCTGACTCCTGTTGGTCCCAGACATCTGGGAAAAGGGAAACTGGGGAAGGGAAAAGTGTCTTTTTTCCTGGATTTTTTGTTTGTTTGTTTTTGTTTTGTTTTTTCATTTTTTGTTTAACCTTACAAGAAAATTCACTTTTGCTCTGGGCAGTTCTGTACATTTCACCAGATGCCGGAGGGAACCTGCTTTTTGTTTCCCCAAAACCCCTTTCATGCATCAATACTAAAATCAAGCTTCTTGCATCAGCAGCTGCTGATCTGGAAGTCCTGTCCTGAGAAATCGCTCTCCCAAAGAAAAAGCCTGAAACGTACCAGGGAGAGCAGAGAAATAATGGACTTGGCCTTGCCATGTCCCTCTGTGACCCAGAGCCCTGTTGGTGCATCTGGCAAAGAGTTCACTGCTCTTTACAAGCAACTTCTGTCTCAGATCTGACAAGCTCACGACATCCAATATGCCGCTTTCTTGGTATTTATCCATAAAGGGCAGCATGGGAGGTCTCCCCTAAAAGCTGGAAACTTACTGAAACTCAGTCATGGTGAGATGTGTGTAGGGACAGTATTTGAGGAATAATATAACTATTTAAAATTATGCCCTTGTGGTGTTGGAGTGAAAGTGAGTCACCAGAGTGATGTGTTGCAGTTGATCCATTGAAGGGAGAGGGATTTGTCACCCTCCCCAGCTACCGGCTAGGTAAAGTCCATCGCTGCTACAGCCCAGAAAAGTCAAAGGAAACACACCAAAGACAAACTCTAAACATCGAAAGCACTTGGCAGTGGCAAGGAACGACATGACAGTGAGGTGAGGGCCCTGTCTGTGAATAAAGACAATGGCCTGCTTTAGTATATCACAGGGCGGAGAACGACACTTTGCATCCATTCACGGACGGGGTACCTTAGTGACCGGGGATGCTTCATGAACAACTGGACCAGCAACCGCCGCAAAGAGTGCACGTTGGGTGAAAGTGTACGTTTTTAGCCAGGAAAGGGAATGGTTACTAAGCGGAGGCCCTAGTTTGTGTTTTATGATTTTGTTTTTTGGTAACCATTTGTTTCCCTCCCTCGTGCTTGTTTCTGTTTGAGTCTAAGTTCTTCCTTAAATAAATGTCCTTTTGTTTTACTGTACTGTGCGTGGCATAGGAGCGGTGTCTACGGTCAAAGTGGTAACCTGGGTACACTGGACTGGAGGAGCTGGGATTTGGGTGGGTATTGAGTGACCGGCACCACACAGGGACACTTTGCAGGGACTCGTGGGCTGGGATGCATCGATGGCCAACCTGCTGGGCTGACAGGAGTGTGAGCTGGTGTGCTAATGTGACACGCTCCCTTCGGCCAGACAGAGCCTTGCACAGACTTACATCTCTGAGGGGTTCGTAGGGGAAGCCCGGCCCGTCCACTCCACAGGGCTCCAGCACAGGGCCCTTAAAGCAAGCAGGTGAAGTCAGACCTCAACATCTCCTGCTGGGCCTGAGCGCCTTCCCATCCCCCTGGTGCTGTGGGCATCTCCAGCCATAGATCTGGTCACCCCTTCTCTGGGGGTCCCTCTGGCCAGCTTCCCATCAGCCTGGTGGCAGGACTTTCCTTCTCAAACCCACCCAGCTGCTTCCCAGCACTTTTATTCTCCCAGCTGCTGGGAGGCTGCCAGTCAGTGCTGGCTGGCAGGTGTTTCACTAACTCCTGGGTTGCCAGGGCAGCCTGGAGTCTATACACCCCGTGACAGGGAGCTAACACCCGGCTGGGGTGGGCAAGACTCCCTCATGCTGGAGGCAGTGGCAGCAAGGTGTCTCACAGGCCTGGGGCCCCGAGCACCATCACGGCTTCTCTGCCCCTTCCAGAGAACCCAGCGCAGGTGAGAACAGAAACGCAGACTGGGACCCTGGGCAGCCCTGGCACAGGATAAGCAGATGGTGGAAGATCTTTGTGCCCTCCCACCCCCCTCCCTTCTGCACTGACCCGGGATCCAGCCACTCTCTGGCTCTGAGTACGGCCCACACACAAGTTATCGGGTTTCCATGCCTGGGGCTGTTGTCCCAGACAGGCAGAAAGCGCATGTCCCTGCTAGCCCCACTCACCTCCTCCCACAACCCTGCAGTTCGTGGGAGCCTAGAAAGCCTCCAAGAGAGGAGTCAGGAGCAGGGGCTAGTGGGCTGAGAGTGCATGGAGCTTGGGTGGGCAGCAGAGGAGGTGGGACTTGGAAAGTGCCTGCAGCGTGCGGATGGGCCAGTGGAGGAGGAACACATGGGAATTTCCAGACTGGATCAGAACTGAGGTTCATCTTGCCCAGTGTCCTGTCTATGACAATGGCCAGTACCAGGCGCTTTAGAGGCAGGCATAAGAACCTCCCCATTGGCAGATGTGGGATAATCCGCCCCCACATCCTAGTGCATTGTGGTGCTGTGCAACCAGAGTGCAGCTCATCCCACCAATGATACCTGGCGCTGTCCAGAATAGAGCAGGAGAGAATTACCCACTGTGAGAGCAGGAATTGCCCCTGACCAACAGCAGCAATGGGTTCTGAGATGGGCTGTGTGGAGAGATGCTGCTCACAACGTTGTTTATTTGTATATTTGTACTGAAGTACACTGAAGGGTCCCAGACAGAGACTGAGGTAAGTATCATTTTCAGAAATGCTGAAGTGTCTTAGGAGCTGAGTCCTAAGTGTTTCCACCGCTTACAGAACGGGGCATCAGCTCCTAAGTCAGGATGACAGCTTTGAAAATGTTGTCCCAGGGTCCTATTGTGCTAGGTGCTGTACCAACATGTAACAAAACTTGGTCCCTGCCCCAAAGAGCTTCCAGTCTAGATCTAAGATAAAAGACAACAAATGGATACAACAAACAGAGAGCGGAGCACAAGAAAACAATGAGACAGATCTGTCTGGCATGACATGATTGCTGCTATGCTTATGGATTATACAAAGGGAAGGAGCTGAAGTCTTGTTTCCAATGTAAGTTGGTGAAAAGAGGTTTGGTACTAGAAAAAAAGTCAGATGTAGAAGTCACGTGGGCTGAGTGTGGCATTTGAAAAGCTGTTCCCAATGCCAATAAATAGCTTCAATCGCTTCCTATATGGCAGCGTAGCTGTTTGAAGCAGTCTATGGAGTGCCAGCTGCTGCAGTAAGCAGTGTGGGACTTGATGTGGAAAGGAAACTGAGCTACAGTCCAACACTTTGTCTATGAGCAGATCAAAGACAGAAGTGGAAGTGGAGCTAACCTCAGGGAACACTGAGCAAGAACTTGGGCCTGCCCTATGCACTAAAATGATTCAGTCTTTTCTTGTTGTAACTTGTATCAAATTCTTCTAGCTCTGCCTTTAACTCCTTGCTTTTATTTTCAATAACTATCTCCATATATTGAGTCCAACCATCTGCTCTCTGCAACCTTCAGTTTTATTTATGCTCTGAAAGATACACCATGGCAAGCAAATCAGAGCTGGCTCAGAGGACCAAGGGTTGGGCTATGATCTAAGAGTCCTTTTCCATCTTCAGCATTTGATCATCCTCAGCAGGATTCACTGCAGCTCTGAGGCAGTGCCCTGCTGATAGCTGTAACCATGACAGAGAAAGACATTTTTGTCTTGGCTTATTTCCAGGGAATTTAGCTCTGAGGATTTTTTCAGACTTTTTGGAACATTTCTTTAAAAAGATATCAAATGATGGCACTAGAGAGAGAGGCTGCAAAGTGTCCATTGGGCAGGAGGGGAAGGCGATCTCTGAAGGATCTTTAATTCATTCAGGATGCGAAATCTGTAGCAGGCCAGTCACGCTGTGAATTGCCATTCATTGCATACACTGCACCAGTGTATCCCCCAGAGCCAACGTGACGGAGAAGTGCACGCACATGAAGACTAATCCACAAACTCAGCTGTATCGCTGTAGGCCCTTTGCCTTGACATGGAGCTAGCCCTCAGAGCTGAGGTCACACCAATGGCACATTTGTTTTCTTCTTTTTTTATTAATATTAGAGTAAAACAAAAGAAAAGGGAATTTTAAAAAGCCTCTTTGCTTAAGTGACTTTCAGATTCTGACTCAACAACTTGAAATGCAGGAGTTTCCGAGTGATGACAGGACTTGCCTCCTTAGGTGCTCCATGCCCTAAGCTCAGTGGAGTGGCCTGTGGGCTGGGCTTTCTGGGCTGAATCAGAGCCAAGTGTTATTGCAGACACTGATATTGGTTTCCCGTACACACTGCAGTGATGGAGAGGAAGCAGCCACGGCGACAGGCAGTTTACTCCAGTGGAATGCCCCCGGCACAGAGAAGAGCCTTTTCAAACGACACTGACAATAGCGTTAGTGAGAGGCAGTTTGCAAAAGAAGCCTGGAGTTTGCAGTCTATGCATATGGAAACAGCCAGCTCGGGTGGAATTCGGATTAGAGAGGGAACAGCAGTACTTCGTGTCAGAAGGGGTCGCTGTGGTGGTGGAGTGAATCCTGAATGTAAGCACCTGTGTCACAAGGAGCGAGACTGAATGTTGCAGTGTGCTGGGGCAGTTGGTATGTACTACTTTGAACAGCAGCCCCTGGCCTATGCTGACATGCGCTGCAGGCTAAGTGGGTCTTGTTGGGCACTGTGATCTGTGCCTTCACAAACCCAGGGCTTCACTGTACAGATTGACTCGTCTGCCACACGTAACATCCAGCTGGTGCCCAGCTGAGAGAGCCACTAGCGGCAGCTTGCCAGGAGCCCCAGGGCCCCCGCTCCTCAGCATAAAAGGAAGCAAATTGCGCGCGTCTCATCTTAAACATGACTGTGCAATATGGGGACAGCACAACAGGTCCCTTGTGCAGCTCTGAGACCACTGGGAACAAGAGGATCTGGTGCATGCTGGGAATCTCTCATTTTCGAAAGCAGCTTTTCCATGTCAAAGATGAGGGTTGCTGTTGTGGGCCATGTAGTGCAACTCCACAGCCTTGTGTTGCACCAGCCACTCTTTGACCTTTCCTGTTTTAGCATTTAATTAATAGCCCACCAGAGTGGGAATTAACCTAAGGTGCATTCTCCATCACTTGGAGTTTTTAAAACCAGATTGAAGGTCTTTCTAAAAGATGCTCTCCGGCTCAACCAGATATGCCGGGCTTGATGCGGGAACCACTTGATGAAATTCTCGGTTATGCAGAAGCTGTAACTAGATAATTACAATGGTCCCTTCTGGCCTTGGAATCTGTGTGTCCAGCATAATGCATTCACCTTCCCTGCCCATTGCGCAAGGGGATGGACTGGCTTGTGCTTCTCAGAGCTCTGAGTTAAGTTGTGCTGCGGGTCAGAGTCTGGTGAACCTTCCCTTTCACTCAGGCCATGCCAGACCTGAGCTTTGGCATTTTCATTGGTCCGGAATGTGTCGACTTCTGGCGCTATGTGACAGTAGTAAGGAATCAGAGGAAGAGTATCTCCCCTCAGATACAGAACACATAACTTTCTTAGAGTCACAGGAAAAGCGTTATGAAGACGGGACAAAGGCATAGACACAATCAGTACTTGGCTAGTGTCTCAGCTCCTGGAGTCATGTGATGGCATCAGAATCACACCATTCGTTTACTAATCAAAAATAACCTTTCCAGTGGGGGCGCCGTGTTAGTCTGCATAGAGCAAAACAGCGAGAGTCCTGTAGCACCTTAAAGATTAGCACATTTTTGCAAGCATAAGCTTCTCACCTTCTAATCAACAGTTGTGAATAAGCCTCATCCACTCTAACTGAACTGACTTTGTTAGCACTTGCCCTCCCCATTGCTGTTTCTTACCCTTGGATGCATATATATACCTATCTGTGATTTTCACTTCATGCATCTGACAAAGTGGGTTGCAGCCCACGAAAGCTTATGCCCACAGAAATTTGTTAGTCTTTAAGGTGCTCCAGGACTCTTGGTTTTTTTAAAAATAAACATTGTTTCTAGCCTCTTCCTAGCCTGAGTGTAGCTGACATTGGGATGTCTGTCTGAGCCTGCAAACAGCCAGAAATCTTAGCTCTGAGAAGGGACAGCTGCCCCCATTCATCTTAGTGGGTTATTCAAGCAGAACTCCAATGCTCTGGGGGTCCTGTCACGCAGCAGGGCATTCTGTGGGGGGAGGCCCCGGCTGCCCAAAGAGGAGATGTTAGAACCCCTCCCCTCACAACCAAGCAGACAGCTCTAGAATGGGCATCTCCTGGTGCTGCTATCCCAAGTAGAGGCGTGGCTCCAAGCCTGTGCATAAAGCCCCAGATTGCCTCAGTCTAGTCCAGCTGGGGAGTTTGTTTGGATGAGCACCTGGGTGGGGTTATTGTGAGAACCTTGGAAGCTGTTTAACATGAGTGTGAGGCTGACCATTTATAATATTATTGATATCAATATTGCAAAATTGCAATAATTTGTACAAGATAGGCCATCTCAGGTATGAAAGGAGACTCAAAGAACTTGGCTTGTTTAGCCTGGCCAAAATAAGGCTCCGGGGGGATATGCTTGCTCTATATAAATATATCAGGGGGATTAACGTTAGGGAGGGAGAGGAATT
>ML675715.1:1767010-1778288 GCA_007922155.1 Mesoclemmys tuberculata | reverse complement strand
ATTGGTCCCTTCTGACCTATGAGTCTATGAGTCTATGAGTCTATGAGGTACCATTGGAAAGGTTAGAATTTGCTAAGTCTGATAATATTGTTTATGTGTATGTGTCATCTTTTTATTGTAAGCTAGTGACAGAGGATGTGGAGAAAGCTGAGGTACTCAATGCTGTCACAGACAAGGTCAGTTCACAGATCCAGGGAACTACAGACCGGTCAGCCTCACCTCAATCCCTGGAAAAATCATGGAGCAGGTCCTCAAGGAATCCATTTTCAGGCACTTGGCAGAGAGGAAGGTGATCAGGAGCAGTTGACATGGATTCACCAAGGGCAAGTCATGCCTGACCAACCTGATTGCTTTCTGTGAAGAGGTGACTGGTTCTGTGGATGTGGGAAAGCGGTGGACGTGATATACCTTGACTTTAGCAAAGCTTTTGATACAAGCAGTGGCTGTATAGAGAAGAAGAAGAATAGATAACAGTTACCCCACCAAGTCTCGGTTATCCCAATCATGTCATTGTTTCTTGACTGTGCCAGGACTTCCAATTTCTCCTGCCTGTTTCCCAGGCTTCTTGCATTTGTGTACAGGCACTTGAGATAACTGGCCGCTTGCCCTACTTGTTACCTGGCAGCTCTGTGTTCTTGGGGAACCAGGGCGCAAAACCCCTGTTCTCTCTCTGGCTCACTTGAATCCCCCTCCAGCCTCTGCTTGAACCAGAAACAAAAGCTATGAAAGGCTGTGGGAGACACACCTAAAACCCTCCAAACAAGGGTGATAGGATTGAGACAACTCCCCATGCCTCATCTACATAGAAGATGTAAAAAGAGGCATCTCAATGAGCACATCAAATAGAGAACAGGAGCCTCATCTACGTTGAAGATGGAACAAGAATTAGCATGAAGAATGGAGAATCCAAATCCAAAGCAGGGACCACGCTGAACTCTGGGATTGGCAAAGCAGGGACGCACTGCATGATGGGAGATCTCTGCTCCTGATGTAAATGAACTCACACCTACACCTGTCCAGCTCCACAGTTATCAGACCATTCTAGTAGTGATATGCAAAACACTGAATCTGCCTGGTTGCATTGTGAACATTGACCATAGCTGGGAGTGATCAGCTCCTATTGTCCAGCAGAGAAAACCACCCTGGGGTACTTCATTGAGACATTGTTTACCCATAAATAAACCTGGTTCTACAAAAAAACCCTACCCAAGTTCAAACCCCTGTTCCGATGCCTGATTCCAAATGCTGCATACTTCCCCTTTTCCTGACTGATCCCGTTATGGGCTTTGCCTCTCTCTCAAGCGCTCCTGACCCTAAAGTGAACAGCCTGTCTCCTGGGAACTTCTGAGCTGCAAGGAGTGGTGAGATTCCTTTGCCATCTTTCCCCAATTCTCTCTCTCTCTTTAATCCAGGTATAACTTTCTACTTTTGTAATCAAACCTGGGCTAGCCTTCTCCAGTACCCCTACTGTAATTTTGTTGTATTGTAAGTGTTAGATTGTTTTTCTCTCCTTGTATGGCATCACTATTAGTATCATAAGTTTTATACACCTGGCAATAAACTAACTATTATCATCAAGCTGGTTGCCAGTCTCAATCTCTCTCTCTCTCTCCCTCTCCCCAAATGCATTTACTCCTTTGTGTTCTTGGCTTCCCTATCTTGCTCTGCAGCAACACTTCTTTTACCTAAGCCAAAGATCCCTGGAGTGCCCAAAATCCTATGGGGCTTGCTCATTAAGGGGGTTACTGCTAGAACAAGTGTAGAGTGAGGTGGGAGGCAGCTGAGAAGTGCTGCTATGCCTAGCCCACGGTGTCCAGGGACACATAAGGGTGACAGCTGAAAGTGCTGTTTGACCCAGCCTGATCACAAGTGTGCTCCATTCTGGTGCGGTGCAACGGGCACATAAGGGTGGCAGCTGACAGTGCTGTGTCACCAGCCTGCAGAGTTCAGGGACACATAAGGGGTCAGCTGAGAGCGCTGAGAGCCCGGTCCGCTCAGACGCACTCAGTTCATCTGGAATGGTCGTGTGTATCTGGGGGGGAGGGGTATTTGACTCTGGGGCTGGAGGAACCCAGCCCCGAAACCCTTACGTCCTGCAGGATAGCTCCATTGGGAGGGGACTTGTAGCCATATGAACACACCAGTAACACAAGCAGCACATTAATAGAATCTCAGCCTCTCCTCCAGGACGGTAACCCTAATAAATGAGCACACCTCAAAGGGCCGGGCAAATCTGGTAACATACTTTCTCAGTGTAATTCAGTTTTGCATGTGTCTGAGGAACTAGTTGGGGGCCAGTGACTCTGGGGAGTGTGGAAGAAGAGTTTGGGGTGATCACTGGGGGAGCTTTTTACTGTGAGCGAGCAGGGAGCCATTGGGGTGAATGTGAGGAGACTTGGTGACCATGAGTGTGGGGCGAGCACTTTGTGTGGGAGAGCACTGGAGAGCAGTTTAACATGGGTGCAGGAGAGCAGTTCAGCATGGACACTTGGGGAGTTCTTCAGAATGAGAACGGAGGAAGCGTTTGGGGTGAGCATGGGGAGAGTTGTTTAGCATGAGGGTGGGGGAAGCAGTTTGGAGTGTGTATTGGGGTATTGTTTGGCATAAGGGTGGGGCACAATGTGAGGTGAGCCGGGGCATGAGTACCAGGGGAGCAGGTTGGGGGGAGCACTGAGGAAGCTATTTAATTTGAGCACGGGGAGCAGTTTTGACTGGGGGAGTTGGTTGGGGCTGTTTAACATCAGCATAGGGGAGCAGGTTGGTGTGAGCACTGGGGGAGCTGTTTAACATGCACAGGGGGGAGCAGTTTGGGGGGCAGGCAGGGGGGCTGTTTAACATGCGAAGTGGTGGATGGTGAATGTGGGCGGGCAGGCCAGGGGTGCATTTTAACATGCGCACAGGAAGGGTGCTGTGGGGTGAGCATGGAGGCAGCTGCTTACCACGAGTGCAGAGGGGGTGTGTGGGGTGAGTGAAGACAGGAGCAGCTGTTAAATGTGGGCATGAGGGAAGAGTGTGGGGTGAGCACAAGTGGAGCCATTTACTGAAGGTGGGGAAGCAGTCTGGGTGCCTGCTGGGTGTGTGGCTTAGCATGACCCCATACAGTTGTTTGGTTTGTGTGTTTTGGGGGCTGTTTACCATGTGCACAGGGTGAGCACTGGGGGAGCTATTTAGTGTGAGCATTGGGGGTAATTTGGGGTGAGCACTGGGATTTAGCATGAGTACTGGGGGACTTCTTGCTAAGGCTTCTCGCAGCTGTTCTTAGCTGAAATGTGCACACTCAGAGCTAGCTTATAGTGACTTCAATAGCCAAATTCCCATTTACTCCAGTGGGAGCTGGGTCTGGACCCTTTTATAGCACAGACATGATGGCCTGGTAACAAAGCTGAATCCTCCATTAGTTCTTCCTGTTGGTCATGCTGGAAATACTCTGAGAACAGTTTTTATCCTGGTGCTTCTGCACATTGTTTCCCTCTGAAATGCACCAGGGCAGGGGTGGGCACTGACGATCATCCAGACCGGGTAGGAGCAGTAAGATGAAAAGATTGGGCTCCAATCCGGTTCGAGGTTGGAATGAAGTTTCCCGGTGGGAGAAGGGGTATGATTTTACTGACTGGCTTCACTTATCCTTAGCTCAAAGCAGAGTATTTCTCTCTTAATTTTTCAGTTCTTCTTGGTTTGGTTTTGCTTACGGGAACCATTAAAGAATAGCCTGGGCTTATTTCCCAGGTAACATTGTTAAAAAAAATATGGTGAAAAAGAGAGAGTAAAAAGTCTTTGTTAAATGCAGATCAGCTCACAAACAACCCCCCCCACTTTCTAGTATGAATACTGTGGCAGCTCAAGCCTCCATTGTATCCCAATGAGCAATTTTATAGCCCCTGAGCATAACCTGAAATTACACAGGCTGCGTTAGAAGTGTATTAAAATTCTCAATAATGCTTTCAATTTACTCTCTTGGATACATATCTAATTATGATTTAAGGCAGCAATTGTGTGGTAAATTTGGAACAAAGTGATCATTAAAAACATATTTGTTGAGTTTCACAAAATGCCTCCCAGATTAGTATATTAGCCAGTGTGTGCTTATTAGAAAGAAGAAATGCAAGGATATTTTTGAGTTTCTGAAAGATGCAGTTAGAGAGGCTCCCTGGGTCAGTGCTTAATGCAAAGGGCAAACATGGTTCCCAAGGGGCAGAGTATCGTGAGGATGAAGCTTCATGTGCTAAAGGCTGCAAAATCTCATCAGAGTCAGCACAACTCAAAGATACTGCTCAGTAACTTCTGTCATCTTCCCAGTCTCAGAAGGGAGATCCTGCCATCGGTTTGGAATCTCTTTGGGCGTCTCATAACATTTCAGTTTTACTGAAGAGGACAGAAGTCATGAAGTTACGTTTTTCCTTGGTAAAAACGTCTTTCATGTGAGAGGCAGATATTCAGTGCTACCATCAATCCCAGGAAGAAGAGTAGGAACCGCTAATAAAATGAGTGTTCCTTCCCAGGCCCTACCCCTGATATTCCTCACGAACTCGCTCCAGTCCCTGCACACACATTCCCAGAGTCATTTGAGGAGGTGAAAAGAGCAGAGTCAACTACAAGAACACAAAAGTCCTGCTGGCTCCAAACACTATTAAATATTATCAGTCACACCAACTCAGATGGGCTGTGGATTGTGCATGCACAGCTTGGTCACACATAGAAAAAACAGCCTTTCCTGCCACACCACTGAAATCAGTGCCCTGTGTTGAAATCCCCATGGTACACACACATTGCAGACTGACATATAGTCCAAGCATCTTGAAGTGCTGCATTGTGCTAATTGTACACAGCCCACAGAAGGGTTAATGCATAAACTCACTACACAGGAGGCCTACAGCCTCCAAGAGGCTGTGTCAGCAGAAACAGGAGCTCTGGGTTGTAGTCAGCCTGTTTTGCACCAACACTGATGGTCGCTTCTGGGGAGGTGAAGGAAGCTTTGGCTCAACACAGGTACTCCCAGGAGGGATCTGGTGCAACCAGAGATGGTGCTTACTCGCTCCAAGTGCCCTCCTTGGCAAGACCACTTGAATTCAAGCAGGCTGAAGATCAGGTAGCAGAAGGGTAAAGAGCTAATACCTAGGAGACAGAATCCTGCCCACATACTGCTTTTAGAGAAGGGTAATTATCAGTTCTTATGCAAAGTGCCATAGGACCCTTAATTCCACAGATGTGAACATAGTGATACAAAGAGATTTGGTTTTACATGTAACCCACCGGATCACAGTAGCACAGCACCTCCTGGCACCGTGCCGGGGCACTGGGCTGGTACTGACCCAGAGGAAAGTGCACCAGCTATTGGGTCTTTAACCCCATGTAGCATACTGCAGTTATAACACAATGGTGGTGTAACGTGTGGAAACCGAAACAGTGAATGGAAGGAAAAGGAGAAAGATCCGCACCAAAGAGGCACCATCTGTCATGGAGCTGAACTCACAGTGCTCTGACACCAGGCCATGACTCCTAGCATCAGCAGCAGAGCTCTGCTTTGAAGAACTGACCTCTGATCAGGTCCTTTATCAGGTCCTTGGAGCAGCTTTAATCCGGGACTTGTCAGAGAAGTGGGTAGGATGCATTAAGTTTCTCCAAAAGAGAGAAGAGGGAATTGTCCCTAGAAACATTTCAGTGACTTCTCCAGGCATTATGGCCTGTGATCACATCTTCTCCGTGCTTCACAAACCTTTGGTTAAAGAAGAGAGCTCATTACCAGGCAACCACATTTATAACAGAAGCAAACTACCTTTTAAATCCATTAAACTGTCTCAAACTCTTATAACAACCTTACTTAAATCTAATGATGTGGCAAAGTTTGCAAAGTGTTTGAACAGTGACCTGGTATGTCTGCCAGTTTATGAGCAGAGCAAATAGTTTACCGGCTGGGATAAGACATAGGAAATCCACTGAATAACGCGAGACATTAAGAGGTTTGTATTACAGGGAGCAGGTGCTAGATGAGGCTGGAGAAAATAAAACAAGAGCTAATAATGCAGGGCGCCGTTAGAATGTACCATACATTTCATTTTTTGTGCTCTCCTGACCTACAATCTAGTCTCACACCCCTGAGTACCCTAACTATGCCAGCCTAACCCTCAGGGTAGACATGGATAGTTTGATGGAAGGATGATTCCATTGACCTAACTACCGCTGCTCGGGGTGTTGGATTCCCTATAGCAATGGAAAAACCCATCGTTGTAGGAAGTGCCTACACTATGGTGCTACAGCAATGCAGCTACAGCACCGTAGCTGTGTCGCTAAAGTACCCGTAATGTAGCTATGGCCTTAAAATTCATGCCTTTTCATTATAGATGTAAATAGGGTCTGAATGAGCTCTACTCTGACATCGAGTGATAAGCTGGGGGAAAAGACACGACTCTTCTGCCTGGGTGCGCAGCATGATGGAGATGCTTTGCCAAAATGATCACTTTTGATTGGTGTTGAGTTACAAATCACTCCAGTATTGAGAGCAGGGGTAATGAAATGTTGTTATCTGTAACGTATGAGTAAAGGGCAGCAGAACTGTACTTAGCCTGCCCCAGCTGAGGGGGTTACCCTACACTGAACCTCGCTCTGCTGGGGGTAGAGATGCCAAAGCCCAATGGTCCTGCCATAAATGCAGGGGACTGGACTAGATGACCTCTTGAGGTCCCTTCCAGTCCTATACATCTATGACTGTATGACAGGGTTAGGTATTCCTATCTGGTAGGGGTCAGCTGTGTGGTAAGAGTCCTAGACACCATTTAATCATCCTCTCTCCAAGGTTTAAAGACAGAGCAGGTTAGACTCAATTGAGGGTCGTTGCTTCTGCTCAGAGATTACCAGAGCTGAATCACTGATAAGCAGATCTATGGGCTATGCCTTAGACCTGGAGAAGGGATAGTAGCAAAAGGAAAGAAAACGCAGAGGTGTACTGGCAGTGAGGTGCCCTACTACCCAGTGAAATCACTAAGAGCTGAAATCACTAAAGACCTGGAACCTGACACCTCGGAACATGGGATCGCAGAAGTGTCAGTGAGTGTCCAACAGTGGCAGCATATGACCAGCAGTAGCAGAGGAAAGCCATGGCAGCAGTAAATAGTCAGTTAGAAACATAGAATCATAGAATATTAGAGTTGGAAGGGACCTCACGAGGTATCGAGTCCAACCCCCTGCTCAAAGCAGGATTAATCTCAGCTAAATAATCCCAGGGAGGGTTTTGTCAAGCCGCAGCTTAAAAACCTCTAAAGATGGAGATTCCATCACCTCCCTAGGTAACCCATCCAGTGCTTCACCACCCTCCTAGTGAAAAACATTTTCCTAATATCCAACCTAGACCTCCTCCATTGCAACTTGAGACCATTGCCCCTTGTTCTGTCATCTGCTGCCACTGAGAACAACCTAGCTCCATCCTCCCTGGAACCCCCTTTCAGGTAGTTAAAGGCTGCTACCAAATTCCCCCTCATTCTTCTCTTCTGCAGACTAAACAAGCCTAGTTCCCTCAGTCTCTCTTCATAAATCTTGTGATCCAGCCCCCTCATCATTTTTGTTGCCCTCCGCTGGACTCTCTCCAACTTCTCCACATCCTTTTTGTAGTGGGGGGCCCAATACTGGACACAATATTCCAAATGTGGCCTCACAAGTGCCGAATAGAGGGGAATAATCACTTCCTAGATCTGCTGGCAATGCTCTTTCTAATGCAGCCCAATATGCTCTTAGGCTTCCTGGCAACCAGGGCACACTGCTGACTCATATCCAGCTTCATACCCACTGTAACCTTTTCTGCAGAACTCATGCCTAACTCATCGGTCCGCAGTCTGTAGCTGTGCCTGGGATTCTTCCGTCCTAAGTGGAGGACTCTGAACTTGTCCTTGTTGAACCTCATCAGATTTCTTTTGGCCCAATCCTTCAATTTGTCTAGGTCACTCTGTATCCTATCCCTACCTTCCAGGGTATCTACCACTCCTCCTAGCTTAGTGTCATCTGCAAACTTGCTGAGGGTGCAAACTACCCCATCCTCCAGATCATTAATGAAGATGTTGAACAAAACTGGCCCCAGGACAGACCCCTGAGGCACTCCACTTGTGACTGGCTGCCAGCTAGACATGGAGCCATTGATCACTACTCGTGAAGACCTTTGCTCTAGCCAGTTCTCTATCCATTTTATAGTCCATTCATCCAACCCATACGTCTTTAACTTGCTGATAAGAATACTGTGGGAGACCATATCAAAAGCTTTGCTAAAGTCAAGGTATATCACGTCCACCGCTTTCCCCACATCCACAGAGCCAGTCACCTCTTCATAGAAGGCAATCCGGTTGGTCAGGCATGACTTGCCTCTGGTGAATCCATGTTGACTGCTCCTGATCACTTTCCTCTCTTTTAAGTACCTTAAAATGGATTCCTTGAGGACCTGCTCCATGATTTTTCCAGGGATTGAGGTGAGGCTGACTGGCCTATAGTTCCCTGGATCCTCTTTCTTCCCTTTCTTGAAGATGGGCACTATATTTGCTCTTTTCCAGTCATCAGAGACCTTCCCCAATTGCCATGACCTTTCAAAGATAAAAGCCAATGGCTCTGAAGTCCCATCAGCTAACTCCCTCAGCAACCTTGGGTGCATTGCATCGGGCCCCAAGCACTTGTATATGTCCAGTCTTTCTAAATAGTCTTGGACCTCTTCCTTCAGCATTGCGGGATGTTCACCTCCTCCCCATTCTGTGCTGCCCAGTGTAGTAGTCTGGGAACTGACCTTGTCTGTGAAGACAGAGGCAAAAAAGGCATTGAGTACCTCAGCTTTCTCCACATCCTCTGTCACTAGATTGCCTCCCCCATTCTGTAAGGGGCCCACACTTTCCCTAATCTTCCTCTTGTTGCTAACATACCTAGAAACCCTTCTTGTTCCCCTTCACGTCCCTTGCTAGCTGCAACTCCAATTGCGCTTTGGCCTGCCTGATTTCATTCCTGCATGTTCGAGCAGTATTTTTAAAATCCTCCCTAGTCATCTGACCAAGCTTCCATTTCTTGTAAGCTTCTTTTTTGTGTTTAAGTTCACCAAAGACTTCTTGGTAAGCCAAGCTGGGCTCCTACCATATTTGCCATTCTTTCTGCACATCGGGATGGTTTGTTCCTGTGCCCTCAGTAAGGTTTCTTTAAAATACAGCCAGTTCTCTTGGATTCCTTTCCCCTCCTATTAGCTTCCCAGGGGATCCTGCCCATCAGCTCCCTGAGGGAGTCAAATTCTGCTTTTCTGAAGTCCATGGTCTGTATCCTGCTGTTCTCCTTTCTTCCTTTTATCAAGCTCATGAACTCAACCATCTCATGGTCACTGCTGCCTAGATAGCCACCCACTTCTACTTCCCCTACCAAATCTTCCCTGTTTGTGAGCAGTTGCAGAGGTGTGCAGTGATCACAGAGACATTGCTCAATGCCCTCCGCCTTTTCCGGGGTGGGAAGTGAACCCCTGCGAACACACCTCTGAACGCTCGGCCTTTGCTAACTGTGGGCTGGGACAGCCAACTGTGAACGTGGTTCAGTGAAGGAAGAGGGAGTGAGGTGTTAAAGGGACATTTCTTTATCAGATTTTCCCACTGCAAGATGGGAAACTGAGGCAACGGACACCTCCCAAAGCAGTTGGGTTTGTTTATGATCTTATGCTCTCGAATATGGTTGTGGTGTTTTCCCAAATTAATGCTTGGTTCCCTTTCAGTAAAAAGTGCTCTTCTGTTGTACACAGCCTCAATGCTTGCAAGAGGGAAAGTATTGCCTTTTAGGGGCACCCAGGGATGATGTTAAGTATTCCTAGATCACTAGGTGGGGCTCGAGCAGGTTCTGTTTTGTGCTGCTAAGAGAAACTGCTAGATATTGAACCCAGCCCTCGTTGCTGCCAACTGCACCTTACAGAAGCGTTACACAGAGGAGAGCTGGACGGCGGTGCGAGTCACACCTTAGTGAGTGGGTGCAAGGGAATCTAGCATGGGTGTGCTATGTGCCTGAAGAAGGTGTATGTTACAACAGCTAAGGGCCAGGTTGTGAGCCCCTCTCTGCTGCTGGTGAGCAGATAGGCGCACAAGTAAGTGCTCCTCAGCAAAAGGTAACAGGTTCACAAGCTGACCCTGAGACTCACACTTGCACATCATTTCTGAATCCAGTCCGCTGCCTCCACTGCTGCACCAGCCTTTCAGGATTATTCTTTACAGCCCTCTCTGAAGACATTTGATTGTAACACTCATTTCCATCCCTCATTCCTACAACGAGCAGTGCTGAGTGATGTTAAAATCAGGGTTAAAATCCAAAGACTTTTTGAGCAGGTGTTTTCTTTCAGGCAGGGTTGTCAGAAGGCAGCTTCAATTCAGGACTCGGGGCCAAGCTCGCTTCTCAATTCTGCCAGTGTGAATGCAGAATAGCTCCACTCTTACGCTGTTTTTACTCTAGATTTACATCAATGTGCCTAAGAGCCGAGTTTGGTGATCAGATGGGAGAGCTTCGTCTTCTAGAGCAGTGGTCCCCAACCTTTTTTGCACCAGGGACTGGCTTCAAGCAAGACTATTTTTCCATGACCCAGCGGGGCGGGGTGGGGGTGGGGCAGGCACCCCAGCAGGCAGCACTTCAAACCACTCTCCGCCGTGAAATTGACTCGCCCTTGTCAATTTCGGCGGCGGAGCTGGAGGGTGGGGCTCACATCGCAGAAATTTACCATTAAGCCGGTTCGCTCTTAAAGTGGTAAACCACTGCGAACCGGTTGCATTTGCAGACTGCCTAGCGGATAGCTGAAGAGCCGCATAGCCGCGGCGCCATGGACCGGCAAAAAACCCCCAACGGCCCTGTCCTGGTCCGCGGACCGGTGGTTGGGGACCCCTGTTCTACAGTGCCTGGGTGTCTCCATCCTAGTATCTAGAAGGCTTGTGGACAGTGCATGTCCTTCTAGTGGAGCTCTGAAGTCAGTATTACTGGGTTCATTATGTGCTGTCTCCACTCATGTCGTTTCAACAGCTTTTGAGCCTCCAGTGGGAGCCCATTGACTTTAAAGCACCTGTTTTGCACAGTGCTATGGACAGTCCTTCCCCAAGCCACATTTTACTCTGTAAGAATAGCAATAATGCTACTCTCAAGCTGCCTTCCTTAGCTGCCATTTTATTGCCAGATAAATGCTGTGCCAGCAGCACTTGGTTGTAGAAAAGGGATCCCTGGTGAGACCCCACCAGGAATATTGTGTGCAGTTCTGGTGACCCATGTTTAAGAAGGATGAATTCAAACTGGAACAGGTTCAGAGACG
>ML675715.1:1734618-1766610 GCA_007922155.1 Mesoclemmys tuberculata | reverse complement strand
ATTGGTCCCTTCTGACCTATGAGTCTATGAGTCTATGAGTCTATGAGATTAGATTCATCACAGATACACGGCTGAAGTCTTCCAAGTTCACATCAAGCCAGTTCCGAAGTCACCCACTGGCTTACAGATCTGGACTTGGTTATTTGAACATTGCTAATCACTTCTCTTGCCACGAGAAAGAAGACGCAGCCGCCTTCTCATCCCTACCCCCTTGTCCCCACAGGGAAAGTTGTGTCCTATGTGATTTCATTGAGTTCCTGTGAAAAAAGACTCCTTCAGAATAGATGGGCTTTTAGGGCTTCTGAATGGTAGGTGTGCTCTTAGGAAATCCCATGGGAGAGATCTCCGAACACCTGCCCTGTGCTTTCCTTCTGCAAAAGGAAGTCTACATTCAAATGAAACAGTAGCCACCTGCTGGGTTTAATGCATGGCTGGCTTTCAGTTTCAGTGACAGGCAAATGTGATTGCATGAAAATACATTCACAGCTCTTCATCCTGTGACTTCGACGTCTTCCCTACCTTTCGCCTCCAGGAAAGACTGAAATTATCAGATTATGCAGCGCAGACAGCCTGACATTTCCTAGTGGGATCATTTCTGCCAGGCAGAGCTAGCAGCAAATTCAATGTGAAGGCTCAGGCATCTTCCCAACACTGCTAGGGACATTCACTGCAAACACTCTGCCGAAGCACTAATAGTGACATTAGCTCCGTGGAGAAAGGAGTCACTGCTGTTGTCAGGACCCCTGCATTTCACAGGCCACCTGCCCTAGCAACACCCACTTGCAGCAAGCCAATTCCCCTCGCCCAGGGGTCAAAGAGGGCAGGGCAAATGGTAGGAAACAGCAGAGCGTCAAACTGAAACAGTCACTTGCATCCAAGCTCTTGAGTAAAAGCTACGCCACAGACATTCGTCAATATTTCTTTCCCAAGGACTGAACCAATGGCGGGTATCCAGATACTCTGTGGTGCCTACTCTTGCTTCTGGACCAAGCTGCAAATGCTCCAGTGACATAAACACTTTTCTCCTCCATTCAGATGTGCAGTATGGTACCCAGCATCCATGGAGATATCCAGTCTTCTTCTATAAATGATATAGAGCTGGCAAGCGTAAACAGAGACTTCTTGGTCAAAGTACCAGGGTCAAAGTACCCCTGGAAGGGGGTTTCTAAATGCTACTGTGAAACAGATAATAATACTAACAGTAACTAATTAATATCAGGACTCATTTCCCCTGGGAAGGAGTGGTGTCCCTACGGCTTGGGACATTTCACACACACTGGGCACACAGTCACAGTGAGACGAGCTTGTGATTCATATGGACTGAGTAACATGCGAGAAGCAACATCAGCACATTCCAGGAATCTGTCTTGTGATGGGGTACGCTTGCCCTGCACTGGTTCACCAAGGGTTAACTCTACATCTAACATCTGTGGGATGGGGAGGCCACGCCTTATCGGCCCGGCCGGGCATGCTCCAGTTGGAGACCAGGTATAAAAGGAAACACTTCAGTTCACCTTGGGCTGACTGCTGAAGAGGGAGGATGCAGACTGTCTGCTCCAGCCAAGGAGCTGCCGATCCCCTTGGACGCAGAAGCCGAAAGCCTCAAAATCCTGGGGAACATCAGGACTGCGAGGACTGCTGGAGCCAAGGAAACCTGAGATCCGGAGGATGCACAGACAGCCATTAAAGAGATTGGGCAGGAAGTAGCCTAAGGTGCTGGCCGCAGAGCCAGGCAGTGTGAGTGGTTTGTGGCCAGATCCCCCCTGACCAGGTTGTCAGGGCCCAGGGCTGGAGCCTACCCCAGCCGCCACCCACCCCAGGTGGACTCCGATTCTGACCCCTCCCCCCCGAGTGCAGGGTGGAGATAAAGGGGAATGTGAGCATTGGGCATTAGGACAAGCCCCATTTCAAGGGATGATGGAAGGGGCGCATGTAATGCCGCAGGAGCAAGGCTCAATGGGCACTTGAGTGAATTCTGAGCAGCTGATCAATTTGCACTTGTTCATACCCCTCACTGTTCACAGGTATGCTCAAGGTGTACATTTTTAACATGAGAGCAATTCACCACTGAGACCATTTACAAGGGTCTTCTCCTTCACTGATGGTCTTCAAATCAAGATTGGATGAAATTATTTGGGGGAGGTTCTCTGGCCTGGGCTACACAGAGTCAGAGCAGATGGTCACAGTAATCCCTTCTGGCCTCGAACTCATGACATCTTGGACACGTGGGGTTTCACTCCCATGAATGTTTGGGGAATGGCTGTTTTTCATGGGTCTGACCCAATGCCCATTGAACTCTGTGGAAAGATTTCTATTGACTTCAGTGAGCTCTGGCTCAGGCCCCATTTGAACACTTGTGTGTGAATGAGGTTGTCTGTACACAAACATGAGTGTTCGCTGTTCGCTATTCATTATTAGCTGTTTGTCATTCATCCCTTATGATTTGTTTCTAAGTCTCAGTGATCCAATCAGAAAGCAAAACAAACCCATGTGACAAAATGAGCCGCTACCCCCCATAACTAGTGGATGGTCTAAACGAACAGCTCACAGATTCCCCATAGGTTGAATTTGGTTCTTATAAACTATCTAGTGAGTCCTTGTGAATAACAGTCACACTCCTCAAAACCAGGTGGAGGATGCAAATTATTCTTGAATAGAAAAAATATCTGTGTTCGTCCATAACTTATTCACAACACATCACTTGAGCAGCTGCAGTGCTCATTTGGGGTAACTATCTGCTACTGTGTATGCGAGCTACAGGGGAGAAATGCAATTTCATGGGAGAGTGGGAGGAAATGGGGCATAGAAGGACTCTTGAGAAGCATAGAGCAGGGATCTGGAAACAGGCCTGGCAGGCCGTCTCAGGGAAAATGAGAAGCAGTTGCTTTACAATCATACAGTGACAGCTGACCCTGAACAAGGCAAAAACCAGCATTCCAATGGAGCCAGTGGGATGCTGGAATCAGGGAGTGTGCAGGAGAAAAGGGGCTGCGCATGCATCTAGTGCCCCTGCTAACGGCATATTGCTTTGGAAGTCTGGTAAGTGGGAAACTAGATGAATCCTGGGTTGTTCCCTCTGCTTTCACTCTGCAGAGATTTGGCTGACCCACCAGCTGATCTTCCAGATATCAGAAGGTGTCAAGCACATGGCATGGGCTTGCCAGCTATTAGAGAAGGACCGCTGCCTCAACAACCTGCTGTGAGATAATGAGGCTGCCACAGGAGAAATAAGAATCATGATAATCATTTGGAAACATGGCTGCCCTTTGCTCATTGCATAGGGCCTGATCCAGCTCCTACTGAATTCTGTGAAAAGGCTTCCATTGGCTTCAGTGGGAGCAGGGCTGAGACAACACTCAGATGCCCAATAACTAGTCAGACTGTAAATCATTTTCCTTTATTAAACCATGCAGTTACAATAATACACTCTGCCTCTCCCATGCAGCCTGGGGAAAGGAAAGGCTTAAAGAGCAATAGAAGATCTCTCAGCCTTGTGATAGTGTAACTTGGTGTAGGAGCCCTGGCCTGGAGAAAGTCCATTAATAGCATTCCTCCATTGACTGAGCAAGATCTGTACTTTGTGGGCCAGGTGCCAAGCTGATTGCAGGCTGCTACCCCCACTTAACACCAACTGAGGATCCAGCCTGTGTACGTTCTCTGTATGTGTGTGGAAACTGTCCGCTCTCCCCCTTATACTTGCTGCAACAACTTAGTATGTTAAATACATGGCTGCTTTTTTAAAAGTAGAAGGAATTCATTTTAATCATAGGCATTAAGGGCTGTAAAGTCTCTAATAAATATGGGAGTAGTTTAAAAAGGCCTGTGCATTAATAAATGAGGAGGAATGATGGCTCTGACATGGCTGAGCTCATAAAAGTTGGACCAGTAATTTAAAAATCAAAGCCTGACTTAAGAGGAAGGTTAACATGAGTGAATACGGCTAACGGGGCTAAGTGATGATCAAGGATAATGATCTACTGATATGTGAATGATATAAACAGCAAGGAGGAAAAGGAATTACTTACCATAATAAAAGGGGGTCTAGCTAAGAGTAATGGATGAAATTAAAATGGGGAAAATTTCAGCTGAATCTCAGAAAAACCTTCCTGACAGGCAGATGCATGAGCCTGTGGAAACATCTCCCAAGGGAAGCGTTGAAAGAACCATTGTTTGGCACTTTTAAAACAGGAACAATCCTCCACTGACAGGCTGATGGACTAGCTGCCCTAACAGGTCAGTTCAATCTCTAGACGGTCTGTGAATAATGGGACATCCTCTGCAAATGCACCAAAGTTGGGACCAGCACATGCATAAGGCAATAGGCAATTAATCTCCACTCCAAAATATCTGACTGATAAAGGCTACATCAGAATAGCCTCTTCAAACAAAACCAAGTTCCAAGTTGTTTAATTATTAGCGAGTGCCCCAGCAGGAGTCTGTTATAAGGGGGTTGATTGGAGCTCTTACTCTAGGCAATTTCGCATCTCATTTGTGGTGCTCCCTATGTAGCAAACATAAAAAAAAATGTTTTTTGAACCAGATGGGGATACCCAATGTGGGAAAGCAGGAAACTGCACAGAACCTGCTGGATCTTGTCTCCTCCTTCTGGCTCTCAAATCTCCTTTGAGAAGCCATGTGCAAGTGGCGCTGTGTGAAATGCTTGAACGTACGTTGGGTTTCTACCACAGAACCAAAACCAGCTAGATTTCTTGAGAAACATTCTGGGGCCCCAGGAATCTTTCCTATAAACTTAGAGGAGCCTTTGTGCTGTCTCTGCACAGGCAGCCATTGCACTAAGCTGTCTTCCGTGGTTTCAGGTTTCAGACTGAACCTGCTACTTGCGTGGCAGCACTCTGTGTCAAATGGCCCTCGCAAACCCATCTGCCAAGCTTATAGCTTCATGAAGCTCGTGGCTTTCTTTCTGAGCTTTGCCTTCATCATCAGCTAACCCAAAAACTGAAACATAACGGCTCTTAAAGCACATGAACTGAACTGAGGGAACCTACAGGAGCACGCTTTGCACAGCTCTGGCCCTTCATTGCAGCTGCCTTCTTAAGGGCCCAACCCTATTCCCAGTCACTAGGCGTTTTGCCCTTAGCTTCAGTGGGAGCAGGACTGGACCCTCCGATTGCCAACCCCAGCATCCCAAAAAGACCCAGCCCAGCATCAGGATCTGACAGAACAGACTGTGCTCCTCGTTACCGAGCTCTAGAGTAATCCATTACTGGTACTCTGTCCAAAACTAGCTGCTCTCGCGGACCCACCAGAATGTGCTACCATTTCTTCGTGGGATGACCCTGCAGCCCACATGGGAATAGTACCAGTTCTTCTGGGGCTTTTCTCCCTTTCTTCCTGAAAATCCTGGGCAGGTTTTGTGCCCAACTGCCCCCCGGGAGTTTACTTCCATTCTTCCCTGAAACTGTCTGAGCCACACACATCATCCTGGAATTAGGAGTCCAGGGAAGGCCGCAGTCTGTGCTGGCACCATTCCTAAGCCAGAGCACAATGGGGCCAAGTGAGCTCTTCAATCGCCAATGCGTCTTGCTTAACTTTCACTGCACAGCTCAGGGGCACACACAGGGAATGAATTATGCCAGGGCTTACCATGGCAGAGGCTCTGTAATTCAAAGATGACCCCTCCTCACGTGGTGGGAGATAACGCCGGCTGAGTGGGGCTTCCTTAATTCTTGCAACTATGTTCTGTGTGATATCCCACTGGAGACGTACTTCTGAGCAGGAGCTCTTAGTCAGAGCCAGCTCCATGGTGCCAGATGATATGGAACCTTTACTTGTTACCAGAGAACACAAGATGCCCAAGGTTTGCCAAGCAGCATGCCTGAAGGCTTGCCGGTCCACAAACTTCCCACACGGTGTGTCATCAAAGGGCATGCACAGAAAGTGCACAGACACCTGGTGCTGAAAGACAGGCTGCTCTCTCTAAGGTTTGGCTTCCAGCCTCAGAGTTGCTCTAATTTGTGCTCAGCTGTTACCTCTTTCCAGAAGCCAGGGAAACCCATCTTTGTCACTAGGTGCTGTCCAGGGGTGCGGAGCAAGGCTGGTTATATTACTGGAGAATTCCCTTATGCGAAGAATCCTCAACTGGCCATGTAAACTGGCTTTAAATCTCTTTGGTGCATTGGAGAAGCATAAACCAGGCTAAATGGAGATCAAAACCTGGCCCATTACTTTTATCCAGGCCCTGTCTACATTAGGAAAATATGTCAAATTTAAATATCTTAGCTAACTTGATTTACCTATGAGCAGCTCCAGGAGGCCAAAATTACCCCTCAGTGCTTTCTGTGGGAACACACATCCTTCTGATTTCTTCAAACAAAAAAAGGCAGATTCATGTTGAACTGGCCCAATAATGTTCATTTTGTTTAATTTTGAATCAACATTTCTAAATGAAAATCATGTCTGTTCAAACATGAAACATTTTTATTCATTTTGATATTTTTTCCCCATGTTTGTTTCCCATTTTTTGTTTGTTTGTTTGAGTGGGGTTATGTTTTTCCCCTTTTTAAAAACTTTTTTCCTCTTTTTTTTCCAACTAGAAAAAGAGAAGAAAGTTGAAGTTGGGAAAACCCTCCTTTTCACACTTTCTTTACTGCTTTCCATCTGAAAGAAGTTGGGAACCATACAAAAGGTTAAGGGAAACAAATTTTTTCAAATCTTGTGGAAATATTGTTTCAAAATGAAAATTTTGGTTTAGACTTTTCCAATCAAGAAAATTGAAAAAATTAATCAAAGCTGACATTTTCCAATGGAAAGTTTTGATTTTGACAAAACCATATTTTCCAATAGAATTCTCAAGGTACAACATTTCACTCAGCTCTACCTATACCGTATTAAAAAACTAGGGTAGAGAGGGTTAAATACCTTTGGAAAGGTATTAGCTGGTTGTGACTGCCTTAGGCTATGCCCTGTGACATTGGCAGTCCGGGTGCCAGCTCTGGCCGAGGCCCTGGGCCTCACTGTACACTGTCAAATGCAGAGCTGGAAACCATTCTGGTTCACCTGTGTGCTCGTATTGTTGAAATAGATATCGGAGTTATAAGAATGTGATTAGTGTTTAGACTTTCTGGAATGCTTGTAGGATTCTGCATGTATTACCCCTATGTACAATGTCTGCATGCCATGTTATAATGTTTAAATGTTTGCTCTGTAACTGTACAAATATTTGCTAAGGGCTTGTCTACACTGGTGCTTATGCCGGCAAAACTTTTGTCGCTCAGGAGTGTGAAAAAAACATCCAGCTGGGTGACATATGTTTTGCTGGCACACACGCCAGTGTAGACAATCCCTAAGACTGTAAATTCCCCACAATCAGGGGAGAAGCATTACCAAGTTTGAAATGCTAGTTTACCACAAGAGGTGTTATCTTCTCCCCAACAAAAGAAGGTCTACAGCTATCAGTCAAGTCATTGTGGACAAAATACTTTGCTGATTGCTACCTGCCATGTCCCTGAAGAGGACATATGCACAAGACTGTATCCCATCACAGCTGGAATGCTGGAGGAAGGGAATAAAAATGCCCATTAAGGAGAAATTGGTATCTGGACTCTGAGGGGCAAAAATTCCTAAAGATAAGCAAGAGGCCCCAAGCTGATTGGCTTGGGTTAGCCCTAAAGGACATGAAAGCTTGCTTATTACAGACGCTTCTATTAACTTTTAAAGATAAGATTGTAGTGGATGTGTGGGTGTATATTTATGTGCTTTGACCTTGTAAAAAACTCTCATTTCTTCTTCCCAGTAAATAAACCTTTAGTTAGGTTGTTACCGGATTGGCTACAAAGATTGTCTTTGGTTTGAGATCTGAATACAACCTGGCGTAAGTGACTGGTCCTTTGGGATTCGGAGTAACATGAATGTTGTTGTGATTTTTGGTATAAAGGACCATCTATTACAAAGACCAACTTTTCTGGGTGGCAAGATAGACTAGAGAGCCCCAGGGGCCGTCTGTGACTCCCTGGCAAGACTGTTGTAGTGCTTTAGGAGTTCACACTTGTTACTGGGCAGGTAACAACTAATTATACAGCATTTCACCTGGATGGGGTATTTTGCCCTGCTTCTTGACAATCATGAGCCACTCTAGGCAATGTGACACTCCTGCATCCCCTCTAGAGGTGACAGGGAAAAAGCATGTCAGGGTGCGTCTATTCTGCAGCAGAAGATGTAATTTCCAGCTCCAGCAGACACACCTAGGCTAGCTCTTCCTGAGCTAGTGTGCTAAAAACTGAAGTATAGCCATGGCAGCACGAGCAGCGTGATGGGCTAGCCATCCTGAGGGGGATCCCGTCTGACACCCTAGGCATGCACTGGGAAGCCTAGCCCCTCCTGCTGACACAGCTACACGGCTGTTGCTAGCTGTATACCCGGAGATAAATCACGTTACACAGAGGCAGCCTCATCCAGAGCACCTCAGAGGGTGTATGACAGTGAACAGTAAACACAACACACGGCGTCATTGGCCAGCAATTGTCCTCCACGTTTTGCAGCCTTCACACAGCCATAAGGAGCTTGCCATGGGCATCCCGTCCAGCCAGCCATATCAGAGGGCTCCCTGCCTCTGGCACCCAGCCCCAGTGCCTGCAAGACTTCCTTTGGCACTCTTCCTCTGCTTGTCGGCCTGCATGTCCCACAAACTCAGGTTTTCTTCATCTGATTGTCCTGATGATATCCGTTATCACTCTGGTGATGCTGAAATTCGGGCAGTTACCTCCTTGCTAGTCATGTGTCAGGTATAGCTAGCGCACAATAATTGCCTGTAGCATTTCAATTCAAAGGCAGAAAGCCTCATAAAGTCCAGCTTCCTTAGCGTGCGTGTCTTGCATGCATGCAGCAGGATGCTAAAGACAAGACACTGCAGCAATGTCATTTTACACTTCATGGTGCTGCCTTTGCCTCCCCAAATATGGATCCGTGTTGTTAGAGCAGCAGTTGCAAGTCCAGCTCTGTGCTGGATCTCTAAGTGATGGTTAGTGTCTCTTGTAGTCATACTCTCCAGGTATTTGAACTGCTCCACACACTTGAATATTTCCTCAGTTTTGGGTAGGAATACCTTTCCTTTTTCAACAGACTAAAATGTCACCATTGGCTTTTGCATTGTTGTTGTAGCTGTGTTGGTCCCAGGATATTAGAAACGAGATGGGTGAAGTAATAGCTTTTATTGGACCATCTTCTGTTGGTGAAAAGGAGAAGCTCTCAAGCTACACAGATCTCTTCTTCATGCCTATGAAGCTTGAAAGTTTGTCTCTTTCATCACTGTTTTCACCTTTTCATGTGATATCTTTAGACCTAACTTCTCTGCTTCCACCACTGCTCTTTCTAGCAATTTTTGCACCTCTTCTTCTGATGATCCAATTAGGTCAATATCATTAGCAATATCATCATGACTAATTTTTTAGTCCGCTGAGGGGCACATGCTCCCACAGGTTTCTATCTGTGGTTCTTAAGATTTCTTCTGCATAACAGCTGAAGAGAGACAGAGCAAGAAGCCCTGTCCAAATCCTATCTTCAAGCCAAACCAAGTACTTTGCTCACTGCCCACAAAAAAAGAAACCATCACGCTTCCATAGAAATGTTTGTATCAACCTTATTATGTTTCCACCATCTCCAACCAGTGGCAGGATTGCCCAGATAGTTTTGTGCCACATGCTGTCAAAAGCATTCACAAAATCTACAAAGACATTGAGCATGTTCCTATCATTCTCCAGCCCTTTCTCACATAGTACATGCAGATTGAATATTTACTCCACTATACCTCTTCTGGGTCTAGACCCGACTTGTTCTTCACCAGAAAGTTCTCTATCTTGGGCATAATTCTCTTCAGGATGATGCGCAGCAGTATTTTGCTAGGCTACATCAATACGAGATATTGCAGTAATTTCCACAAACAGCCAGGTCCCCATTTTAATGCACAGGGACTGTGTCTAACTCTTGACCCATCTTTCAGACTCCCAAATCATACTGGCAAGCTTATGGGGTGCTTGGATGAGTGCATCTCCACTTTAATTAGTTCTACTTATGTGCTATTCACCCCAGGGGCTTTATTGCTTTTCAATGTTCACGCCACACCTCAACTTCTTTGAGCATCAGAGGAGGTTAATTGGGATGAGTCAAACTTCTCAGGTAGATCTCCTCTGCTTCTTTCACTTCCAACTTAGGACTGGTTTTGCTCATGTTATATAGTTCTCGGCAATACCCACCACAAGTGTTGTGTGAAATGGTATTTTTCCTGCCAGAGAAACCTTGCAAAAGAGTCTTGGTGCTTTGCCAGTGTAATCAGTGTCTCTCTTTTCTTGCATCATGTAGGAATACTGCTCTCTTACAGTTTCATCCATATTCCCTTGTGCTCTTAGTTTCATTCATTGATCATACAACTTGATAATCTGCTCCATGATCCAAGACTCATAGGCTTTAAGGTTAGAAGGGACCATTATGATCATCTAGTCCGACCTCCTGCACAACGCAGGCCACAGAACCTCACCCACCCACTCCTGTAATAGACCCCTAACTTATGACTGAGTTACTGAAGTCCTCAAATAATGGTTTAAAGACTTCAAGTACAGAGAATCCACCAGAGAATCCACCACCAAGTGACCCATGCTGCAGAAGAAGGTGAAAAAAAACCCGGGCTTCTGCCGAGGTTTCTTCTTTAGATCTGTTTCCCCAGGAGCTCATCAGTGGTCTCTCTAATGCAGCAGAAGATGTGCACTAGCTGATCTACCCACCCACGCAGAGGTCAGCAGCTTGTAGATTTTGTTCAGTTGTTTTCTTGATTTCCACTTGTGTTTTATGGACTTTCAGTTTTTTCAAAGTTATAACAGACCCTGGTTGTTCTTGTTTGTTTGCTACTGCATAGACTGATCTTTATGTTTCCTATTACTATGTTATGATTAGATTCTGTGTCAGCCTTCTTGAAGCATCTCCCCATCACACCAGAAGAGCACCTCTTCATGATCATGATGAAGTCAATCTGATTCTGTGTCCACAAATCCAGCAAAATCTAAGTTCATTGTCTTGACAGTTTGTGCTTGGACAAGGTATTCATCAATACCTAAAACATGTCAGCAAATACATTTTTAAACACCGCCTCTTTTCCTCATCTAGATAGAACTTAAGACATGAAAGCCTTAGCTTAAAAAGGAAAAAGGTGTGATCTTATTGTGTGTTCGCTAAGACCTGGTAGCCAACAAGGTAAAATCATAATGAAGAAAAGACTCTTGTAGCTTAACATCTGAGCAGGTGGACGTACGCACTTCATTCTGGTGTGAATGGTGATACGTGGTGAGAATCAGGGCCAATATCCCTATGGAGGGAATGAATAATGAACGAAAGCTTTGTTTCTTTGAGAAGTATCACAACATCCCTTGTCTGCATTTTTCACTGACCGTGGCTTCTCAGGGTCTCTCGGCATTTCCCTGCCTGCTCTTCTCTTGTTCTGGGAGAAGGCCTGAAGGTGACATGAGCTGCACATTCCTTCTCTGGGAGACTGGGGAGGCTCCAAGTGCCTCAGGGTCTTTCACACTAGGAAAGTTGAGAGCTGAGAAAATCAGTGTGACTAGATCAGCTCAGAGCAAAGTGGGAGGAGGGGGAGAGGGACCAGGATTCTAGGCGAGCCATGGAACTGTTGACTGTAAGAGCCATTCCACTCAGGCAGCGCCAGAGAATTGATAACCCTATCAGGCAGAATTGGAGTACTCTAAAAAGTAATAAAATACAGCTGGAATGATGTAATTCGGTCAGATTAATTGTGAGGGCGTTGGATTGGTGGCAGAGCCCTGGCAAGGCTCAGATGACATACTGTGCAAGGAGCAAATTCACCTATAGGGCTTGATCCATATCTCAGTCACACCGGTGTAAATTGGAGTAATGCCATTGAAAGCCAGACATAGAATGACGCCAGAGCCACACAGTGGTGCATCAGGCCCATTGCTTCTAACCTCTTCAGACCTAGCAGAGAAGTATGTAAATATACAGAGAGCTTTAGGATCTCAGCAAGCAACTCGGAGGGACCATACTTCACTTGTCCTAGGAGAAATTACATCTCATTCACGTAACCTTTCAGAGCGGGACTTTGCACCTTTCCTTTGGGTGTTCTGAGCTATATGCAGCACATTTAAAAGAAGAATTAAAGAGCTCTGCCCAGTAGGCAGCACTGAGTGTAGCTCAGCCTGTACAACTCCCACAGTCCTGTAGGGGGAAGTAACATATATAGAGGCCTCCCCTTTACAGAATTATCCAGCCGTCTAGTTGGGAGATTGGGGGAGCAGCTTTCCCTGCCCATTTGATTCCAGCGGGGACACTCTTCAGTTCCCGTAGGCAAGCCCTTCCTTCCACACTGCAGCTAGAAAATGGGTCAGATGCTCCAGAAAAGGCCAAGATTTCTGAGCTCCCATAAATCCTGTGTCTCTTTTTGTGCTTCAGTGTCTCTTACCAGACTGCAGGTGCAATATATCAGGTACAATTCACCAGCCTACCTGTCCTGAAGTTTGTGTTGTCTCTGGCCAGCCAACTACCTGCCTATACATCGGTGTGGCCACCCCACTGCTTGGTGGTGGTACTTGACCTTTCCTCCCTCTGCCTTTGTACACATCTGTACCAAAGAGAAGAGATGGTCAAAAAATGCAGCGGAGGGATTCCAAAGAAAAATTCAAGCGAAACAAGAAATAAATTGGTTTTCTACATTTTCCATAGAAAGGTTGCTGTTGTCATAGAAACTTGAAAGCTGATTTCAATAGCTTCAAATAATTTCAACAATTTCTCAGTGTCTCATGGGAATTGTAGGTCGGGTGCCTCATGCTCTCATTCTTTTCTATAGACTGCGCTGCCCGGTCAGACTACATCTCTCATGAAATACTACGCTCCCCCCACCCCAGCCCCTCACACCACGGAAAGAGGAGGTGGTGAATCCTGGGAGACCTTGGCCACGGTGCATCATGGGAGATGTAGTCTAATCAGGGAGCCCAGCCCATAAAACAGAATGGGTACATGAGACAAATGAACTCCAGCTGCCACAAGGCACTGCAGCAGCATTTCCTATCAAAACATTTTTGGTTTTCAGCCAAAGTATTTTGGGCTTTGAGTGTTTGGTTTTTTGACTAAAAATTAAAATTTTCCATGGAAAAGAGACGCTTCTCGAGAATAAAATTCATGTAATCGAAAAACTGTTTTGACTGAAAATTGTCAACCAGCCTTTCTTAAGATCACGCCCTCCCCAGTCCAGCCTGCCCCTGCCAATCAATGGTAGCAGTTGTGGCGTGGGGAGTGAGTACTGTTTTCACCTGGAGGGTGGCGAAGCACTGGAATGGGTTACCTAGGGAGGTGGTGGCATCTCCATCTTTAGAGGTTTTTAAGCTGAGGCCTGACAAGACCCTGGCCGGGATGGTTTAGCTGAGGATAGTCCTGCTTTGAGCAGCGGGTGGGACTAGATACCTCCTGGGGTCCCTTCCACCTCTATGCTTCTACTTCATTTGTTGCAGAGCTGGAGTGATTCTTCTCTGGCACAAGCCTTGCCATGGCGGAGGAAAGGCCCTACCTACCCAGTCAGCAGACTGGCCTACGATGACTGAGACCCTCCTCTTGCTCTTCCCATTAGCAAATGTTTGCAGAGGTCATGTTGGGATGGGGGAGGGTGATCGCTGTGGCTCACTTACAGGGCCTGCTGTTCATTATTTGCCATGTTGTGTAACAGTAACATGGTTTTGTAACTGGCAGCAGTTAGTGTGTGCAAGGGCTAAAAATAAAGACCCTTGATTCTCACAATGACTCAGCCAGGCAGAAAGGAAAGCCACAGACTCTTTGCTTTGCTATCACTACAGCTCACTGAAAATTTTTCATCTGGACTTTTTTGAGGGGGTGACAAAAATGGCTTTTTAGGGGGGAAAACAAAAACAAACCAAGCCCCCCAAATATTTCCACCAAAATTTCTTGTGAAAATTTCTGCTGTTGCCTAAATTTGGAAAGGAGTTTATCAAGCACCAAAAACATTTCCATTTTCATCAACTGAAACCATTTTTTCAGTTGTTGAACAAACGATAAATTGTACGTCAGATTTCTGGTGTTTCGATAAAAGCCCAGAAAAAACATGGTATTTGGTGAAATGTTTATGGAAAATAAAATATGTTTCCCAACAGTCAAGCTATGCTGCAGTAGTAGAGCAATTGTAGAGCTGGGTAAACTGAGGCACTTAGTGCGTAGGTGACTTGCTCACAGCCCTGCAGTGAGTTGATGAATGAAGAATATACTACATAGCTCAGTTCTTTCTGTGATCATGCGGCTCACATGCACAGACCAGGTGTGTCCTAAACTTCTGACCATGGCACAAAAAGTGGGAATGTGCTAATAAAGTTTGCGGATGACACAAAGTTGGGAGGTATTGTCAGTACAGAGAAGGATCAGGATATGATACAGGAAGATCTGGATGACTTTGTAAACTGGAGTAATTGAAATAGGATGAAATTTAATAGTGGAAAGTGCAAGATCGTGCATTTAGGGACTAATAACAAGAATTTCTGCTATAAGCTGGGGATGCATCAGTTGCAAGTGACAGAGGAGAAGGACCTGGGCATATCGGTTGATCACAGGATGACTACGAGCCGCCAATGTGATGTGGCTGTGAAAAAAGCTACTGCAGCCCTAGGATGCATCAGACGAGGTATTTCGAGTAGAGATAGGGAGGTGTTAGCACCGTTATACAAAGCGCTGGTGAGACCTCATCTGGAATACTGTGTGCAGTTCTGGTCTCCCCTGTTTAAGAAAGATGAATTCAAACTGGAACAGGTTCAGAGAAGGACTAGGATGATCCGCAGAATGGAAAACCTGCCTTATGAGAGGAGACTCAAAGAGTGTGGATTGTTTAGCCTAACCAAAAGGCGGCTATGGGGAGATAGGACTGCTCTCTATCAATACATCAGAAGGATAAATACCAGGGAGGGAGAGGAATTATTTAAGTTCAGCGCCAATGTGGACACAAGAACTAATGGATATAAACTGGCCATCAGGAAGTTTAGACTTGAAATTAGATGCAGGTTTCTAACCATCAGAGGAGTGAAGTTCTGGAACAGCCTTCCAAGGGAGCAGTGGGGGCAAGAAACGTAGGCCCAGTCTACACTTACCTTTGCGATTCGGTGGCAGTCGACAGGAGATACGCAAGTGACGTAAATCACTTGCGTATCTCCCGTCGACTTTGCAGCAGCTCCTCTGTGCGGCGTCCACGCTGCGCTGTGTCGAAGGGAACAGCGCGTCTATACAGACCGCTCAGTCAATCCAGAGCAATCGATGTGACGGCGGCGAATTTGCCACCGTCAGTGTAGACCCAGCCCTAGCTGGCTTCAAAACTGAACTTGATACATTTATGGAGGGGATAGTCTGATGGGACAGCCTAGGCTGGCAATTGACTGAACTTTGACTACTGGTGGTAGATACGCCAATGGCCTGTGAAGGGATGTTAGATGGGGGGGTTCTGAGTTATTAAATAATTCTTTCTTCGGTGTCTGGCTGCTGACTCTTGCCCAATGCTCAGCGTTTAACTGGTCGCCATATTGGGCTCGGGAAGGAATTTTCCCTCAGGGCAGATTGGCAAAGGCTCTGGGGGTTTTTCACCTTCCTCTGCAGCATGGGGCATGGCTCACTTGCTGGTGGATTCTCTGCACCTCAAAGTCTTTAATCCACGATTTGAGGACTTTAATAACTCAGTCACAAGTTAGAAGTTTATTACAGAAATGGGTGGGTGAGGTTCTGTGGTCTGCGTTGTGCAGGAGGTCGGACTAGATGATCATATTGGTCCCTTCTGACCTTAAAGTCTATGAGTCTCACTCTCTGGGTCCAGCCCAGGTCAAAAATGTGTTCTCACTCTCTGATGGGGATTTGTTTAGGTGAGCTGAGCTCACAGGATTAGAGACATACAGTCCAATTAAGGCCTTGCCCGCACTGGAATGATTTATGTCATAGCCCATGGTGTGAATTTAAACTGTGGCGGTTCTACCAATATAACCCCTGTGTGGATACTATTCTGAAATAAAAGGGACTTTATGACAACATAATGATTCTGCTTCCAAAGTGGAACAAATTTTCTGGAACAAAGTCACCTTTGTCCTGGAATAGTGTGTCCACACAGGGAGTTGAAGCAGCGCAGTTATAATTATACCACTCCAGTTCTGCCAGTTGATATCCCAGTGTAGACAAACCCACAGCAGTGCACAGATAAATGCCATCAGCCTGCTGAGGGACAGTTCTGTGCTTCATTCTGCTCACCTGGGAGGCTGGATCGATCTGTTAGTGTTTGTGTCTCTCTTTATTGGCTCCTATTCTTTTTCCCTCACAGACGGTCTCCCCCTCCTGAGAGCCCTTTATCTCCATCTCCCACTCAGCTCATCCTGGACGTTGCGATCCAGTGTCCGAGAGCAGCATAGCTGCCTTGATGGTGGTTCATCAGCAAAGAGGCAGGTTCAGATGTAGCTGAGTCTAGGCTCATTAGTGGCTTTGAAGTTCAGGTCCAAGAGTTCGTTTGGCATCAGTAGTGTCACTTACTCATGGAGAGGAGCTGTCTCATCCTGTTCTAGCCTCTGTGTTCCTCCCAGTGGTCACGTGTCTAATAGAGCTTTCCAGTCAGGACCTTGCCCAAGTATCCAAATGAAAGATTCTTTCGCTGCAATTCAATGGCCACATCTCAGTCCCAGACACACAGCAGACATGCCATTCTCACGAATTCATTGCAATAGACGCGATTTCTAAGTAAAATTACGCGTGACTCAGGACAGAACTCTCAAATGTCAGAATTATTTTTCTTCAGCTGTGGCTGAAAAACACACCCTGACATTTGAGGTCTAGCCCAAGATCATGAGTCAGGCTTCATAGTTTTACTTAGAAATCGCAGTCATCCCCAGGAGGCCGGGCGTCTCGCTGTCAGCCAGATGTGTGACCTGAGAGCTCCTGGACAGCTCAGAAGCTGGAAGGAAAACAAACAGAACACACATTTCATTAAAAAAATCTTCATGATTTTTAAGATAATCCCATGATTTTGGGGGTCTGGCTCATGATTTTCCAATGGTGAGGACTGGCAACACCACCATTGACAACTTCAAGAGACCAAAAATCATGAGTCGGCCCCCCAGAAATCATAAGATTGGCCCCAAAATCCTGACATTTTAATAAAAGGTTATATTTTGGTTTTTTGGTTAGTCTCCTGATGGTTGAATTCCCCCTGCCCATTCCCAGGGCGTTCATATGAGACAGCATTGCCTACCCCCCCCACACGTACTGGATACGGGATTTTGGTCCCTGTCGCAGGAGCTCTCACCCCCACATCTGCCTGGCACCTGCCAAGCATTTAATCCTGTTCCCTCAGTTCTGCCCCCATCCAAACCCCTTCAATTCAGCTCCCCACCCCCCGCCAATTCCTAACCAAACGGTGGTTAGGAATGTAGGCTGTGTGTATGTGTAGAAAACTGGAACTGTAGTTGTGGTGCAACCACAGCATCACCTCACAGCATGGGGTGAAGCCATCGGGCAGGGCCGGGCACCTCCCAGGCTAATTGTTTACACAAAACCCGCTTCAAGTTCCCCTCCATCTTCTAGCCAGGAAGACACAATGGTGGGCCATTAAAGTAATGGAAAGACATTGAAACTGAAAAGAAACCCTGTGTTGGGCTACATCTACACGAGCACTTTTGTCGGTATAACTTGTGTCACTCAGGAGTGTGAAAAAAACACCCTCCTGAGTGACACAAGTTACTCTGAGAGAAACACCAGTTTGGTCACCACTGTGCCAGCCTGACAACATAGTTTCTGCCACTCGCTGAGGGTGGTTTAATCGTGTCGACAGGAACACTCTCCTGTCCATATAAAGCAGGTACACAAGCGATCGTACAGTGGCACAGCTGCACCAGTACAGCTGTGTCTCTGTAAGCTCTCTAGTGTAGACATGGCCTCGGAAAGGAGGGAGTTTCCCCTAGTCTGAACAACCATGAGTTGTCATGCCAGCAGAAGGAGAGGTGGAATGGGGATGGAGGGAAAAAACCTTTTAAAAACAGGCTTGGGTTTGAGGTTTAGTATCCAGAAACTGAGGGCCAGAATCTAAGTGGGGTGCTGTCCGTGAAGCACTGGATCCTCTCTAGGACAGAGGGCATGCTGGGAAACTGTTCAGAGGCAATAGGTGACTTGTCTTGGAAAAGGGAATTCAGCTAGCAGAGCAGGGTAAAGCCTGAGATTGCCTCTTCGTATTTCTTTTCTGTGTAATGTGTGATGCTTTTTGTCACTATCTCATCTTTGAATCTGAGATTTTTCTATTAAATAAAGTGTTTATTTTTACCTCAAGCAGATCTCTGTTGTGCAAACAGCGTGGAGTGTGTGTGCCAAAGGGAACTGAGAGTTAGCTTCATGCCTTTGCACGTGACAAACCAGAGGGGAATGAATGGCCTGAGTGTCTGGTAGTTAAGAACTCAGAGAGACAAACCAGGGGGCTATCACAGTTATAAAGGGGTTTCCCTAGTGCCCCGCCTAGCGGCATGTCCAGACCACAAATGAAGAGCAGCGTAGTTGCACTGATACAGCAGCGCTGTAGTGTGGCCGGTGAAGATGCTCTAAGCCGCCAGAAGAGCGCTCTCCTGTCAACTTAATACCTCCATCGCTGGGAGCAGTGGTAGCTACGTCAGAGGGAGAAGCTCTCCTGACAACATAGCACTGTCTACACCGGTGCTTACGGTCAGTATCTAACCATGTGGACTATTCACTCCCCTGAGCGAGGCAGTTACACCGAAGTAAGGATGTGGTATAGACAAAGCCTAAGATTTCCCTGCCCTCAGTGTAGCTGGTGCCATGCTGCTGACAGCTCACAGACTCGGCAATCTGCACCCTCCACCCCGTCCCCTGTTAATTCCTCCCGGGCAGTTACTGGGCATTAGCCTGTCACTCCTGAGTGCAACACTGCAAAGCCCTGCTCCCCTTGCAGGGCCAAGTCGCTAAGTATCTCGGCCCATTTGTGCCTGGCAGGTACTGGCCTGCCAAGGGGTGGGGCACAGAGACCCGCCTGGTGGAGTTCCTGGAGCAAGAATGTACCTTCATCCTCAAGCTGCTTCACATCAGGGCAGCCTGCTCCCCCCGAGCGCCCAGCCAGCTCTGTGGGCCGGTGCAGCTGTCCTGGCCTCCGCCCCTGCCCTCTTTGTCCTTGTGCACCCTTGACTGACAAAAGTGCTAGGATAGACATAGGGGGCCCTGCCCTGCTGTCATGTCAGGCAAATATGCCCTTCGTTGGACTCTTCCTTTGGTGCTAATACGCAAGGGAGCCTCTTACCTGATGTCCACGCTAGCACTCCTGTCAGTCGAGGGTGTGAAAAAGCACATCCCTGCCCAACGTAAGTTTCACCGACAGAAGCCCTGGTGTGGACAGTGCTGGCAGCAGGAGATGCTCGCCTGCCACCGACCGCCACTCATTGGGGGTGGCTTTATAATGCCAAGGGAGTGCTCTATCCCCTCAGCACAGAGCAGCTACACAGGATGGCTTATAGACACCCAGCTGCAGCAGCACAGCTGTGCCATTGTTAGGTCTCCAGTGTAGACCTAACCTTAGTCTCTGTCCTCAGTTCAATGTCTGTGCCTCAGAGAGGTGCTGGGAGAGGAAGCCCATCAGAGCGTGGGGCTCTGGATACCAGGGGAATGGGGGCCAGTTAAGTAACTAAAACAGATTGATAGTGATAGTCAGAGGATACAATTTACTCTCCTCTCCACAGCAGCTTTGCTCTGCGACCCCATCGGGGCTTAGCCACGTTGTATGTGGATGCACTGACTGTTTAGAAATATCTCCTAGAATTTCATGCAGTGCTCTCACTGGCTCCATGCAGAGAAATAATCACCTCTGTCATTCTCTCTAATCTCAGCGCTCATGTGTCTAACAGGGCATTTCCCTTCCCAGGTACCCACCGTCAGCTCTGCTCACTGAATTATTGTCCATCACATATTCATGGAGCATGCTCCCCAGAGACAAGGTCACTCAGACAGTCTATTGCAGCACAAGCATGCTTAGCGGACTCACGTGTGTCACCGTTGGAGCAGGAGATCGAAGATTCCCCATAGCCTTTGTGTCAGTTTTGCTCTCCTGTCGTAATGGCTGACACCTATAGGTTCAATAAATTTATTTGTAATGAGCAGGCCTGTCTGGAAGATCTTATCTCAGAAGAGCACACTCTGGTGAATAGCCATCGAGTGCTGAAATCTGAAGCACTGAAGGAGACTCGTGTGATGGTATCTGTTCCACTAAGTGGCATTTACCCCTGGGCCCACCCCAGCTCCAGAATCAGGCATCACATAAGTCCCACATATGCCCAAAGGCCTAGTTTTGGCTCTCGACTCAGGAATGAATTTCACCCAACATCACTGTTCGCTAAAGGAAGCTACAAATAAGCTGAAATTAACAGCTTGCCTTGTCTCCCACCCATTCCAGACCCATTACTAAAGCTACTCAGCCCGTGTTAGTAAATGGGGAATCAGCATGGTCCAATGAAAAACTAAATGGACTGGGAAATAGGATTCCTGGGTTCCACTTTAAACTTTGTCAGGCATGTGCCGTCATAGATCTGTTTTGTGCCTCAGTTTCCCCATTTGGAAAGCAGAGATAATGATTCTCAGTGGAGCTAGGGGAGGAAAACTGTTTGTTTTCCCCATTGTAAATGTTCCCGGCCTGGGCGGATGGTGGTGGCCCTCCCTCACTGCCATTCCCCGGGGGAGGCCACACCTCCCGGCCGCTACTCCTGCGGGGGGCTTCATCTAAAGAGGGGAAATTAGCAGTTTCTTGCCCATGGTAGGGTGAACAAGCAGTCTATGTGCCCAACTCTCAGGCAGGGCAAGCCGGCAAAGGGGAGCCTTCCCTCACTGTCTATCTCTGCAGGAGGCCACACCGCCCAGCTGCTATACCCATGAAAGCTTTTTTCTACATTTTCTGTATGGAAATATTTCAAAATGAAATACAATTTCTGTTTTGATTCAAATGGCCATTTTCATTTCAGTTCAGTTTTTTTGGGGAAAAAATACCAGTAATGTTCAAATGTCCCATTTTGAGGTTTTCAGAATGAAACATTTAATTTTTTTGTTTTAAAACATCTTTCCATTTAGAAGATTATGTTATATCTATTGTACATTATTTTTTATAAAGTAAGGTCAAAATTTTAAAAAATATTTTAATTCAGTCTAAACATAATGTTTCAATCAACTGCACCACATTTTTTCCCCAGAATTTTCTTCCATGGAGAATTTCAAATTTTTCATTTATCATTCTGCTTTGGCTTAAAGTCAAATTTCAAAACTTCAGAATCCTTCATGGAACAGACCTTCCATCCGCCGCGCATCCCTAGTGGAAGGCTCTGTAGCCTAAGGGCAGGTCTACCCTTCAAAAGGGTCATCGGCACAGCTGCACTGCTGCACTGCTTTAATAAAGACACTCTAAGGGCAGGTCTACACTTAAAACTTGCAGTGGCACAGCTATATCGGTACAGCTACGCTGCTCGCTGTAGGGGCGTTTGTGTAGCCACGTTATATCGATGGGAGAGAGCTCTCCTGCCAACATAATAAAACAACCTAAACAAGTGGCAGTCGCTGTGCTGATGGGAGAGTGTCTCCCGCCAACATAGCGCTGTCCACAGAGGCACTTAGGCCGGCAAAACTTATGTCACTCAGGGGGGCATTTTTTCACACCCCTGAGGAACAAAAGTTTAGTTGGCCTAAGTGCTAGTGTAGACAAGGCCTAAACCAGCAGGAGAGAGCTCTCCCATCAGCATAGTTAATCCAACTCTGCATGAAGGGTAGCTATGTCTTTACATAGCGCTGTCTACACAGGGGGTTAAGACAGCATATCTATCACTCAGGGGTGTGGAATTTTCACGCCCTGGAGCGACAGTTATACCCATATAGGTCTGTAGTGTAGGCCAGACCTAACAGACCAAGGCATAATGAGATGCAGTGGTAGGAAGCTGAAGCTAAGAAAACAGTGACTAGAAATAAGGTGGAAACGTTTAACAGTGAGGATAATTAACCACTGAAACAATTTAGCTTTAGGGGCTGTAAATTCTCCGTTACTTGAAGACATTAAATCAACACAGGATGTCTTTTACAAAGCTACGCCCTCGTTCAAACAGAAGTTATGTGCTTGATGAAAAAGTCACTAGGTAGAATTCTCTGGCTGTGTTATGCAGGAGTGCATGCCAGATGATCATAATGGTCCCTACTGGTCTTAAAATCTAAAGCTCTGAACTTTTTCCAAGCAGCATATTTAATAGTCCAATGAATTTACACGGAAGAGAAATTGCTTAAAATTCACTGGAATTAGGCATTTCCAATACAGGGCTAGAGAGCATCAATTCATAGATTTCAAGCCCAGAAGGGACTGTTGTGATCAGCTAGTCTGACCTCCTGAGAACATTCCTCAGATAATTCTTAGAGAAGAGCTTTTAGAAAAACATCCAACCATGATTTAAAACTGGTCAGTGAGAGATTCCATCACGACCCTTAACCCCTGGTAGGTTGTTGCGGTGGTTAAATATCCTGACCATTAACAACGTACACCTTATTTCCAGTCTGAATTTGGATAGCTTCGACTGCCAACCGCTGGATCACGGTATACCTTTCTCTCTCAGACTGATGAGGAACATTTGTTCCTCATGTAGATACTGTGGGAAATCAAGTCCCCTCCTGGGTCCCACCGGCTGGCCACAGTCTCTTCTGACCAGGGCTCTGAGGTGATTCCACCCCAAGCTGGACGAGCTTTTTGGCTTTTCCCTCCCCCCCAGCACCTCTCTCACAGAGCGGTGGGGTGCAGGCCGCCCTTCAGCCCCACAGGGGAGGGTGGGTCGTCCCAGTCCGCGTATCTAACCCCAGGTCCAGGGAGGTACCTCTCTGGGGTCCCTCCAGGGGCTATGGCCGAGCCTTGGAGGCTCAGAAGGCCACCAGTCCTTCCTGCAGGCTGGGGTCAGGGTCTCTCCTGCTCCGCCTCTCCAGCTGTAGGGGAAACACCACTACCGGCCCCAGGTGATCCGCCTATAACTGCCACACCCTTCTAACAGCTCCTTCCCCTCCTCCTCCCATGATCCTCCCAGTCTCTAGGGAAGGCAGGGTTTAAATACACCTGGGTTAGGCTCTTAATTGGGTCCAGGTGCCTCCAATTGACCTGGAGGAACCTATCCCCTGTCTGCAGGGAAAAGGGCTTTTAGCATCCAGGGGCTCACATATCAGCCCTGGCATAGCCTTTTGTAGCCATCTGACCTGACTTTACCACAATACTTATAGACCGTAATCAAGCCTTCCCTTAGCCCTTTCTTTTTGTTAAACTAAAGAGAATGAGCTCCTAAATCTACCATTATAAGGCATATTTTCTAATTCTCTAATTGCTCTTGTGGCTCTTCTCTGAACCATCTCTGTAGAGCGGGTTGCCGTTCCTCCCTGTCAGTTTTGGAGGGAGGCCACACCCACTCACTACAGTCTACAAGTTATCAACATCCTTTTTGAATTGTGGGGACCAAAACTGGACACAGGATTCCAACAGCAAACACAAGGTTAAAACAACCTTTCTGCTCCTACTCGAGATTCCCCTGTTTATAAATCTCAGGATCGCATTAGTTCTCTGGTCACAATCATCAGCATAGGCATGCACAGCACATTTCATTAGGGTGTGCACACAGGGAATTTTATATCTTTTTAAAGGCGAGTGGAACTCGCGGCAGAGAGTAACAGGCCTTTTACTCTCCGCCGTGAAATCTCACAGCAAAGTGAAATTCGGTGGCAGAGTAGGAGAATGGGACTCGCAATGGAGAGTAACGTCATGAGATCTCACATTACAGCGCGCTGACGTGAGATCTCGCAGAATTTTAATCTCCGCCATGAGCACGCCTGGCACACCCCATACGCACACCTATGATCATCAGACTAGGAGCTTGTATTCAGCTGATTATCCACCACAGCTCCCAAATCTTTTTCAGAGTCACAGCTTCCCAGCACGGAATCACCCATCCTGTAACTATGGCCGACAGTCTTTTTTCCTAGATGTATGCCTTTAGATTTAGCCATATTAAAACACATATTATTTGCTTGTGCCCAGTTTACCAAGTGATCCAGATCGCTCTTTAACCTGTCCTTTTCATTATTTACACTCCCCCATTATTTATGTCAACTGCAAATTTTGTCCGTGATGATTTTATGCTTTCTTCTGGGACATTAATAAAAATGTTAAAGAGCGTATGGCGGAGAGCCAGTCCCTGTGGGGTCCCACTGAAAACACACCCGCTTGATGATGAGTTCCCATTTACAGTTACTTTTTGAGACCAATCAGACAATTTTTAATCCATTTAATATGTGTGATGTTAACTTTACATTTTTCTAGTTTTTTAATCAAAATGTTGCATGCAGGATCAAGTCAAACACCTTACAGCAGTCCAAGTATATCATGTCAACACTTACCTTTATCAAACAAATATGTAATCTCATAAAAAAATATGAAGTTAGTTTGACAGGATCTATTTTCCATAAAGCCATGTAGATTTGCATTAATAAAATTAGCCTCCTTTAATTCTTTATTAATCGAGTCCTATATCAGCCACTCCATTATCTTGCCCAGGATCGATGTCAGACTGACTGCCTTATAATTACCTGATTTATCCCGTTTACCCTTTTTAAAAATTGGCACAACATTAGCTTTCTTCTAAGCTTCTGAAACTTCCATAGTGCTGTAAGGTTTCTTGAAAATCAGCATTTATGTCCCATTGAGCTTCTCAGCCAACTCCTTTAAAACACGTGGATGCAAATTATCTGGACCAGCTAATTTAAAATATGCCTAATTTTAATACCTTCCTTTTCACATCCTACAGAGACAAGTGAAATGGAAAGAGTGTTATCATCACCATATGATAAGTCTCATGAGACTATATCATCTGTTTTATTGACCACTTCTGCCTTTTTTGCATTATTACTGACAATTATACTATTGGAATCTAATAATAGACCGATGCCATTGTCAAGATCCTTTTTGTTCCTAATATATTTTTTAAAACTCCATCTAATTGTCCTTACCTCTCCTAGCCATAGAGTTTTCCTTGTATGCCGTGGCTTCTCTTAACAATTTGCTACAATTCCTAACTTCTGATTTATATTCATTACTATCAACATCCCCTTTCTTCCATATATATATATATATATATTTTAAGCTGCCTCACTTCCCCTCTAAACCAAGTCATTTTTTTAACCAGCACATCCTTCTACCTCGACTGTTGGATTGTGGGATTTTTGAGCATCTAATTCTCTGAGTAGTTGCTTTTTATCTGTTAGGAGGAAATCTAATAAAGAATTCTCTCATGTTGGCTGTAACACTTTTTGAGTTAGGAAATTGTCATCTATAAAGTTTAGAATTTCCAAGGATGTTTTAGTCCTGGCGGCAGTGACCTCCAGCATATGTCACTCAAGCTGAAGTCCTGAACAATCACCCAGCTTTTTTCCCAACATTTTACAGATAGGCGTGTAAGGAGGTGATCATCCTGTTCCCTAATGTGATTAGGGGATCTATAGCAGACACTAGCTAATACCCCATCTTGTGCTCTGTCTGTTAGGACATTGATCCATAAGTATTCTAGATCATTTTCTTCCAATTTGTCAGTGATTTGGAAAAGGTAATGCCATTTTATAGCGTGCCCCTCCCCCTCCCCTTTTGCCTACTTGATCCTTCATTAATTTGAACATTCCAGTCACATGACTCATCCCATCAGGTTTCAGTAAAATCAAATTAATCAAATTTATGCTCATCAATGAGCAATTCCAATTCCTCTTGTTTGCTACACAGGCTGTGGTGTATAAACAATTCAAAAATTTCTTCTCTTTATGTTCTTTGGTTTCTTGATTAATTTTGTTCACATCTTAATTTTGTACTCAGTGCTCATATCTTCCTTCTTTTTACTTTTGCCTTTTGCAGTTAGTGTAACCCCCTCCTGATTACTTTAGTCAGCCAGTCCCCCTTCTAGTTCAAGAGGGACATCCAAACAATACAGCCCCTTCTCCCCATAAAGGTGGACCAATGTTCCACAGAACCCAAACCCTCCACCACTTACCTAGCTAGCAGGTCACTTCCAGAATCTTCTGCCTGTTGTCTTCCTTTGCTCATGGGCCGGGGATTATGTCAGAGAAGATTGCTTGGACTTTAGAATCAGAATCTTAGAAGATCAGAAGCGGAAGGGACCTCAGGAGCTCATCTAGTCCAACCCCCTGCTCAAAGCAAGGGGGCCAACCCCAATTAAATCATCCCAGCCAGGGCTTTGTCAAGCCTGGCCTTAAAAAACTTCTTAAGATGGAGATTCCACCACCTCCCTAGGTAACCCATCCAGTGCTTCAACACTCTCCTACTGAAAAACTATTTCCTAATATCCAATCTAGACCTCCCCCACAGCAACTTGAGACCATTGCTCCTTGTTCTATCATCTGCTGCCACTGAGAACAACCTAGTTCCATCTTCTTTTGAATCCCCCTTCCAGTAGTTGAAGGCTGCTATCAAATCCCCCCTCATTCTTCTCTTCTGCAAACTACATAAGTCCAGTTCCCTCAGCTTCTCCTGATAAGTCATTTGATCCAGCCCCCTAAACATTTTCATTGCTCTCTGCTGGACTGACTCTCTCTCATTCTTCTTCAGCACACTTCAGATTTCCTGAAGTCATTTATTAGCTGCAAGGTATTCTGCAATGCCAATCTGAACCAACAACAATCCTTTCCGCTCAACTTTAGAAGCCCATCCAATCTTACAGTGATGTCTTGTGTCTTGGCTCTGGGAAGGCAACAAGCTGTCCTGTTGTCTGCCTGGCCCTAGCAGAAAGTTCTTTTGAGTCTTCTGAGTATTAAATCTCCAGCACGGATCGTCTGTCTTCCTTGAATGGTTTGAGAACTCTTTGCAGACAAGTTTATTTGCATACAGTTTGGGCTGAGCTGCCATCCACATATGTGTCAGGCACATCTTCCTATTCCCTTGGAACAGCTGGATCTGGAGATGTATCTCCCATAGTTTCCACATTGAGAACCAGTATCAGTTTGAAACTTCTAGCTGTGTGGAATTACTAGTAATCTTCTTCTAGCTGGGGCCCACACCCTGCCCTTCCTTATCTGTCTCCAGCTGTGTAGGAAGCTACTGTGACCTCTTGTCTTACCATTTTTTAAGACTGTTATTTGGTCCCCTCTCCATCTTCTTTTCTCAAGACTACACATGCTCAGTTTTTGTAACCTTTCTTCACTGGCCAGGTTTTTAAACCCTTTATTATTTTTGTTTTTCGCCTCTGGCTTCTCTCCAATTTGTCTGCATCTTTCCTGAAGTGTGGGACCCAGAATTGGACACAGCGCTCTAGCTGAGGCTTCACCAGTGCCAAGTAGACAGGGATGATTACTTCCCATGTCTGACATATGACACTCCTGTTAAAACACCCCAGAATGCTATTAGCCTTTTTCTCAGCTGTCTCACATTGTTGACTCATATTCAATGATCCACTCTAACCACCAGATCCTTTTCAGCCGTGCTGCCACCTAGCCAGTTATCCCCCAGTATGTAATTGTGCATTTGATTTTTCCTTCCTAAGTGACGTACTTTGAACTAATCTTTATTAAATTTCAGCTTGTTGAAGTCAGACCAATTCTCCAGTTTGTCAAGGTTGTTTTTAATTCTAATCCTGTCCTCAAGAGTGCTCGTAACCCCTTCCAGCTTAGTGCCATCTACAAATTTTACAAGCTTACTCTGCACTCCATTATCCAAGTCATTAATGAAATATTAGTAATACTGGACCCAGGCCCCTACGGAACCCCACTAGATATGGCCTTTGAGTCTGACAGTGAACCATTGACAACTACTCTTTGAGTATGGTCTTTCAACCAGTTGAGCACCCACCTTAGACCATATTTGCTTATGAGAACGTCACGTAAGACTTGTCAAAAGCCTTACTAAAATCAAGATATGTCATGTCTGCCACTTCCCCCAATCCACTAGGACAGCAGTCCTGTCAAGGATATAAATTAGGTTGGTTTGGCATAATTTGTTCTTGACAATTCCATGCTGGCTATTCCTTATATCCCTATTGGCCTCGAGGTGCTTAGAAATCAATTGTTTAAAGACTTGTTTCAGTATCTTTTCAGGTATTGGAGTTCAGCTGACTGGTCTATAGTTCCATGAGTCCTCTTTGTTCCCCCTTTTTAACTTTGCCCTTCTCCACTCTCTGTGGCCTCACCCATCCTCCCTATGTCCTCAAAGATAACTGTTAATGGTTCCAAGTTTGTTTCAGCTAGTTTTCTAAATACCTGAGGCTTAATTTCATCAGGCCCTGCCAATTTGAATTCAGCTAATTTATCTAAATACATTTTAACCTGTTCTTTCACTTGTCTGGCTCCTGTTCCTTCCCCTGATTGTTAATATGAATTGTGTTGAGTATCTGGTCACCACTGACCTTTTTAGTGAAGACTGAAGCAAAATAGGCATGAAACTCCTTGGCTTTCTTGATGCCACCCCTTACTGGCTCTCCTTCCCCACTTAGCAGAGGGCCTGCCCTTTCCTTCATCTTTCTCTTGCACCTCATGTGTTTAAAGAGCCTCTTTTATTCCCTTTTCTGTCCCTTGCCAGGTTTTTAATCTTTTTGTCCATTAGCCTTTCTGATTTTGTTCCTATCTGCTTGGGCTATTATTCTGTACTTCTCCATTTTTTGTAGGATTTCTTTTTTATTTTAGGTCATTAAAGTGCTCCTCATAGAGCCATATTCTTCCTATCTTTTCTTCACATTGGGATAGTTTACAGTTGTGCCTATAATATTGTCCCCTTGAGAAAATACGAGCTCTCCTGAACTCCTTTTTCCCTTAGATTTTCTTCCCATGGAACCTTACCTACCCAGTTCAGTTCTCTGTATTTGTGTAAATCTCTTTTTTGAAGTCCATTGTTCTTCTGCTGCTCTCACTCCTTCCTTTCCTTAGGGTCATGAAATCTATCATTTCATGATAACTTTCACCCCAAGTGCCTTCCATCTTCAGCTTTTCTACCAACTGCTCCCTGTTGGTCAGAATGAAGTCTAAAATGACTGTCCCCCAAGTTACTTTCTCTGCTTTCTGGATCAAAAATTATCCCCAGTACATCCCACTTACTTATTGGAAATTTTGTGTTTTGCAGTGTTGAGTAATTTGTTGGAGTATTTACAGGTCTTGTGGTTTGGATATTTCTGTTATTTGTTCCAGAAATGCCTCAGCCACCTCCTCTTTCTGATTTGGAGGTCTATAGTAGACCCATACAATGATGTCAGCCCTATTTTTTACCCCTTTTATCTTTACACAGAGATTCTCAACTGGTCTTCCTCCCAGTTCCAACTGGACCTCAAAACAAGTGTACATAGTCTTGATGTAGAATGCAACCCCTCTTCCCATTTTATCCTGTCTGTCCTCTCTGAACAAGCTATCCCCCTCTTTGCCAATATTACAGTCATGAAACTTACCCCACCAAGGCTCTGCGATGCCATTGTAATGATTTAATTTATGTACTAAGATGTCCAGGTTTTCCTGTTTATGCCCCATACTCCTTGCACTTGTGTACCAACATCTAAGATGTTGGGCAGATTTCCCTCTTGTTGCTCTGATAACCCTATTGTAATTTTCCAATCTTGACTGGCTTTTCACATGGCCAGGTCTGAAGCTGAAATGAGATGGGACATCTTCAGTGCACATCTGAGCCAGCCACACACAGAGGGCCTATTTGACGGGGTCAGCCAGCCCTGGTCAATGATCAGACCCAGTTAGGAAGGTCTGGGAGAGCTAAGCATTATGGAGATGGGCTCCTGCAGTAAAGCTCTGAAGCAGGGAGATTGAGGGAAAGGGCACCTCTGAGAGCCAGAACCGAGAATGGGCCCACAAACTGCTTTTGTAGGATGTTTTGCCTAACTTTTAAGTTTGAAGAATAAAATTGTGCCCAGAAAGACTTGGGTGTGACAGCAAGTCCTTGCAGGGCAGGGCAGAAGATCCAGCCTGAGTGAGGGGAAACTGAGGCATCAGCTACCCTGAAGCCGGACTGGGTAGATGGCACTGTGACACCCTGTTCTCCCCTGACTGGCATTGCTTGCACTGTGCAAAGCAGGGGTACAATGTAATGAGATGGAAATGGAAGTGTTTGCACATGTGCAAATGGTGCCCCAGAGCACACAGCAGTGGAGAACCAGGCCTTGAGTGAACAAGGAACCTTCTGCCGTCTCCTCTCCCACCTCCCTCCTCACTTCATCCAAGGAGGCTTGTGTGCCATGAGCCTCCGAGCTCCTGGTGGCTCCTTAAAGTGGCAGGAGCCATAGTCCTTCCTCCTTGCTCTGTGCTGGATCTGAGACTGACCCAACACTCCCGTGCTTGTAATACCCTCCGTGGAAGATTAGCATTGCATCACAAGTCCCTGGCCTGCTCCGCGCTGGCATGACACGGGAACCTCCTTCGCCTGGAGCTGCCCTCAGAACCCACTTGACAGTTTACTACAGCACGAACCAATTAGCTGGAGCTCAGCAGCTGCATGAACAAGGGCTGGATCCGCAGCACCTCCAGCATCACCCTCCAGCCAGCCCCATTTCCAGCCTGTTCTCACCCTGAGATCCCCTCAGGACACGGCGCCTAGGGCCAGGCAGCCAGGAGCTCCGTCTGGTCGTGGGGCTGGGTCCACATGGTCAAGGGGCTGAGGGAACAAGTTCCAAACTCAGAGGGTGTCACTTTGTCGTGTGGGCTGTTAAATGCCACCTCCGGGGTCCATAGCTTCAGCCGGGCCCCTGCCCCAGAGCTTCAATCCAACCCAAACTGTTATGTTTGGTAATGGCAATGTGGGAACGGCCCAGCCTGCAGGATGTTGATTCAGCTACCCAGATACTCAGCCACTTCCTGTTTGGATGCACTGAAACGATTTGCATCATTTAAAGAAGGCTGCGGGGTGAGAGAAGCAAGGGGCTGTTTGTTGACAAAGAGGAGGCTGACAGAGCTGAGCCGGAACAGCTTGGCTCCAGCAGCCTCGGTCCCTCCCCAGTGTAATGGAAAGAAAGCAGAGCAAACTGCATGATGCAGCATGTCTCTAGCTCGCACTCGTCTCTCCCCAAGCAGCTCATGGCAGCCGCGTTATCTGTGGACAAAGCAATGAGAATACTGCTAAGCGCAGCAACACCCCATCAAAAGTTTCACCCCTGGAGCTGTTGTGCGTGCCCTGGATGCCCTGATATTGGTTCTGGCTGCAGATCAAGAAGAGAACAGGCTGTTTGTGTTACTTTGATGCAGTGTAGTCTAGTGGTTGGAGCAACAGACAAGGATTCAGGACTTGGGCACCTGGATTCTCCTCCCTTTTCTGCTGCTCTGGTTTATCACCTTTGACATGTTAGTTAGGGACAATGGATGGCCTTGCATTGCACCCACAATCTCTGAAAACAAACTGTGGCCCAAGTGGCCACTCGGAGTCTAGCTACCTCCTGAAGAGTGTGATACACCAGGTGGCTTCAGGGGTGGTACTTAGGTTTCTGCCCACAGTGTATTTTGTATAACCCACATTGTGTCCACAAAGGAGGCCAGTGTCCATCCTATCACCTCTCTGTGCCTACAGCTACTGTCCCTAAAACGGGGGGACAATTAGAGCTGGCTGGCAAATTTGTGACTACACTGAGAACAGAGGAGGGTTGGACTCCGAGCTCCTGGTGGCGTCAGAGGCGTTGTTACAGGAGATGTCCGTACGGCTGCTGGCTATTCAGGGCAATGCTCAAATGTCACCAATGGCTCATGAATTTGCTAACTCTGAGCCCAGTTGTGCCTCCAGGATCCTCTGCGTATGGGCCACACCTGCCTGTGCTGAAGGATCCATGCTGCTAAACTCAGTAGGCAGCGTCAGAGAACCACAGGCAGCATGGAGCCTCCATGCAAGTGTCCTGGACTTCTTATTGGTCCACAATGATCTGTGCCGAGCTTAGTGTCTCATGGGGGCTCAAACCTCCACCCACCCCTCAATGGAGT
>ML675715.1:1708857-1734608 GCA_007922155.1 Mesoclemmys tuberculata | reverse complement strand
GCCCAGCACGTGCATATTGAAATAGCCTCCTTTAAAGAGTCTCAAATTGGAGACAGCAAAATTGAGGCACCCAGAATCATCTGTCACTGTAGAAAAGCTTGGCCAAGGCATATTTTCAGATTCCCTCATTAGGTGGGTGAAATGTTTACACGGGAGTGACAGACAAATGACATACAGCAAATCAGCCCCAGCTGGGCTCCGTTTGACTCATCCTAGATCAGCAAGAAAGGCTCCGCAATCAGAACTCGGGTCACAATTGTGTGGCTGTCATGTGAGCCAGGATAGAATCCTGCCCCCTCTTCCATAGCTGGGTGGGCTCCGCAGGGTGAACTAGAGTCAAAAGAAAGAAACATTTTAGTCTCTAACGTGAGCAGGGCACAGAGCAGGCCTCGTAAGTAAGAAAGGGCCCTTTGACCAGTGACATTTCAGAGCAGAGGAGAGCTGCACTCTGGGCTGAGCAATGTGCTGTGAGCCTAGAGTCAAAGGTGCCTTGCACAGTCCATGTCAAGGCACACCTCGGGTGTACCTGGGCTTAAATATTTTTTGATTTTAACTTCAAATGGCAAGTGGTCGACGCTGGTAAATAAAAATGATGACCTGTGAAGAAAGAGCTCTCAGCATAACTCACAAGACAATCTAATGGCAGCGCATGCAGTATGTGCTATTAGCCAATCCCAGCTCCTCTAACATGAGTGGAAGCTGCCTGGTAGCAACCAGCAATGTTATCTGGAAATGTAAATCACCTTCCGCAGTGTGATCCAGCCAGTGAGGTGTGCCAACACACTGAGTGGTGCAAATGCCCTGCCTAGGGCTTGTCAAGAGGGGAGTCTGATGAGGACAGACACTCAGCACTCTACAGAGAAATGCCAGCTCCCCACACACTCCAGCATCCAGGCTAGGACAGGGATGGGTGGGAAGAACCAGAGATTTTTCTGCTCAGCTCCGAGGCACGGTGGGGTGCTGGACAGCAAGAATTTCCAGGCTCAGAGAGGCCCTATGGCTTAGCCAGTCTGGAGACAAAACCAGCAATGCAGAGTCACCCTGTGAGGAATGGCTCATGTCCACGAGTGCCGATCTCAGGGCAGACTGTCAAAACCAGGGCAGACACCCCAAGCGGTGGTGTGGGCTATCATTAGATCTCTCCAGGCCAATAACAAAGGTTATCCACGGGATCACAGTATCACCATGGAGCCACAGCCAGTTCCCTTAGACTCTCCAGTCTATCTTGCCACCCAAGCAAACTGGACTTAGTGATAAATGGTCACTTCCACCAAAAACCACACCACATTCAGTTTGTTTCCAGTCACTTACCCAGATCAGCTGGTTCCCTAAATCTTACATTAAAGACAACCCTGGCGGCCAGTCCTATAGTGACCTATCTAAAGGTTTATTAACTAGGGAAAAGAAAGGAGAGTTATTTACAGGTTAAAGCAAGCAAACATACATACAAATGAGTGACCATCTAGCTCCTAAGAGTGACAGAACTGTAAGTGACCTGTCAGTTCAAAGTGTCTTTTGGGGCAGTCCCAGGTGATGGCCGCTGGGGATCTCTGGCTTCAGTAGAGTCGCTGGCCCTGTGAGAGTTCAAACAGCAGAGATGAAAAATCTTCACATCAGCTACTTTTATTTCCCTCGTCCAGCATTCGAAGGGATGGGAGGAGGCATTCTGCACATATTTCTCCATGGGTGGCGGGGACAATTAACAAAGCTGTTGTCTTATAATGGCTCACTTCAATGTTGGTTGTGCTCCTAGATGGGCAGTGGGAGGAGGGGCTCAGTGGGGGAGGGGAAGAATAGTAATGTAATAGTAGTAAGAGGCAGTGTTTCCCCAGGAATTGAAATCAGAGGGGGTGTTCCAATTTACGGTGGGGAGGGGGGATTGGAAAACGACTAACTTGGCAATGCTTGAGCTGGGCACTAGGTGGGGCTGGGCGGATTGTAGGGAAATCCCGGGGGGGGCACTGGCAGAGCTGTATGTGGCGACCCCAGGACTGGGATAGCAGGGGACTGTGGGTTGGGCATGAGAGGCATTGGCAGAGCCACGTGGAAGAGCTTGGCTTATGCCTGTGTATACTCTGCTTGGTACAGAGCCATTTGCCTCCATTTCACATGCACAGAACTCAGCAAGACCACCGCGAACGGAGCACACACTGGAAGCTGCTGGTGCCATTGGGACAGGATCCCTGGAATTTGCTGAGGCTAATGAGGGAGGGGCAGGGAAGTCTGTGGATGGGGGCTCTGATCATCGGGTTCCTGTTAGAAAGAGCAGAGATTTATAAATCCAAAGGCGGCCAAACGCTTTCCTTTGTGCCAGGCTCTCAGCCAAGACGGCATTTTAGGAAATTCCCCTGCAGCTCCCTGGTGCGTGCTGCATCACTGAGTGTTGCGTCTGCCCATTTACAGGTGTGCTGTACCTGCACTCGGGCTCATCATTTGGCAGCGCCTTTCTCTGACTGAGCTGAGCCATGTTAATACTGCACAGCGACATTGGCTTAAAAAAAGAAACCCGATGTCATTTCCCCAAGTTCTGCCGGTGTGCCCGGGAGTGCTCAGCAAGTGAATGCAAAGCAGCTTCCTCCGCCCCAGGCTCGGGCGGTGGCCTTCCCAATAGCACCTGGCCTCTGGGGGCCTTTTCCGCACTCCCGGCACCCACCCCTGCGAGTGCAGCGAGATCACCGCGGAGTGTGTGAGACACTGAATTTACACTCCCATTTACAGCAGGGCACCAGAAGCCGGAAACTGGCCAGGCCACTGGGGCTAATGACGACCTGCTGCTGCAAGCCCCGCATGCGTATCAGGCCCCAGCTTTACCTCTCCCCAACCTAGCACGTGCCAGAGAGCCGGCTCACTACAGAGGCCCAGACACCGAGGTCCTGAGTCCGGGCTGCCTGAGTAACACTGGCATGAATCACCCCGCTGAATTCTTGCCTGGAGAAAAGCTACAGCATAGGGGCTGGTGAACATTTTACATCGAAATTATTTTTCAATGGAAACTTGGGTTTTTATTAACATTTTCAAGAAAACTGCTTTCCATGGAAAAATTCAACTTTTTGTCAAAACACTGAACCCAGAGAAACAGGAACATTTGGGCTGAAAATAAAAATTTTCTGTTCAGAAATGCCACTGCAGTGCTCATGGGAGCTGTAGTTCGGGTCTTTTATGCCTTTGTTCTCTTCTATGAGCTGGGATCTACTGCAAGACTATCACCCAGGATTTGCTGTGGCCCCAGAATTCCCCAGGCTGCATTGTAGCTGCTGAACAAGACCGGGGACCATATATCAGGCACAGATTATCCAACAAGTTCTTGGAATGCACTGGAGACGTTTTATTACAGAAGGTGGAAAAAGCGACTAGGGAAGAGACTGTTCTAGATTTTATTCCGACAAATGGACACGAACAGTTTGAGAATTTGAAGGTGGAAGACATGTAGAGTGAAAGTGATCATGAAATTATAGAGTTCATGATTCAAACGAATGGTAGGAGGAAAAACTGCAGAATAAAGACGACAGACTTCAAGAAGGCAGACTTTAGCAAACTCAGAGAATTCCTATGGTACAACTCCATAGGAAACCAGTTTAAGGGAAAAAAGAGTTCAGGAGAGTTGGCAGTTTTTAAAAGACATTAAGGGCACAAGAGCAAACTATCCCCAAGTGTAGGAAAGATAGGAAGTATGGTAAGAAACCTGGCTTAACCAGAAGATTTTCAATAACCTGAAACTCAAAAAATTGTCATACAAAAAGTGAAAACTAGGTCAAATTACCAAGGATGAATATAAAAAAAATCAAAAAAAACCCAGCACAAGCATGTAAGGAAAAAAGTAGAAAAGCCAAAGCCACAAAACAAGAGTAAACTAGCTAGGAACATAAAGGGTAACAAGAAAACATTTAACATTAAACATTTAATTTTACATGAAACATTTTCCATTATATTTTACATTAATAAATACAAAAATACATTTTCCATTAAATATTAGACACGAGAGGAAGACCAGCAACAAAGTAGGCCCATTACTCAATGAGATGGGAAAGACAAAAATAGGAAATACAGCAATGGCCAAAAGTTAAATGTCTTTTTTGTTTCAGTTTTCACCAAAAAGTTTAGCAGTGATCAGATGACTAACAAAGTGCACATCAAGCTAAATGAGGTAGGATCTGTGGCTAAAATAGGGAAAGAACAAGTGAAGAATTATTTAGACAAGTTAAATGTCTTTGAGTGTCAGGACCTGACCAAATACATCTTAGAATACTTAAGGAACTGTCTGAAGCGATCTCTGAGCCATTAGCGATTAGCTTTGAGTACTCCTGGAGGACAGGAAAGATCCCAGAGGAAAAAATATATATATAGTACCTAGCTACAAAAAGGTGAAAAAGGACAACCCAGGGAATTATGGACCAGTCAGCATAATTTCAGCGTCCGGAAAGATAATGGAGCAAATAATCAAGCAATCGTTTTGTAAGCACCCAGAAGATAAGGTGTAAATAACCTGAAAATGCCAAGGTCAGGGGAGGCTGCTAAAGGACAGCAGAGTCTCCCAGCACTGGTGGCTAACACTGAAGTTAGACTTCCCAACCAGCCACAAACAGTGCTCCTGATTCCCCACACTGGCTATCAAGAAGCTAAAACAAAAAGTACACAGACCCCTGTACTGCATTTCAGTCTCTGGCTCCCAGTCAGCCACTAGGGCCCAGTAAAGACATCAGTTATTACAACTCTAGGCTCTTTACCAAAATGTTCTCCTAATCCCCAGAGGGTCAGCCACATTGCCAGATCAATATCAGTTTAGATCTTACCCAAAATATCATGCTGGCAGCCAATCCTCTACTAATTAAAACTAAAGGTTTATTATAAAAGGAAAGAAACAAAGCATAAGAGAAATGTTACATGATTAAAGCAATCAGATACATACAAATGAGTTGAGAGTCCATCTATATCAAGTCTCCAGTAGAAGTGTGGCGTTTGCAGGCTTGTACAGTCCCTCTGGTGTACATCCAGTGCCTGGATGGGTCTCAGTCCTTTCTTTCACAGCGTCAGGTGCAGATGAGCTGATCCAGAGGCAGGAAGCAGGACGGAAGCATGAAGCCTAAAGACAATATGGATGTGGTGCAGCTCCTTTTATGCGCCTTTGCCATGCTGCTTGTGGAATTTACAAAGACATGATGGAGTCCTGGTGACTCAGCAGTGTATCCCCGGGTAGATGTGATACATTTCGACTTTACTAAGGCTTTTGATACTGTCTCATACAAACATCTCATCAGAAAACTAGGGAACTATAGTGAACCTACTATAAGGTGGGTGCACAATTGGTTGGAAAACCTTACTCAGAGGGTATGTCTACACAGCAATTAAATAGCCATGTCTGGCCTGGGTCAGCTGACTTGGGCTCAGGGGGCTTAGGTTGTAGGGCTGTAAAACTGCTGTGTAGACATGTGGGCTCGGGCTTTCTGATGTTCCAGGGAGCCAATGTGTGTTCAGAGGCAGCCTGTCGCAGTGGGAACTCACCTACACACACACAACCACACATGGTGCTCTCTCTTGGATACTTTACTTTTGTTCTTTTTTGTTTTGCTCCTAAAAAGCAAAGGCCAATCTGACTGCAGGGATACAGTTGCTCTTTATGTAGGAATGGAAAACCAGAACAAAAACCTATTTTGCTTTCGAGCTCTGGAATCCTAGCCCACGGTGCCCAGCTCTTGTTCTGTATGGATCCAGGTGGGTTTGAAAGAGGCGGGATTTGGATTCTGACTACCAGAGATATTGTAAATAGAGCCAGGCGAAGATCTTCATCCCTGCTCCGGGCTGCAGGCTCCACTGTGGACCGCATCCCTCACTCCTGCACAGGCTGTGGCAGGCTGTTTACTCTCCATGGCCTGTTCGCTCTCCTCCAAGGCACAGGAAGGTCCTGCTGTGGGAAGAGCATCTGTGCCCAAACAGCAGGTACATAGGATGTTTGAGTTTAATGGCAGATACTTTGGGGAATGAGAAGGCTCCCAAATAATTTGGTGGGAGCTTTTCAGGACTCCCTGGGGGTGGGTCAAGAGAAGGGATCCCAGAGCAGGCAACCAAGGGTGAACCAGGAGTGCAGGAATAACCAGGGCATCTACAAACTGCATGATCCCTGCAGCTGGAAAGCGAGTGCAAACCCCAGTGGTTTATTCGGAGGAAGAACGAATAATACCTGGCATTTACCGCAGTCAGCAGGTTCCATGTGCTTTTCTTGTCAGGGTGCTAGGCACAGTGGAGAGCTGCCCCCTGCTCCCCCACAGACAGTGTGTGCAGACTGTGACGTTAGCATGTCATTTTCCCCATCCAGCCACAATTCCTAGTTTGGGGCCACGATGGAAAGCTCCAAAACTCCTTGGGAGGCTGTCCTTGTACACCCTGCAGTCTGGAAGTAGGCGTCTTTAGACAGCCTCCCTTTCCATGAGAGCCTCAGTCTGATTTCTCAGTCAAAGAGGATTGACTCGATTCAAACTGTATAAGGCCAGAAAGTACCATTAGGATTATCTCATCATAACCCAGGCCAAGAAATTTGACCCACTGATTCCTGAATCCAGCCTAAAACTTCTAGCTGAGCTAAAGCAAACCTGTTGGAAAGGATCACCTAGTCTTGGTAAACTGGTTGGATTGATGATGGACATAAGACAGTGTTTAAATATCATGATGATAAGCATCCTATAGAAACCTTGGCGAGAGAGCTCCCATATCCCTCCAACTTTCAGGAAGCGCTGCTCTCCCATCTGGGTGAACTGGAACCAACATCTGCGCGGCTTTCCAGGTGCTCTGTGATGTGCTCCTGCAATGTATTCTGCGCTCCTCATGGTGGTGCTGTGAGAACTCCCCAGGGCACGGGGAAGAGCGATGCTGCCCTGCAGTGGGCGTTGGAGGGTGGTGTGCACTCCTGCCGGCGGGGGCTCTGGATGCTGCTGGCGGTGGGTGTTAGTTCTGCTTTGTCGATGCCATGGAAAACAGAGCGTGCATGTGGCATGGCAGAAGCAGGCAGTTTCCGTTGATTCCTAGAACTCTGTTTCAGTGTGGAGAGGAAGCAGTGACCAGGCTGACCACAACAGGTGGCAGCATGCCAGCTTCATCTAACCGAAAACAGAGAGAGATTGCAACAGCCAGAACGGCTCGTTAAGTCACATGGCTTCCCCCCAGCCTGGCAGCTGTTTCCACATCACTGGCACCAGGGCTGGGCCCTGTAGGCCTGTCTCTGATCGGCAGGTGGTGGGGATCTTGGGGAGATGGCAGGGCAGCCCAGAAGAGTAGGAGCTGCGGTCATTCGCCTAGACAAAGCTGCCCAGCGCCTGCAGCAGGGGGAATAAAACCCACAGCCTCCGAGTCTTGGAACGCAGGCTGGCTTCTGTCAGCTGCTGCTGGTAACGGGGTGTTGTCTCTCTGCAGGTCCCAACAACTAGCTGGCAAAGCCATTCTTGTTGTTTAACTTGTCCATTGCGGAGCTCCCGGAGGCCTCTGTCAGAGTGGGCCCCTTGGTGCTAGGAGCTGTACATACACCTAGGGAATACTCCAAAGAGCTCGCAGAGCAATTTGTGTTATAATGACTTCTGGGGGACAGTGAGCGCCCAGGTCAGTCACCAGTCCTGGCCCTGCACCTTGGCTTGTCATTTACGCCAGTGCAAAGGTGAAGTCCGAACAGTGGTGTTTTGCACTCGATTTTCACAGGGTGGAGAACTGGAGAGAACAAGGTGTCTTGTTCCGTGCCCCTTTGAGAAGAAGTCTGTAATGCATGGGGGACAGGGACAGGGATGGGGGGAAGGGAAGGGGCATGCCAGGGCAAATACAGCTGAAGAGGGAAGCAGGGAACGCATCAGTGCAGGTTTCTCCACAGAGCTCTCCCTTTGTCACTCAGGGGGAGCGCATTCTCCATGACCACTAGGCCATAATCTTCAGCACTGAGACTGCTCACAAGGGGAGAGGCCAGAGGAAGGAAAAAGGAACTGGTGTTTCTAGTGCTGTGCTCACCCTTGAGGCACTGGGCGGGCACCTCCAATGCATCTCACTGAAACCACCAACCTGGCACTCCCGGTTACCAGTGCCCTTGGCTATCGCTGGCCACTCAGACACCAACTCCTATGGCCTTACCAGTCTCCATCATTATCTATCTGCCCTCCTGCACATCACAGGTCACAGAACCTCACCCACGCACTTCTGTAATAGAGCCCTAACCTCTGGCTGAGATAACGACGTCTTCAAATCAGGCTTAAAAACGTTACGATACAGAGAATCCACCATTTACACTAATTTAATCTGCAACCGTTTGATTGGCAGTCCCTCCCAACTTTGTGTCATCTGCACACTTTATTAGCAATTTCCCACATTTTATGCCAAGGTCAGTAATAAAAATGTTAAGTGAGAGTGGGCCGAAGACCAATCCCTGAGGAACTCCACTAGTAACCTCCCTGCAGCCTGACAGTTCACCTTGCAGTATGACCCACTGTAGTCTCCCCTTTAATCAGTTCCTTAGTCACCTTTCAAGTCAATCCCCATCTTCTCGATTTAACTAATAATTTCCCATGTGGAGCTATGTAAAAAACCTTACAAAAATCCAGATAGATTAGATCTTCTGCATTTCCTTTGTCTACAAAATCAGTTATATTCCCAAAGAAAGGGATCAGGTTGGTCTGGCACAATCTACCTTTTGTAAAACCATGTCCTTAGCTACTTTCTCTTTCAAAATTTGTTCCAAGACCTTGCATACAGTTGAAGTCAAACAGACCTGTAGTTTCCTGGATTGCTTTTTTTCCCTTTCTTAAAAATAGGTAGTATATTAGCAATTCTCCAATCATAGGGTTCGACCCCCGAGTTTACAGATTTATTAAAAATCCTTGCTATTGGGCTTGAAATTTCATGAGCCAGTTGTTTTAATATTCTTGGATGGAGATGATCTAAAATGGCTTCACCTCTTGTTCGTTTGGTGACAATTTGATGAAGAAATCTGTCAGCTATCACATCCAGGAAAATCTGGGCCCTACTTTTATCAGAAGCACATAGCCTCCAATCTATACCTGGGAAATTAGTCTCCCATAATCACATAATTCCCAGTAGCATATATTTCATTAACACCATTAAAGAGGTATCTGTTCATCTCCAAATCGGATCCTGGGGATCTGTAGCAAATCCCAAGCATGATCCCAGAGGAACCGCTGGTAGCTTTCTTCTGCAAAGTGATTTTGACACACTTTGTTTTCTGCATCCCATCACTTCTAATTTCTGCACAGTCCAGCTCACCAATGATATAAAATACCCCTCCACCACCTTCGCCTTTTCTCTCTCTTTCCTGAACAGTGCATACCCTTCAGTCCCTGTACTCCTGTCGTGACTACGTTATGTCTCTGTTAACCCTGTGTAACGGCTCTGTTAGCCCCTCGCTGACACTGAGCGGGTCTCTTTGGTCGGCATCTCTGGGGGAAGCAGGACCCTGAAGCAGACACAGCCCCCAGGGCCAGTGGAGAGAGGCCAGCTCAGGCCAGCCTGATTGACAGGGTGGGCAGACCAATGAGGGAGCCAGGCGAGTGGGGGGAGCCCCGCCCTCCATGTGAGCTGGAGCTGCCTGCCGGGGCATGCCTGGGCAGGGCGGGCAGAGCTAAGGACAAAGCAGCCAGCGGCTGGGAGGCCAAACGAGGAGCCCAGGGAGCTGGGCTGAGCTGAGGTGACCCACAGCAGCAGAGCCAGAGGGGCCCCCAGCGAGCCGAGCTACGCAGAGCTGAGCACAGCTGCACTCAGCAGAGCAGAGCTGGGGCTGGAGCCCTCTGGAGCTGGGTGCAGTGAGCTGCTGGGGAGAGCGAGGGGGGCCCTGGGAGCGTGTGGCCACTGCCAGAGCAAGTGTCTGACTGTCTGCGTCCCTGCAGTGCAGCCAGGGCCTTTTCTTGTTTTCTATTTGCTGTTTGATGCTGTTTGTGTAATACCTGGTACTGCTTTGCCCTGTGTGCAATGATCAGTGGGGCAGGGCAGCGCCCAGTGCAGAGTGAGTGCCCGGAGTGCGGACACCCGAGCCCCTGCCCTAAGGGACCACGGCAAGATTGGGCATTGAGCCCCAGGAATCCTGGACCCAGCCTTGTCGGGGTTACAGGGACCCCACCGCACACGAGAGTGCGAGGGGAGCCCTTGAGGTCAGCCAGGCCTCTGGGTAAAGGGAGTGGGAGCAGGGACTCAGATCCTTTTGCTAGCCAACTCCACCGGGGTGGTGAGAGAGCCAGGAAAGTTCCCCACAACAGCGGGCCCGTCCCCTGCTTATACCTAGAATATCTGGCTTCACTTCCTGCACCAGTAGTTCCAGTTCTTCCATTTTTTACCCAAGCTCCACGCACTGGAGTACAAACATCTTCATTTTTTCTGCTCGGCTTCGCCCACATTCCTTGCTCAATTGGGTACAGTCATTCGACTGCCAGTATCGCCTGCCTGACTGGTGTTGTCTTTCCCTTAATGTCCATTCTCCTCCCCACTGCTCTTCCTTTCTCTGTCGCTGTGTTCTCTCTTTGTTGGTTTTCCTCCTACTCAATGTTAGAATCATGAGCATCTTCCAACCATCTTCCCAGAGTTCCTAGTTTAAAGCTCTTTTATTCAGTTGCGCTAACCTCCATCCCAGAAGTCTATTTCTCTCCTATTCAGGTGGCATCCATCCCGTGAGAACAGTCCTCTGTCCATGAATGCCTGCCAGTGGTCAAACATCCCAAAGCCCTCCTTATAGCACCACTGCCTGAGCCATCTGCTGATCATTATCAGCTTCTCTCACCTTCGTTCTCTTCCTCTAGGGACAGGCAGAATCCTACCCAAGATCACCTGAGTCTCCATTTCTTTAAGTGTCTTTCTCTCCCTGGCATAGTCTCCCTTGATGTATTGCAGTGAGAATCTAGCAGTAATATTTGGTCTCTCTCGAAGGACAATCAGTGGATTCTTTCCTGCTCCCATTAGGATCCTCTTCAGATTCATGTCCACATCCCATATCTTAGCTCCCAGCAGAGAACATTTCCTTCTCCTCTCAAACTGGAGGATTGGGCCAAAAGAAACCTGAAGAGGTTCAACAAGAACAAATGCAGAGTCCTGCACTTAGGACGGAAGAATCCCATGCACAGCTACAGACTGGGGACCGACGAGCTAGGCAGCAGTTCTGCAGAAAAGGACCTGGGCTAATGGCATATTGCGCTACATTAGTAGGGGCATTGCCAACAGATTATTCCCGTCTAGTCAGCACTGGTGAGATCACATCTGGAGTACTGTGTCCAGTTTTGGGCCACCCACTACAGGAAGGATGTGGACAAATTGGAAAGTCCAGTGGAGGGCAACAAAAATGATTAGAGGGCTGGACACATGACTTATGAGGAGAGGCTGAGGAAACTGGGCTTATTTAGTCTGCAGAAGAGAAGAATGAGGGGGGATTTGATAGCAGCCTTTAACTAACTGAAGGGGGGTTCCAGGGAGGATGCGGCTAGGCTGGTCTCAGTGGTGGCAGATGACAGAACAAGGAGCAATGGTCTCAAGTTGCAGTGGGGGAGATCTAGTTTGGGTATTAGGAAAAGCTTTTTCACTAGGAGGGTGGTGAAGCACTGGGATAGGTTACCTAGGGAGGTGGTGAAGTCTCCATTGTCAGAGGTTTTTAAGGCCTGGCTTTACAAAGCCCTGGCTGGGATGATTTAGTTGAGGTTGATCCTGTTTTGAGGAGGAAGTTGGACTAGAAACCCCTGAGGTCCCTCCCATCCCTAATATTCTATGATTCCGTGATTCCCGGATCAGCTCCGGTGACACGTCTGTCTGTTCTTCTTAGTAGGGAGTCACCAGTCACGCCAAGCTGCCTCTTCCTGGTGCTGCTGTGATTCTGTTATATCTGGCTGCAGACCCTCTTGTCTTTTGTTCTCCTTTGCAGTCTGCTGCGAGGCATCCTCTACCCTCCTGGGGCGCCGAACTTGGGCTGTCTCCGTTGACTCTTCCCCTCTTCCTGTAGAGCTAGCTGCTCTTCTCTTCTTCCTTGTCGTCCCACCTCCTACTGCCTGCTGTGCCCCTTCTTCGTTTTCGAACTCAGCAAACCTGTTCCTGAGCTCTCTTTCTCGTTCACTGTCTCTTTTCTTCTGCCGGTTCTCACAGTCACATGCTTCCACTGGTCCCCCCTCCTGGTTCTCCAGTCCAGCTTGCATCTGCAAGTCTTGAGGGTTCCCTTCAGCCTCCTCTTTTCTCCCCTCCATCATCTGCTCCAATCTGCACTTCATACAAAGGAAGCTCTTTTGGGGAACTTGCTCCAGGATAATGTACGTCCCGCTGTCAGCTTCCACACCTGGTCACATCTTCATTGTTTCTTCCCTGTTGGTGGAATAATGCCAGAGAGGCAAAATGAGCCTAGCAAGACTCTGCCCTGCACCTTGCGTCACGGTGAGGCCTGATCATGGTGACAGCCTCTGTCCCTTCTTGGAAATACCGTCTTGATATCTCTGGAAGCAGGAGTGACACACATATTGCCGGCCTATGAGCAAGTCCTGTGTGGAAGCTAATGTGCATTGGCTAAATCTGGCTGTGAGTCAGCAGATGTGAAGAATTTCTCCAGTTTGTGCCTCACACCTTAGACTGGAGTGATGAGGCTGTGTTGCGCAACCTCCCACTAACTCCAAAGACCCATGAAAGAAATTCAGTTGGGTAGCAGGATCTCTTCCACACCTGTTGCATAATCCAGATTATCAGACAATCTTGTAATATTTGCATGATGCTGTGTCCCGTTACTGGCCTCAATACTGGTATCATTTTCCAGGGCTTAATTCCCAGCCACATCATTGTGCTGCTGCTTAACCTAAGCAGCTAACCTGTTTAGGAGCTGTTGAAAATCCCACTGGGTGCCTATCTGCATCTTTAAGCCCCTCAGACCCTTTAAAAATCTGGCTGTTAGGCATTTTTGAACATGTCACCCAAGATCAGCTCTGTGAAGTGCACTGAGAGCCTCACATGGCAGGTGCCACACGTGCAAGTGCAAATGCATGATTATTGCAAGGGGAGTGGAATCTTGCTCTGTCCGAGCTCCTGGAGCCTTTGTGTAAATGCCCAGTCGCACTGAAAGGGGTAATTCCTGGTCTGTAATTCCCTTGAGCGTAAGAAGGCAGTAGATGACTGATAGGACTGAGGCCTACCAGTGGCCACCTGCAGCCACCATCACTTCCTTTCAGAGAAAAAAATACAATTTTAAAGAGTTTTTCCAACCCTTAAAGGAATATAAAACATCAGTGTAACGAATGAAATGAGAGTTTGGAATCAAATCTGAGAAGCAATTGCTCTGCTCTGTTCATGTTCCCCTTGAGCGCTTCCTTCAGGTTTGTGGGAAGCTATTAACCTCCTCCCTCCCCTCAGCTACCTTTGTGGTTATCTGGAACTTTCCTATCACTTTGCAGGTGCCAGGGAGGAGGACAAGGGTGTCTCATGCCTTAAACTCATCTGCTGTGGTCACCAAGAAGACATTTTTGTTTTCCAGCCTTGTGCTAGGTAAACGTAGCTCACAATACTGCAGTCTGGGGCTTTGTTCCCCTCCCCTTCCCCCCACTTATGGCAGGTCCACACAAGAGGATAAGGGATAAGAACCAACTATAGCTGCCTGCTAATGGAGCCACTCTTTTAGCTCAAGTACATAGGAAGATAGGACTGGAAGGGACCATTACAAGCAGGGGCCACGGAGGTTTTTCGCCTTCCTCTGCAGCATGGGGCATGGGTCGCTTGCTGGTGGATTCCCTGCAGCTTGAGGTCTTCAAATCTCATTTTTGAGGATTTCAACAACTCGGTCATGGGTTCGGGGTTGTTATAAATGTGTATGGGTAGGGTTTTGTGGCCTGCCTTGTGCGGGAGGTCAGACTAGATGATCATATTGGTCCCTTCTGACCTATGAGTCTATGAGTCTATGAGATAATTCTGTTCATTAATTTATCAAGCTCCATTTTAAGTGGTAGAGGCTGGTGCTTTCAGTGACAAAGGTCTTGGTTCAGCCCATCTAGGCCATTCCTTAAAGTATCTCACAATTGACTGGGGTGTGGTATAGGTAGCATGATGTTAGTCCCCTGTGCATCAGACGAGCCTGAAGGGGAGGACCCCGGGGAGCAGAAGTCCAGTGGGGGGCTCCAGAACAGCAAGGCCTAGGGAGGTGCTTTGTTTTTATGAGAACTTCCCTCTTCTCAGCAGTGTACCTTTAACCCTGGAGCTACCACATGGGTTTGTGCCTCCGAACAGGACAGGGCACCATTTAGAAGTTAGTCTCCAAGGTGATAAACCTCCAGACCCAGCAACAGAGACGTCTCCTGCCTTCTGCCAGCAGCGACAGAGCCAAAGCCCCGGGCTAGCTGTCGAGCACCGAAATCCTGACTGCGTGTCCCTGTGGTGGGGCCCTTCTGGGCTTCTCCTGTAAATAGGTCTCATGCTTTGCAGCAGCGGCACACAGCACGGCCAAGGCAGATGCGCCCCTCCCCAGAAGCAGACAGGCTGGGAGCAGGTGGCCTTGGGTCTGGCTGGACTCAGACTGGGCCTGGATGTGTCATTTGCAGTGGGCTGATCAAACACTTGGGGAGGGTGGGGGATCCAGGAGGATTTTCCCAACGTCGCCCCTGCATGGCCCTGAAGGACGCTTGATTCTCCTCTTCCCTGCAGCCATTTTTACGGTGAAGGTAGGGAGGCTTCTACCTTGCTACTCTGAATGCAACAGCCGCCTTCTCTTCATTTCAATCTCTGCGAGGCCCAGCGAAACCACACTGCTGTGCCCAGCCCTTGCATCTGTCTCTGCACGCCTAGTGTCACGGTGTGGGGTGGGTCTCTCCAGGGCCCTTGGGGCTGTGGAACCAAAGCACTCCAAAGGTTTGGAGCTCTTCATTGGGCTGTCTGTGAGGGGGAGGCACAGTACAGCTGGGCTGAGAATTCACACCTGGATCCAGCTCACAAGCATCCCCAACCACCCAGGATAGAAGGGGGCGTGTTCCTCTTCTTCCTTTCTTTAAACTAAGCCCTGGGGTCTCCCCGAAGAAGCATGTGCTGGGAGAGGGATGCTCGTAATGAAGCCTGTTGCCAACGCACAGGCTTGCCTGGCACTGGGCACTTTTGGGGGGTCATTTGCATGGGCCAAAGGCAGGGAACTGGTAAACCTGCCCTCCCTGCCACGCCACATGCTCTGGAGTTTGGGGCTTACTTGTGGACGGAGGGTTGGCATGGATGGTTATTAAAGAGAGGCACAGAACCTCTTCCACAGCTACTTTGTGCAAATTCCCCCCGATCCCTTCAATAAACAGCTTTCGCTTTCGGACCCTGGCACAGAGCTGCAGGGAGGACCTTCCCACAGACATTTGATGCGGGTTTGTCAAAGGCTGAGCTAGATCATGTGGCCGTGAGGCACAAAGGGCAGTTCAGTGATGTCAGAGCACTGGGAGCTCAGGACAGAAAGGCCAGTTATGGATGGAACAACAGTGCTGTGGGACTGTTCCACACCAGAAACCAGCCACTACTGCACGCCATGGCACTCAGCCACCAGCAGAGTGAGTCACCTACATTGGAGGATCCCAAGGTGTTTTACAGGCACCAAAGAACCCAGCTGCACAGCTCCCCAGGAGATGGGTCGGTACCAATATTCTTATTTTAGCAGATGGGGAAACTGAGGCACAGAGTGGGGCCACCCGGTACCATGTCCCACCAGATGCCAGTGACAGAGGGGGGACTAGAACATCGATAACCTGATGCTACCTGAAGGGGGGTTCCAGGGAGGATGGAGCTAGGCTGTTCTCAGTGGTGGCAGATGACAGAACAAGGAGCAATGGTCTCAAGTTGCAGTGGGGGAGGTCTAGGTTGGATATTAGGAAAAAGTTTTTCACTCGGAGGGAGGTGAAGCACTGGAATGGGTTACCTAGAGAGGTGGTGGAATTTCCATCCTTAGAGGTTTTTAAGCTGTGGTTTGACAAACCCTCGCCGGGATGATTTAGCTGAGGCTAGCCTTGCTTTGAGCAGGGGGTTGGAATAGACACCTCCTGGGGTCCCATCCCACTCTGTGATTTTATGATTCTACCCTGACTCACAAGGCTAACTTGTCCCATTACATTGCCACTCCCTAGGAGTAGCTCTTAACAGCAATGGCCCCAGGAGCAGAGGAAGTGCCCAGTCATCACGTCCTGCTCAAAGGGGGTGCAGTGTGAGCCCCCTAAACACACACAGACACACTGCAGGGCCTGTAGGACAGGCGCACTAGCCTGGAGCAGCCCTTGGTCCCAGAAGCATACCAGGGCTGCAGTGTGAGCAGCCCCAAGGTGGAGTTCCTGGGGCGAGGTTCCTAAGTGATGTAGGACCACAAGAGCCACAAATGGTCATTGACTTTCAGTGGGACCTCGGCCTTGTCTACACTAGAGAGTGTTGGCATAAGTTACAGCGAAGCTCAAAAAGTACTCTAATTACAAGGCTTGTGCCTGTCCACACAGCACTCAGTGTCGTCGAAGCGCGTCCACAGTCGGTGCTCTGACACGACAGTGAGAGCTGTGCACTGTGGGCAGCTATCTCACTGCGCAACTCGACACCTTGTGCCACTGGAGCTGTGGGAAGGCAGAGAGGATCGCAGTCCATTATGGGTGCAGGATCAACGTCCCATGATGCGGTGAGTTCCGTCCCATCATTCCATGGGTTTCCAACTGCGTTTCATGGCATTTTTCAATGGCCCCAGTTTCCTGAGCACCCGCCATCTCTATCTGAAAGGATGGATCCTGCACTGCTCTCCACTGTTGTCACTGTCTGAACACGTCGTGGCTGGCCATGCACTGTGTCATATGCTCCCGAGCAGAACTCGACCCGAGGCGCCTGACCTGTGGTGTGCCATGGAAACAAACAAATGCCAGTTAACTGTTTGCATTCAGAGAGCATCTGCACATGGTGCACTGCCGCTTTGGGGCATGTGAAACAACCACTGAGTGGTGGAATCGCATCGCTGTGCAGGGCTGGGATGACGAGCAGAGGCTGCAGAACTTTCGAATGCACAAAGCCACCTTCGTGGAAGTGTGTGCAGAGCTCGCCCCTGCCCTATGGCACAAGGACACCAGAATGAGAGCTGCTCTCTCCAGAGAGAAGCGCATGGTGATCAGCATGTGGAAGCTGGCAACTCCAGACTGCTACCGGTCAGTCGCTGATCAGTTTGGAGTCAGGAAGTCCCCCACTGGAGCTGTGTTATCACAAGTGTGCAGGGCCATTAATTGCATTCGGCTACGAAGGACAGTGAGTCTTGTAAATGTGCATGAAATAGTGGATGGTTTGACGCAATAGGATTCCCTGAGTGTGAGGGTGATAGATGGCAGGCTGTGACAGACGGTGCCTGGGGTTCCCCGAAGGGGGGGTGCTGGTGCAACTCTCGTTCTATGCAGGCCCCAAGTGTCGTGCATTGCTCTGACTACCTACCGTGCCACTGGTCAAGCGCCTCCGATATAGTGGGGTTCAGCAACCCATGTGGGCTGAGTGGGAGGTAGCCCTGAAGCCTCTCTGGCTGTGGCAGGGCTCCAAACAGTAGCGCTGGTCAGTGAAAAGGCCCTGAAGCCTCTGTAGGCGAGGCAGGGCTCAAGAAGCAGTCCCGTTGGGCACTATGGCTGTCCTGAGGCCCCCTGGGCATGGCAGGGCTCACCAATACAGCAGTCCCAAAGCCCCTCTGGGTGGGGCAGAGCCCAGCAAAACAGTAGGATGGATCAGTCCTGAGACCCCCTGGGCGTGGCAGGGGCTGCATCCTTTATGGCAGGCTCTGGGAGTGTCTCCCCTCTATTGTCCCACCCCGCTCTAGGGCCTCTGCTGGGCTTTTAATCCCCGCTTTCTGCCAGGAGTGTGCAGCGTGTGTTACAGGGACGGGTCTATCTGGCCCTTGAGGCAGCTGAGGGCTCCCTTTCTGGTTGGAGGGGCATTTACATCCCGCCACACAGGCATATTCCAATTTGGCCCCAGACCGTCTTGCGACAGAGTACATCCATAGAAAGGGGCACTTCTCTATGGGACTGCAGGCACTTCTGGATCACCGTGGGCGTCTCACTGACATCAACACAGGCCGGTCAGGGAAGGTGCATGACGCACACATCTTCAGGAACTCTGGCTTGTAAAGAAAGCTGCAGGCAGGGACTTTCTTTCCAGACCAAGTGATTCCAGTAGGGTATGTTGAGATGCCCATGGTGATCCTGGGAGACGCAGCCTACCCTTTATAGCCATGGCTCATAAAGCCTTATACAGGCAAACTGGATAGCAACAAGGAGTGCTTCAATAACAGCCGAACAGGTGCTGAATGACCATTGAATGTGCATCTGGCAGATTAAAAGCTCACTGGCGATACCTTTGTGGCAGGTTAAACCTAAATGAGAAAAATATTCCCTGATAGCCAAATGCTGCGTGCTCCATAATATTTGTGAAGCTAAGGGTGAAAAGTTTCTCCCTGGGTTGTGCACAGAGGTAGATTGCCTTGCGGCTGAATATACAAACAGCTATCAGCACTGTTAAAAGGGTAGTACGGGAGGCTATTCGTATCAGGGAGGAACTTTTGACAATGAGCATCAATAAGGTGTCTTTGTAAACAGCACTGTGCCAAGCTATGACAGCTTTCCAGATTGCACTGTGTATCAATGTGAGCTGCAACCACCACATACAAGATAGCCCATTCTTCACAGATTATGTCTTTATTAAATACCAATTATTCACCACACACATGAAAAGGTAAGCAGGGGATAGGCCTGCTGTTGTGGGGAACTTTCCTTGCTTGTGCACTACCCTGGCAGAGTTGGCTAGCAAAAGGATCTGAGTCCTTGCTCCCACTCTCTTTACCCAGAGGCCCACCTGACTTCGAGGGCTCCCCTCCCACTCTCCTGTGCGGTGGGGTCCCTGTAACCACAACAAGGCTGGGCCCAGGTTCCTGGGGCTTAACTCCCAATCTTGCCGTGGTCCCTTAGGGCAGGGGCTAGGGTGTCCCCACTCCAGGTACTAACTCTGCACTGGGCGCTGCCCTGCCCCACTGATCATTGCACACAGGGCAAAGCAATACCAGGTATTACACAAACAGCATCAAACAGCAAATAGAAAAGGGGAGAAAGGTTGAAAGGGGAAACACCCCACACTGCCCCTGGCACAGGGGCACCACAAACAGTGTCTCTGGGTGTCAGGGGGTTCAGTCTGTGTCTCATGGCACAGGCCCCCTGCCCAGGCCCTGGCTACGCTGCAGGGATGCAGAGAGTCAGACACTTGCTCTGGCACTAGCCGCACGCCCCCAGGGTCCCCCTCGCTCTCCCCAGCTGCTCACTGCACCCGGCTCCAGAGGGCTCCAGCCCCAGCTCTGCTCTGTTCAGTGCAGCTGTGCTCAGCTCTGCGTAGCTCTGCTCTCTGGGGCCCCTCTGGCTCTGCTGCTGTGGGCCAGCTCAGCTCAGCTCCCTGGGCTCCTTCTCTGGCCTCCACACCCAGCTCCAGACGGCTCCAGCCCCAGCTCCTGCCTCACTCGGCTCTGCTCCGCTCGGCTCAGCTCTGCTCGGCTCTGTGGGGGCCCCTCTGGCTTCCCAGCTGCTGGCTGCTTTGTCCTTCACTGGGCCCTGCCCTGCCCAAGCTGGCCTGAGTTAGCCTGTCTCCGCTGGCCCTGGGGCTGTGTCTGTTTCAAGTTCTTGCTTCTTCCAGAGTTTCAGTAAGGGGCTAATAGACTCTCATAGACTCATAGACTCATAGGTCAGAAGGGACCAATATGATCATCTAGTCTGACCTCCCGCACAAGGCAGGCCACAAAACCCTACCCATACACATTTATAACAACCCCGAACCCATGACTGAGTTATTGAAATCCTCAAAAGTGAGATTTGAAGACCTCAAGCTGCAGGGAATCCACCAGCAAGCGACCCATGCCCCATGCTGCAGAGGAAGGCGAAAAACCTCCGTGGCCCCTGCCAATCCGCCCCGGAGGAAAATTCCTTCCCGACCCCAAATATGGCGATCAGCTAAACCCTGAGCATGTGGGCAAGACTCACCAGCCAGCACCCAAAAAAGATTTCTCTGCAGTAACTCAGTTCCCATCCCATCCAGCATTCCCACAGACCATTGAGCAGACTTATCTGCCGATAATCCAAAATCAATTGCTCAAATTAAACTATCCCATCATAACATCCCCTCCATATACTTATCAAGCTTAGTCTTAAAGCCAGATAAGTCATTTGCCCCCACTACTTCCCTCGGAAGGCTATTCCAGAACTTCACTCCCCTAATGGTTAGAAACCTTCGTCTAATTTCTAGTCTAAATTTCCTAATATCCAATTTGTACCCATTCGTCCTCGTGCCTATAATAGTACTAAACTTAAATAATTCCTCTCCCTCCCTAACGTTAATCCCCCTGATATATTTATATATAGCAAGCATATCCCCCCGGAGCCTTCTTTTGGCCAGGCTAAACAAGCCAAGCTCTTTGAGTCTCCTTTCATAAGGCAGATTTTCCATTCCTCGGATCATCCTAGTAGCCCGTCTCTGAACCTGTTCCAGTTTGAATTCATCCTTCTTAAACATGGGACACCAGAACTGCACACAATATTCCAGGTGGGGTCTCACCAGCGCCATATATAACGGCACTAACACCTCCTTCTCCTTGCTGGAAATACCTCGCCTGATGCATCCTAAAACCGCATTTGCTTTTTTAACAGCCATATCACATTGGCGGCTCATAGTCATCCTGTTATCAACCAATACCCCAAGGTCCTTCTCCTCCTCCGTCGTTTCCAACTGATGCATCCCCAACGTATATGTAAAATTCTTATTATTAATCCCTAAGTGCATGACCTTGCACTTTTCACTATTATATTTCATCCGATTACTATTGCCCCTTACAAAAAGCTGGGCTGGAGGGACAGAACGCAGCGAGGGTCAGTGTGACCTATGACAGCTGGGTATAAGTCCAGCTATCATTCTGGAAGCTGTCTTAAGAGATGGAGTAAAAGGGGCACCAATACGGGCTGGGAATTTGGTAGGAACATGTGGGTGGAGTTTGGGAAGGGCATGGAAAGCAGTTCTGTATTAGCTGCAAAGGGAAGTGAGCATGCATAAATTCAGTCTGCAGCATTATGAGTGAATTTTGCAGCTCTGTTTTCTCCTCCATGGCTTTTATCATGCACTCATGACCTGCTATAACTCGTTCCTGATTTTCCCTCCTCTCCTGCCTATCAATTTTCTGATTTTTGGATACAATGTGTCTCCATGCCCTTTTTCTTTTCTTTTTATTTTCCACCTCAGAGGACTGTAGGAGTTCTTGAAGCATCTCCTCTTTCTCCTCCGTGGTTGTTTTCTTATCAGTTGCAGGTGCTCAGTGGGGGAAGAGGGATTTCCCCTTAAGGGAACATCTGTAGAAGCCCAATAAACAATGAAGAGAAACATGATTGTCAGTGCAATAACAGCATTGATGCATTGCTGTAAAATATACCTTTCTCACTGTCCCCTGACACACGCACAGCTCAACTATCAACCAAGGTATGGTGAGTTGTGCCAGGGGGAGGGAGCACTCAAGCTGAGGAAAAGGTTCTGGGTGGCTGTTTGGGGTATTGATGCAGGTAGATACAGTAAAATTTCAAACTGTGTCACCATTTTCCACAGGTGGGGCCGTAGAAACTGATATCTCACTCCTGAGAGTAAGCAGGGATGCTAGGGTGCATCTCCTCCATGAGAGCAGCTTCAGACAAGGTCCCTATGCTGCTCGCCTGTGTGCCTTTCTGGTCCCTGCACAAGTGATTGTCGATTGCCATGGGAAAGTCTCCTACAACAGGGGAAGAAACAAAGCTGAGGAATCTCTGGCAAAGGATTGGTGAGTACATCCAGGAAAGTTTCCTACAGCTCTCTCAGGAGGATTCCTGCCTAGCTGCACAGGGGAGTGCGAAGCAGTGGTGTCAGATAACAGAAGGAGAAAGAGTCTGAAGTTGCAGTGGGGGACGTCTAAGTTGGATATTAGGATTACTCAGATTTCACATGTAATGGCAGAGAAGGGCTATGAATGGGACATGCTGCAGTGCCATGTGAAAATTAAAGAGGGGTACCAAAAGGTTAGGGAGTCAAACCACCACTCTGGGGCAGTTCCAAAGACCTTCTGCTTCTATAAGGAGCTGGAAGCCATCCTCGGTGGCAACTCTAATCTCAACTGCCAAGAGACCTGTGGGTACCTCTGTGGGCCTGGGGCAAAGGGCACCAGACTCAACCCGGACGAAGAAGTCATGGATGAGGAGGTCGAGTTGGAGAATGATGCGGAGCAGGGACCAGATCATTTGCTGGAATTTTGGAACCAAGACCTCTTCTCTCCCCCAGGTGTGTCAAGCCAGTCCCAGCCCTCCAGCTCTGCTGTGCAAGATGCAGGAGAGGGGAGCTCTGGTATGTGATTGTTTTGAGCTGATGGTGCTCAGTTACATGAAGTACAGCTGTCCTTTGCTTTGCTGCATTATACAGCTGGTGAAAGGGATAGAAATGCACAAGCATATCTGTCACTGAATCATGGAAGATTAGGGATGGAAGGGAAGGAAGTCATCTAGTCCAACCCCCTGCTCAAAGCAGGACCAGCCCCAACTAAATCAGCCCAGCCAGGGCTTTGTCAAGCCAAGCCTTAAAAACCTCTAAGGATGGAGATTGCACCACCTCCCTATGTAACCCATTCCAGTGCTTCACCACCCTCCGAGTGAAAAACTATTTCCTAATGTCCAACCTAGACCTCCCCCACTGCAACTTGAGACCGTTGCTCCTTGCTCTCTCATCTACTACCACTGAGAACAACCTAGCTCCATCCTCCCTGGAACCCCCTTCAGGTAGTTAAAGGCTGCTATCAAATCCCCCCTCACTCTTCTCTTCTGCAGACTTAACCAGCCTAGTTCCCTCAGCCTCTCCTCATAAGTCTTGTGCTCCAGTCAATCCCCTAATAATTTTTCTTGCCCTTCACTGGACTCTTTCCAATTTGTCCACATCCTTCCTGTAGTGGGGGCCCAAACCTGGCACAATACTCCAAATGTGGCCTCACCAATGCCGGATAGAGAATAATCATTTCACTCGATCTGCTGGCAATGCTCCTACTAATGCAGCCCAATATGCCATTAATCTTCTTGGCAATAAGGCAGTATGAGCTTGTATTGTCCAAAAGGGGCTGGGCAGAACAAGATGCACATTTCTGGGAGAAAGTCTGGGACTGGGAGTTTGCTGGTGTGCCCTGCAGTTTAATTCATGGCTGGCTGGCCATGTCACTCATGCAGTATAGATGGAAATAGTTTACGTGCTGGAGGTTGGATGTGGATAGACTAGGGGTAGTTGCTCTCACAGCGAAGCAGTCTAAAAGGCACCCCAGGTTGCAGAACTGAGGGGACGCAGCTTTCCATCAGTCCAGATTGTACCTTGGGGAATATCACACTCGCTCTCTAGGATAGTCCCAAACGATCTGATGGAGCCGTGAGAGAGAGATGGCAGTGCCATGGAGTTAGGCCCAGGTCCTGCCAGCCTCACCCAGGCAAATCCCCATTTCCAGTCCCTACAAGCTGTGCTTGACTAACAGTTGCAGGCTTTGGGCCTTCCTCTTAAGTTGAGGGCATGTTTGAATCCTCCATAGGAGCAGGGAGTGCTGGTCTTCTGTCATGACACCTGAGAGCTTAGAGATAGGGGTGACCGACAGAGCTCCCTTGCCCTAGGGATGAGGTAGGACTGTGCCTTCTGTGGTAATTTCTGGTGCCAGGAGCAGGCTAATTTTAAGTCACCCATCGACGAGCCTGACGTGTATTAATACTGACCTACAGGAACCTATTAGAACAGCCATAGGATGGATGCTCATCTGGTATAAATCAGGGAAGCCACATTTATTTTAATGGAAGTCAACTTACACCCACCGAGGATCAGGCCTCCGATGTGTCCACTGCAACTAGGGACACCGTCATCAGAAACAGCCCAGTGAGAGGGAGAGCAGTGAGCATCAGAGCAGCTGAATATCCCTTAGAGCCACCTTGAAATCCCTAAACCAGCCCCATCATCCAGGAGCACAAGTCTAGATGCAACCAGCTATTTCCAACCCCTCCCCGAGCCTGCTGGCCAAAAGCTGTTTCTTCCTCACCTGTTCCAGGGTGATTTGCATTGACAGAACCCTGCATGGAGTAGGTTTTTGTGTGGGGAGCAGCTGCTCTTTGCCCAAACCACCTGGGCTCTTGCAAGCAAGAGTACTTGTACACCAGAACTGTCCAGGGGATAAGATTTGAAAAAATAAGCTTTGAAATTGTTGAAACATCCCACTTTATTTTTGGAATGGAATTAGTCAGTTTTTGGTTTGAAATGATTTTTCATTTTGAAATTTTAATTAATTTATACTAAAAAAAGATGGCAAAAAAAATTAAAGACCAAAATCAAAACAAAACATTTCAAAAATATCAACAAAAAATGTATTTGCCTGCTCCGAAATTTTATTTTAGGTTCACAAACATTTTTGAGAATTCAACTTTTTGTCCCACTGCAGGACAGGAAAAATCTCAGGATGAGAAAATCCAAAAACTCTTGTTGGATGGAAAAATATTTCCTGTTCAGATGTAGTGAAAACCTATTGGCTGAAAATTGTCCATCGAAACAATTTAGGAAGTATTCATGGATAACACATCAGACGAAAGGAATTCAGGGTTGATGCATGTATGGAAAAAAAGGGTTAAATTTCTATACAATGAGTAAGTCAATTAACTCTAGCCCTGCATGACTGTCATGCAGCAGTAGCTACAGTGCATGGCCCTGGAAACTCCCTAAAGACATGCAGTTTCTTGGTAGACCTTGTTATCCTCTGTGACTGAGTGCTAGGCTAGAAGAGCTGAGTCGGCACTCTGCTCATGGCAGCTCCAATCAAACAAAGCAGAATAGAGTCTGCTAAACAGAGCTGTTCTTAAGTTGTGGGTAGAGCCGAACTGGAAGGCTAATTAAGCCATTAGGCAGAGGCTACAAATGCGCACAGGAAGGAAGCAAAAAGGGGGGAAAGCAGGCAACAGTGGGAGAAGAGAGATGGCTTTTCCCTGCTTGTTACTGGAGCCAGGGACTCCTTAGGACTGTTGGAGCAGAGCTGAATATAGTGTGGAAGTGGTGAGAACCCACATTGCAAATAAAACTACACAAGGTGTTATACCAGCACAAGGCTCTCTCAGCAGTTTGTGGACCAGAGCAGAGGCAGGAGCAAGAGGGCTCTGTCACATCTTCCTTCTTTTGGTTCATGCAAATATGACATGGGGTTTTTTTTTTTTGGTCTGTCTAGAAGTTGTTCTATGAAAGTCCTGGCTATGCAAATGGCTGCAGTTCTGCTGCGTCAATTCTTGCATCCCTCGCAGACATCTAGTAAACTGCAGACAGTGACTAGAAAGAGCCCTCAGCTTGGCAACAAGGGCAGGTAAAGTTCAAAAAGCTGAATCAAACGACAAAGAGGAAAGGGTGTGGAAAGTTCAACTCTATAGTTTCACATTGATGTTTCTCCTCTTGTGTGTCATATGGTGGCACTGGACAGGCGCGTGCCGGAGGGGCAGACAGAGCCTTTGAAGTTTAATCAGAGCTTGTTCTGAGGATGCAGTGAACAGGCAGGTGGAAAGACCTCAGATAGGGACATATTCCTCTGGCAGTAGAGGGCCCCAGACCTGCCATGGAGAGATGTGGGCTAGGTGACGTAAGAGCTCTGCCGAGGGAGCTGTTGGTTCAACAGTCTCTGTCAGAGGTTCAACACATTTCTTTCTTTGTGTTCTGCTTTTATTCCCCCTCACTTGCGTTTCCCATGCAGACATCATTAAAGATTTGGG
>ML675715.1:1640301-1703392 GCA_007922155.1 Mesoclemmys tuberculata | reverse complement strand
GGGGTTCCAGTCTAAGGCCTCCTGTCTTGATTTTATTCCACAACACTTACTCACATATGTTTTAGGGCTGCAAACCCTACCAGAAGCAGCAGCCCTGGCTCCCACTGTCTTATGGTGCTTTGCTTTGCCCCTCCCACCATCCATCCCTCCCTCCTGCCTATGCACAAGGAACTCTGGGACTGGTAGTTCTTGATCATGAGATGCTAGACCACGTCACAGAGAGGAGCCCAAATCTCTCTGTCTCTCAGTCTCAATAAGTTTCTATAAATATCCTCAGTCATGAGCTACAATTTAGCCTCAATGTTTTCCTCTAGCAATGGGGGTTGCAGCCTGGGCCGGGCCCCACAGAGCCTCCAGGCCCCATAAAGTATACCCTTTTTCCCCATCAAGTGGGGGCCTTGGGGATAAAGTGAGAAAGGCCAAAAGCCAAGTAGAGTTGGACCTTGTAAAGGGAATTAAAACCAATAGTAAAAGGTTCTAAAGCTATATCAACAGGAAGAAAACAAAGAAAGAAGACGTCGGACCGCTAAACACCGAGGTGGAGGTTAAGGATAATCTAGGCATGGCCCAATATCTAAACAAATACTTTGCCTCAGTTTTTAATGAGGATAATGAAGATTTTAGGGATAGTGGCAGGGGAGTTAATGGGAATGAGGATATGGAAGTAGAAATTGCCACGTCCAAGATAGAAGCCAAACTTGAACTGCTTAATGGGACCAAATCGGGGAGACTGAATAATCGCCATCCAAGAATACTACAGGAACTAGCACCTGAAATTGCAAGCCCATTAGCAAAGATTTTTAATGAATCTGTAAACTCAGGGAGTGTACTGTGCGACTGGAGAATTGCTAATTAGTTTCTATTTTTAAGAAAGGGAAAAAAACGGATCTAAGTAATTCCGTCCTGTTAGTTTGACCTCAGTAGAATGCAAGGTGTTGGAAAAAATTTTGAAAGAGAAAGCAGTTAAGGACATTGAAGTTAACGATAATTGGGACAAAATACAACGTCTCTACAAAAGGTACCAGACCAACCTGATCTTTTTTGAGATGATAACAGATTTTTTACACAAAGGGAATGCAGTGGTTTACTTTACCTAGATTCCGGTAAGGCATTTGATACGGTTCCACATGGGGAATTATTAATTAAATTGGAAAAGATGGGGATTAATATGACAATTGGAAGGTGGATAAGAAACTGATTAAAGGGAAGACTACAATGCCTCACACTGAAAGGGGAATTGTCCGGCTGAAGGGAGGTTATTGGTGGAGTTCCTCAGGGATCAGTCTTAGGACCGATCTTGTTTTAACGTTTTTATTACTGGCCTTGGCACAAAAAGCAGGAATGTGCTAATAAAGTTTGTGGATGACACAAAGTTGGGAGCTATTGCCAAGACAGAGAAGGCTCGGGATATCATACAGGAAGATTTGGATGACCTTGTAAACTGGAGTAACAGAAATAGGATGTAACTTAATAGTGGAAAGGGTAAGGACTAATAACAAGAACTTTTATTATAAGCTGGGGATGCATCCATTGGAAGTTACAGAGGAAGAGAAAGAGCTGGGCAAACTGGTTGATCACAGAAGGACTATAAGCCACCAATGTGATGCAGCCATGAAAAAGATAATGCTGTCTATTTCCAGTAGTGATTGGGACGTGTTAGTACCATTATACAAAGCATTGGTCAAACCAAATCTGGAATACAGTGTGCAGTTCTGGTCCCTCATGTTTAAGACAGATTAATTCAAACTGGAACAGGTGCAGAGAAGGGTTACTAGGATTGTCCCTTGAATGGAAAACCTGCTTTATAACAGGAGACTCAAAGAGCTTGGCTAGTTTAGCCTAACCAAAAGAAGGTTGAGGGAAGATACGATTGCTCTCTATAAATACATCAGAGGGATAAATACCAGGGAGGGAGAGGAATTATTTAAGTTCAGTGCCAATGTGGACACAAGAACAGATGGATATAAACTGGCCATCAGGAAGTTTAGACTTGAAATTAGGTGAAGGTCTTTAAGCAACAGGGGAGTGAAGTTCTGGAATAGCCTTCCAAGGGGAGCAGTGGGGCAAGAAACCTAGCTGGCTTCAAGACTGAGCTTGATAAGTTTAAGGAGGGGATGGTATGATCGGACAGCCTAATTTGGCAGTTGACTGATCTTTGACTACTAGCGGTAAATATGCCTAATGGCCTGTGATGGGATGTTAGATGGGGGGAGGTTCTGAGTTACTACAGAGAATTCTTTCTGGGTGTCTGGCTGGTGAGTCTTGCCCACATGTTCAGGGTTTAACTGCTCACCGTATTTGGGGTCGGGAAGGAATTTTCCCCCAGGGCAGATTGGCAGAGGCCCTGGGGGGTTTTCACCTTCCTCTGTAACATGTGGCACAGGTCACTTGCTGGTAGATTCTCTGCACATTGAAGTCTTAAATAATTTTTTGAGGACTTCAGTTACTCAGTCTTTGGTCAGGGTCAATTACAGGAGTGGGTGGGTGAGGTTCTGTGGCCTGCGATGTGCAGATCAGACTAGATGATCATAAGTGTCCCTTCTGACCTTATAGTCTATGAATCTATGAATCTATGTGTGATGCAGAACCTGGGTGGAGAGTCTCCATGAGGCAATCAGCTTATGGCCTGAGGCGTGGGTAATATCTTTACTCACATCAATCATGGCTTGTTAACGTCAGCAATGAAATCTTTCAGGCTTTCAGTGACAGCTAATGGGATGAGCCTCGCTGCCTGCATCTTCATCTCACATTGCCCCATTGTGACAGAACAGAGCATCATGCGTGACTCGACCAACTATTGATTATGAGCTTAGGCACATTTCACACACTAAGACATGTCCATACAAGCATGTGATGTGAGAGAGCTCAAGCTTGGAAAAAAGGTCTAGCAGCTTCATTAGATCTCTCAGGCCAGCCTCCTCCATGACGCATAGAAATATTTCCTGCACAAAACCATCTGAGATCCCACACAACTGTGTCCATGCAAGGCCAGTTGTGTTTTCACAGAGGTTTCAATGAGCCCTCTAGCTCTCAGTCCACCCTCCCCATTCCAGCTTGTCAAGCCCTATCTGTGCATCTGGCATTATACAGAGATGACTGTGGCACTACAGGATGATGCGGAGCAATGCACAACTGGTGACAGTCCACATGAGTCCACCTGCAGTGAAAGGGATTTCAGATTTGGCTGCAGGACAACAAGCCCCACCTGCAGAAGACAGCCATTCACCATTCACTGGCTGGTAAGTGTGCACAGACAGGGAGGTGAGCAACCAGCCTCCTCACATCAGACACGGAGCAGACTGGCACAGGTGGCAATGGGAAGATGATACTGAAGAATCAGAACCAAAGTCTCCCTTAACAGCTCTTCCCTTGGAGATTAGCTGCTAGACAATGAGCACTGCCCCTCACGGCGTTCTTTGTGGTAGTGCAGAGAAGACATGGTGGAGGAGACACATGTTGCTGTCCAGCGGCATCCTGACTCCAGCCAGGAAGGGTCTAACCAAATTCCAGCTGCCAGAAGAACCCAGGGGCAGAAGCCAAACTCATAGACTCATAGACTCATAGGTCAGAAGGGACCAATATGATCATCTAGTCTGACCTCCCGCACAAGGCAGGCCACAAAACCCTACCCATACACATTTATAACAACCCCGAACCCATGACTGAGTTATTGAAATCCTCAAAAATGAGATTTGAAGACCTCAAGCTGCAGGGAATCCACCAGCAAGCGACCCATGCCCCATGCTGCAGAGGAAGGCGAAAAACCTCCGTGGCCCCTGCCAATCCGCCCCGGAGGAAAATTCCTTCCCGACCCCAAATATGGCGATCAGCTAAACCCTGAGCATGTGGGCAAGACTCACCAGCCAGCACCCAAAAAAGATTTCTCTGCAGTAACTCAGTTCCCATCCCATCCAGCATTCCCACTGTACCCAGGGGAGGACAAGCAGGTTATGGCAAATGTATCTGATGCGCTGAGAGGCTCTGGGGAGCTAAATCCCGGTCAGTAACAATGAAATTGTTGAGTAGTTAAGGATGTCGAGTTTAGCAGTAATTGGGATCAAATACAACATGGCTTTACAAAAGGTAGATCCTGTCAGTCCAACCTGAGCTCCTTTTTTGAGAAGATAACAGACTTTTTAGACAAAGGGAATGCAGCGGATCGAATTTACTGGATGGGGAGTAATATGAGAATTGAAAGATGGCTAAAGAACTGGTTAAAGGGGAGACTGCAACGGGTCATACTGAAAGGTGAACTGTCAGGCTGGAGAGAGGTTACTGGTGGAGTTTCTCAGGGATCAGTCTGGGGACAAATCTTATTTAACCTTTTTGTTATTGACCTTGGCACAAAAAGTAGGAGTGTGCTAATGAACTTTGTGGATGGCACAAAGTTGGGAGGTATTGCTAATACAGAGAAGGGTCAGGATATCATACAGGAAGATCTGGATGACCTTGTAAACTGGAGTAATAGAAATAGGATGAAAGCATGGGGCACGGCTCACTTACTGGTGGATTCTCTGTATCTTAACATCTTTAAACCATGGTTTGAGAACGTTAATAACTCAGTCATAGGTCGGGATGTATTGCAGGAGTGTGCGGGTGAGGTTCTGTGGCCTGCACTGTGCAAGAGGTCAGACTAGATGATCATATTGGTCCCTTCTGATCTTAGAGTCTCTGAATTCTTTATTCAGTTTCTGAGAGAGTGACACGGAAGATTTGAGAGCAGAGCTGGCTGAATATTATAAAACTGATGTACAAAGATTGGTGCCCATGAATACTCTATTCACCATCATTTGTGAAGCCCTGTTATTTGTGATCCACAAGTGGTGGAATGATGAGTGGTCACAAACATTACAGGAAATGTTCATGAATCCCAAAGATATCACAAGAGAAGTACAAATCTAAAATTTCCCCCAGCAGCATGTGTTCTGTTCATTATTCACTAGTCAGCATTCATTAGTCTCTAGATTTAAAAGGGCCAGGGAGCAGAAATGACATCACTTTCCACCAACAGTCAAGGACGTGAGTTTTCCTGCCATGAACACTCACGGAGAGCAAATTTGAAGCTCACACACTTGGATAATCATGGGAAATGAATTGTAAACTGACATGGGTGTAGCTGAGATCAGGATTGACCGGAAAAGCACAATATGAGCGCTAAGTATTCCTACTTAATGTAAGTGAGAGATCTATCTATCTATCTGTCTGGCTCAGGTAGGCCATATCACCATAACACTGGAACATTTCTCAGATATAAACTGAGCTGATAATAACACTCGCTTTTACCCAGCTGCAGTTGTTTTTGTTGCCGGTGTGCACATGCCAGCGTGTGCATGTCTGTGTGTAATGAGCCAGTTTGAACATGTGAGTTTTGCATTTATTTCTGAATGCGATGGATGGAGTTAAGCCATCAGCTTTACCAGTGAGGGTCTGGCTACACTGCAATAAAAAGACCCGTGGCCGGCCCGTGCCAGCTGATTTAGGCTCGCGGGGCTTGGCTGTGTAATCGCGGTGTAGATGTTCAGGCCCAGGCTGGCACCTGGGCTCTAGGACTCTGAGAGCTGGAGGGTCCCCAGCTCAGACTGCAGCCGAAGCCGGAACATCTGCACTGCAGTTAAACAGCCCCTTAACCCAAGCCCTGTGAGCCACTTGGCCCAGCCGAGGGTGTCTAATTGCAGTGTAGACGTACACTAACAGTCCATAGGCTGCAATGGTTTGTATCATTGCTGTGCAACACTAACTCGTTCTGTATAAGGGAAGCACCATTCGCACCAGGGCCCCAGGGTCTGAACCAATCAGCCAGTACCTTGTATCACCCGCATTGTGACTGATTCTCCAGGTCTGCCACAGCCAACATGTCCACACTGTCTGGCAGTGCTGATTTGGCTCAATTAGTGTTAACGAGGTTCCCGTTGCTCCTGCTGTGAGATGGGAGCTGCAGGATGGGAGTGTGTGTGCCACACTCGGGAGAGGGGAGTGTTGAAATGCCTCATCCATGGACCCCTTAGGACTGCACATTGAGCAGGGAGAGGTCTAGGCCAGGCTTCCAGCATGGGGTATGCAGTGACGTGTCATTGGCAGGAATTTCTAGCCATTCCCCTTCTCTGGCCACTGCTACAGAAGGAAGCAGTCCCAATATGGGTCCCAGGGGTGATTCTCTTCTATAGCAGCTGAAGATTTGATCCTGCACCAGAAATGACTTTGCTCTGACCATGCTGTCTCTGGATGATCGGATGAAAAGCTTCCATCTCCAGAACAAAGACCCTTTTCTTTTCTCTAGACGGGGAAAATAAGAACAAACTCCGGGTTTTAATGGGAGTTTCACACGGAGGGAGGGTCTGTTTAGATCGCAACTCAACCCACACCTCCCCCACTGCCACTGTGAGAGGGGTTATTTTATAGGAATTCTATCACACTGATTTCCAGCAGTAGGAAATGGACTATATGACTCAGGGGACCAGCAATGGCTTAACGGCCCTTCACTCTGGGCCAGGCTTTGTGGACAGTGCAATGGTGCAACCATGCCGTCGGCTTATACCTCTCTCTCCTCAGAGTCAGAGCTTTCAAAGCCAGATGGAACCATTCTGCTCACCCAGTCTGACCTCCTGCTTAGCGCTGCTCAAGGAACCTCCCCCAGCGATTCCCCAGCTGAGCGTGATCATTGATGGATGAGCTAGATCGGCTTTTTTAGAAAGAGACATCCAATCGTGAGTTAAAGACTCCACGGGATGGTGACTCCACTGCTTTCGCAGATCATTTCTTCCAATGATTAGTTACCTGTGACAAATGTGCCCCTTACTGATAGCCTGCATTGGTTTTCCTTCAGCTTCCAGCCACTGGCTTTTGTTTTGCATTTGTCTGCTAGATTAAAGAGCCCTTTGCAATTGGGAATCTCTTTCCTGTAGAGGTTCCTGTAGGCTGCAATCAAGTCACTCTTCTCTTGATAAGATAATAGATTGAGATTCTTTCGTTTCTGCCTGTAAGGCAGGTTTGCCAGATCTTGAACTGTCCTGTTGTAAAACGCTTGCATAAATCCCCTTTATACTATACGTTTCTTGGTTTTGCCCTTTAAGCAGACTTCCCTACAGCCAGAAGCGAGGAAGGAAGAAAAACCACTCGGCAATCCAGTGTGTGCTGCGTGCACTCGTTGGCTGTGGCTCTCGCCTCTATCCCACTGGGATGCAGCGCAGTGCACAGCTTGTGCCACTGGAAGTTCAGGGTGTGGAGGCCTAAGGGGCAAGCCACTTCCACATGGACCCTTGGTGCCATCTGCTTCCTTCCCAAGGCAGAGAGGTTGCTCCTGAGAAGCATTTCTAGGCACCCCCATGACAAATTGCCCCTGTCAAGGAATTTCAGCCCAAGAACTGGTCCAGCAGATGTTGCAGCTGGGCGGTGGCTTCCTACAGCAGCCCTGAGGGAGCACAGCTCTGGTGCCTCGTCTCACGTTCTCTGGGGAAGCTGTTCCCACAGCCCCAGAGGTCAGCTGACCTGGCGGGAAAGAAGAGGTCTGACAGCGACAGGGAGACATGGGGTGGTGAAGAAGTAAGTGCTTGGACTGTCAGGAGACCATGAGCAGCAGAGCAAACCCTGCAAGTCGGGGACCATGAGCACCAAGGCATGGATCCAGATTCCGCTGAAGTCAATGGCTAGGTTCCCACTATCTTTCATGGAGGTTTGATCAACTCCCTGCTGCACTCTGCTGCTTGTCGGGCCCCGTGAGCCTTGGTGGCGCTCTGCAGTGGGTTAGTAATCTGCATTTTACAGCCTAAGACCTCCGTGAGCAGCGGCATGCTGGCTCGGCTGTGCACAGGCCAGGATTCACTCAGACCCCTCGGATTATGCAGAGTCAAGGAGGGTAAATGAAGATCGGAGCCAGCAAGGAATGAATCATTCCTGCAGTTGCGACAGAGCACTATTACCCTGGGTGTGAGTGTGGAAACGGGGGCTGATTTATGGAGCCAGGCAGCAGCCAGCATGAATTAAACATGGTGGCTGAGATGTGGCTGCTCCACGCAACGGGCCATAGATCAAGGCAGAGGCCCCAACGCCCCGGCTGCTCGGCCAATAATTCAGTCAGTGGAAGCCAGGCAGGGGCAGGCGAGCGGCAAGTCACTCAGCCCCACGCAGCGTAACATGCAGGCCACACCCCATTCCTCCGAGCAGAGCAGCTTGCCGCATGCGGGGGAGGGGGGGGCGGAGGGTTCTGAGGGAAACAGAGCTGCTTCCCATCGTTATCATTAATTTGTACTGGGGGAGACCCTGGGCCGGCAGTGAGCCTGATCCTGGCAGCCAGGTCTCCCCAGGGCTCAGGGGAGGGGCACTGGGGGGGCTGCGGGGGGCACAGGAGTCGTGATTCGGTGAGTGATCCACGAGGCTGCACTGTGGCCCTGTGTGCGAGAACCGCCATCCCTGCAGAGCTGGGACGGAGTCGGGGCAAGACGCTAGCCAGCAGCAGGGAACTAGGCTGTTTACTGCCCCTAGGGGTCAGGGCCTGCTATTGCCATTGAGCCCAGCAGTGGAGAAGCCGGGTTGGACTCGTTCTGGTCTCTCCGGTTTCGACAAGCCGGCTCCTCCCTCCGCTGCACATCTGCAGCTAGACTCCCCGTCTAAGGCGGCACAGCGTCCTGGCATGGAAAAGGCCCATCCAGCTGCTTTGTTGTGTCTGGGGTTTTACACTTCTTGGGCCCGATCTATGCACCGCTGGAAGTGAAACCAGTGGGAAGCCCACCGTGCCCAACCAAGGGCAACTGATGGTCTTCGTGACCTATCAACAGCCAAGCTGGTGTGTCACAGCCTCTGCCCTTCTCAGGCCCCTGCGCGCGGTGCCTGGGGAGAGGACGGAAGGAGCATTGCTCACCAGGAATCAGGGGTCAGCCGTTTCAGCTGAGACAGTGTCCAGAAGATTCACAGATTTTAACACCAGCAATTCTTTACTGAAAATGTCTCCTGGCAGGTGCATTAGTCCGGGTTTGCCATGCACTAGGTTCTGCCTGAAATGTGTCAGTTGTCCAGTAAGTAGCAAGACCAAAGCCATGTGCCTTAGTGCCAACACCAGGAGAACAGAGGAGTTGCCAGCCTGGATCACACTGGAGTTCCATCTAGCACAATTTCCAGGAGTGGGGCCATCAGCAACTGGGTCCTTCATAGGAAAGTAAAGCACCCCACAGTCGCAGTTGTGGGATAATCCGCCCCTCACACTAGGTCTCAGCCTGGTCTCGAATAGTTAGAGATCAGCTAAAGTCCTGACACATAAGGTTTAAAATGAATGAGGCTAGACAGACAGATATGTAACTTTAACGCCCTCGTGGCCAAGCTGGAGTCTGCTCTGCAGGCAGCGCTGGCCACGAACAGGCGCGCACAGGAACGCAGCAGGCACCTGTTCCAGCCCCCCCACCCTGCAATGAGCACACACACGGGATAGCACGATGAGTATAGGAAAAGGAAATGGAGAAAAACAATGGGGGAAGCAGGAGAACAGGGTTTCATTCAACACGAGGCCTCACAGGCCCAGTGCTTCCAGAGTCTGCAAGGGCAGAAACTGAGCAATGCGCCTGCGCGTGGAGGTCAGGAATCCTGGGCGGAGTTCCAGTCTGGCAGGGACTCTTGGGTGCACCTGCTCATCTTCAGCACCAGTGCACTTTCCCCAACAAACCGCACAGAGAGACAGCCTCCCCCTTAGCTAACTGCAGTCTCCCTCCTCGTTCCCAGTGCTGTCACAGGCCCACACAGCTCTGGGCAGCCGTTACACTGGGGCCAGCTCCAGTTTGTCCTTCTTGAGTGATTCCTCACTGGGATAGCTCGAGGGGCGTGGATGGGGGTGGATAGGTTGATAGGTGGAGAGCCGATCATGCCTTACGGCTAGGGAATAAGGAAAGACTGCACATTGTTTGCCTAAACCCTTTGTGAATACTTACGAATGACTAACGCATAACAGGAACCCGCATCAGTTCCTGAATGATTCCTGCGGAGCAAAGGGTTCCATGTGGTGCCTAAAGTGATGTGAGCATCAATAACGTGATCTTCCCTAATTTGCTCCAGCCAGGTCAGGGAAGGAGGAAAAGCGACTGGCATGTCTCTGCTGTGCCCATGCCTCACCTCCTACCCCGAAAATCACCTCCAACTGCAAAGTGCTAACGGCGAGCAGCTTGTGGGTCTGCTGGGAGGTGCTGTATTTACCAAAGCTAATTTTGGCATTTAATTATGGAGCCTCAGCTCTGCCCCTTTGCTGCTGCAATGCTCAGCCCAAGTTTGGGCAGGATGTGCTGTGCTGTCTGGATCCCTGCCCTCAAGCCACTTCATTTCTTTCCCCTTCACAGTTAATCACAGGGGCTGGGATTTAATGGAAAAACCAGAGCAGGGGAATCCCCGGGTGGCGCTTTCCCGGCAGCCACGTCCTGCTCCACACACATCATGACCTCCATGTGTTCTGTGGCTTCTGCTGCAACTGGGGGCTAAGTGAGCCCTACCTGTGTCGGGGGGCAGCATAGTAGGGCCAGCATCTAACCCCAAGGGCTAGAGCATCTAAAGGAAGGGCAGCTCACTGTGAGGCCTGGGCTGGCCCAGATTTAGCAGGTGAGGGGACCCACACGAGCAGGAGTTTCTTGCCGAAGTCAGAAGAGGACAAACCACCCCAGAGCAGCACATTCTGCTGTTGCAAGCAGAGCAATAATGCATTTTGGCAGACACCAGAAGGAAAAAGAGTCAGCGACAAGGGAGACTATTTCTGTTGCTATCCACACACAAGCAGCAACAAGCACACACACACACACACAACTACACACACGTACACACAAACAAGTCCACTGCTCAGCTGTCTATCTCCCTTAAGGTTTCCTGAAGTGCTGCCCGTCTGTGCGTCAGAGGAAGCTGAGGGGACTGGGGAAGGAAATTTGTGCCAACATATAGAACTTTCTCTGTCCCAAACAGCATCATGAATTCGAAGAACTGCACAACTATTGCTTTCCTAATGATGCATCCGAAGTTGAAGGGGAAGGGGAAGTGGAAGATATAATGGAGCACATAGACCTATGAAAAGTCAGAGGGATGGGGCAAACCAAAGTCTAGGATCGGGGGCAACTGCCCCCCTTTGCCCCATAGCAAATAATGCCCCGCTGTTCCCTAAACACAGAGGGGTGCCCCCATTTCTCTCACTTGCTAGGTAAACGACTCCCCACAGCTCCCCCTCCTTGGCCGATGGGGCTCCCCCTTCGTCAGCTTCCTGCACCCGCTGCCTTCCCCAGCCTCACACTCAGAAATGTGCCTGCATGCACCCATTCAGAGGCTCACCACTAACACATGGTCTGATGGCCCAGTGGCCATGCAAACGAGTGCTATCCAGGGCAAATTGTCTTCTGCTGCAGAGCCAGAGTTGATAATCGCCAGGTTTTTGACGTCCTGCCTACGAGTCTCTGAGCCAATGACCCTAATGAATCCCTGTGAGAAGTGCTTGACAAAACCCTCGCCAGGATGATTTAGCTGAGGATAGTCCTGCTTTGAGCAGGGGGTTGGACTGGACACCTCCTGAGGTCCCTTCCAACTCCCATATTCTATGATTCTATGCTGGGACATTCCAACCCGCTGTGCCGGGCACTGGACACACATGGGCCGGCTTGGTCCCTGCCCCTAAGCACTTGCAATCTAATCTAAGACACAGTTCGGACGTGAGACCAGAAGGGGGAGGAGGCAGGAAGTGGGATCACAGGGAGCTGGCCCACCTGCATGGCTCCAAATGAGATGAAAGGTTTTTATTAAATGAATAAACACATGCTCTCCCCAGCCAGCCCTGGCCTAGCCCTCAGGACAGGGGCTGATCTCTGGCAGGTGTCCCAGCACATGGGGGTTGAGTAGGGATGGGAAGGAGGAGAGGTCAGTGGCCTACTGGAGCAATGGGAAGGAAAGTCAGGCATGTTTGGGGCAGAGCTGACATGAGCAAACTAAAGAGCTTTGACGGGGTGAGGGGGCTGCATGGCAGGAGCAGCGATGTGTCCTGCACTCCATGGCCTAGCCACGAGAAAGCACCTACACGCAGCTGCTGGACACCCGCCCCTGCCCCGGTGGCCAGGACAACATGCCCGGCCTGCCTGCATCAGGTTTCAGGGTAAGCCCTGAGAGGAGGGCGGTGCCCGCTGAGTGCTTTGGGCACCAAGCAGCTTCCAAAGGTGGGATCCCCTGAGCCTCTGGAGCGGGCAAGGATTGTTCATATGCCCCGACTAGCCCCTGCCAAGGAGCCTTTCATTGGGAGCCAGGCGGGGGCAGATTTCCAGCCCCGCAGAAGGGGGCTCGTCAGAGGAGTGCAAGGGAGGGAGGTGCCAAGTCCCTGGACCCTCAGTGGCAGGTTGGGCCCAGCCCTAAGGAATGAGCAATGTGACTCCAGCAAGCAGCCTTTTACTAGCAAGGCGCCTATACCAGTCCCGAGTGGCCCCGTTCTCAGCGCTAGGGCAGGTGCAAACTGGTTTGTTAGTTCACAGCCCCTGAGTTCCCACTTGCGTTTGGGGTGCAAACAGACCCCAGGCCTCTCAGAGCTATCCCATCTTTCCCCTGCGCAGCGGGAGTCTCACTGTGTCTCACTGACAGGAACACACCGAGTTCGGCCATGAGTCACCACTCCAGCGACACTCTGAGACGCAGCAGAACCTCTGGCAGTTTGTAACACAACAGCCAGCGTGCCTGCTCTGGGGGCCCCTCTGGAAATGGCAACACAGGGGCCCAAAGCAAGCCCATAGCTTGGGACTGTGGCTGGGTCAGAAACCCAGATCTACAGTTTGCAGCTCGGATCCTTCTTGCCTACAGCCGAAAAGACGAGCACAGCAGAGGTGCTTTTCTTCAGACAGCTGGTGTCGGTGACATCACAACAAACCAGCAGGGGAGCAGCTGGGATGTAAATTGTGCATGGTGACATCACGGAAGGGATAGGGCCAGCTTCTGCTGACACAACAAATACACCTGGGTCAGCTGGGAGAACTGACCCTCAGCTGCCTCATCTAGCAGCGTAGGTGCCCCAGCTTGAGCTAACAGACAAGCTGTTAATGCTCAACACAGAGATCTCGGTATCATTGTCGATAGCTCTCAATGGGCAGCCTCAGTCAAAAAAGCTAACAATGGTAGAAACCGTAGGAAAGGTATAGATAAGAAAACAGAAAATATCATAAAGCCACTATATAAATCCATGGTACTCCCACACCTTGAACACTGTATGCAGATCTGGTCGCCCCATCGTAAATAAGGGCACCACAAATGATCAGGGTACGAAACAGCTTCTGTAGGAGGAGAGACTAAAAAGACTGGGACTGTTCAGTTTAGAAAAGAGACGAATAAGAGGGGATATGGTAGAGGTCTATAAAATGATGACTGGTGTAGAAAAGTGAATAAGAAAGTGTCATTTACCCTCTCCCATGATGTAAAAACCAGAGGTCACCTAATGAAATCAATAGGCAGCAAGTTTAAAACAAACACAAGGAAGTCTTTCTTTGCACAATCAACTTGTGGAACTCGCTGCCAGGGGATGTTGTGAAGGTGAAAAATATAACGTGGCTCACAACAGAATTAGATAAGCTCATGGAGTTTATCAGTAAGTATTTGCTAAAATGGGCAGGGATGCAATCCCATGCTCTGCGTGTACCTAAACCTCTGACTGCCAGAAGCTAGGACCGGATGACCGGGGATAGATCATCTGATAACTGCCCTGTTCTGTTCATTCCCTCTGATGCGTCTGGCAGAAGACAGGACACTGGGCTAGAGGGACCCTTGGTCTGACCCAGTCTGGCCATTCTTCTGTGCCAGCATGGCCGGCAGTTACACCGCAGATGACACATCAACCTCTGTATGTGCTCTGGCCGCTTTAGGAGGAGAGTTAAACTGGGTTAACACGGATTATAAACGGGGCCAGCCAGGAGCTGGTCTGAGCTAATGTAGTCTCACAGACCTCCCAGAGCCATGCCAATGCACATCTACTGAGGGTCTGGCCCAGTATCCCTAGATGACAAGGAAAACCTGCAGCACCATTTACGACCTATTGTCCACTGGGACTGCAGTACACAAATGATCTCGAATATGCAGGGACACCGGAAGCACCACCACCCGGTCAGCTGGGCTCATTCCCTGCACAGTCCGACTGGTTAAAAACTCAAAATGGTGTCAGGGACCTTTTGCCACACTTTATAAACATCCTATCTTGGGCTCTGATCTCACAGCCAAGAGCTCTCTGGTGTCCTTTCTGCAGGAAGCTGTGGCTTGGAGCTCACTCACTAGCCAGTGTCTCATGTCACAAAAGAAAGTATTTGTCCCACATCCCCTTTCCGGAGAGACAGTGCCTATTTCTGAAAACTTTTTCCCCTCTTTCCAACAGAAAGTTCTCCTGCTCCCACATATTTCAATGGAACTGCAAGTCCTTTTTTATCATTGAGTGTCTGTTGATAGCATTTGAGTGTTGGCAGAAGCTCGGGCCTGGCCTACACTAGAACTTTTCACCCACAGAATCATTTCGGTTTGGGGAGGAGGCAGTTTTCTACCAGAATAGTGATACTGGTGACAGCCGTAGTGTGGACACAGTCATACTGGGATAAAGCACTTTGCAGAGGTGTAGTTATTCCCCTTCCCATGGGGAAGAAGATAAACTAGAATAATGTAGCTTTATTCCCAATATAACTGCATCCACGCTAGCAGAAGAGGTAAAGAGACACAACGTCCTAGTGTAGACGTGGCATCCGAGAGCCTGTGTTGATATTTTCCTTAAACACCTCCAATCAGAGACATTGGGCTGTATTCTTCCCCGCCTGGTACTTTGTGGAGCTGTTCACACCTATGCAAGGTCAGTGTGAAACACTAGTGTTGTGATCTAGCAGGGTTTACACTCTCTTTGCACTGGGGGATGTGAGCACACATGGCACAAGGGGTGGAGAACCAGACCCACTGCGTCATGTCTCTGTAAATGTAGAGCCCCGAATAAACAAACAAATAAACTGAGCACTTCCCCAGGGAATAGCTCCGGATTCCATCCTCTGGGGAGGGAAGGGTTAATCAGCCCTTTGTCCTAATATAATATCTATAACAGTCCAGCAGCGGGCAGCCCTGTCTGTGTCTGCGCAGCTGAAGTTAAAGCAGGGTTGGTCTGTCTGATGTGCCCTCCCTGCCGGAGGAGGAAGATGCCTTTGCGAGCAGTTTATGCATAATAGATCCTCCTCTGCGCAAGCAGAGGCTGGCTGGCTCTTCGCTCCAAATGCAATGTGCATGAGATGAATGGCGGTGGATGTAACCCTAGCAGCTCATCTGGAACCTGACCATGGGAGGGGCAAACATTTTACTAGTAATCCCTCCCCCAAGGACCCCTTGTACACAGAACACGAAAGACAGCCAGCTTTCCCCAGCCCCAGCAACCTTCCCTCCTTCGAGGAATGTCTGGTGTCCAAACCTCAGCCAGGGGCAGGGACCATCTGCTCCAAGGGCAGGGCAGCCCCTCCTCCCTCCAGCCCCACACAGAGCAAAGGCAAAGTCTGCCAGAGCCAGTGGCTTTTGCAAACAAAGGCAGCACTTCAAGGCTGTTGCTTTGAGTCCCCTCCGGAGTAAAAGACAAGAGGGGCAGGGGACCCAGTACTGGGGGGGTCCAGAAGGAGCCTGGTTTGCTTTAGGGGCAGGCTAGACCCAGCAAACTTGCCATTTGGGCAGCTGATTCTAGCACTAGATCTGGGGATGTTTTGCTGCCCCAAATGGGGCCGCCAAAGGATCAATAGAGAAAGCAAGTGTGACACAAAACCTGTGTGACTCATGGCTGCCAGCTTCCCCGTCTTCCTCCTGCTGGGATTTCTAGGGCCAGGGGAGGCATGATCACTGGGGTCCAAGAACAGAGCTGGGGGGGCTGGACTGGGGAGCCCACTGTGGAATTCATTATGTAAGGACAGGGCAGCAGTGCAAGAGGGAAAGGCTCCAGTCCTCCAACCCCTCGGCATTTTGAGAGGCAATTCCCCTGCCCACTGAAATGTCTCAGAGTGGCGTGAGCTCAGAGGGGACAATTTTTAAAAAGTTTTAAGAAATGTGGGTTGTGCAAGCAGGAATCCAGTGAGTTTTTAGCCCTTAAGACAATTGATGAGACACGTCTTAGCATTCAGTGGATACCAGGACAGGTCCGATTTGTTGGCAGTCTTCTAATGCAGTGTGCGCAGTATGCAGCCTTCACCGAAGGAGAGCGACCTATGGCTTATTTTAAAGTGCATTGGTGCCAACTCTTGCAATTGTCAGCTCTGAGAATATTTGGTACTTTTCTTCAAGGCAAGTTATTCTATGAGACTCTCAACCTTTCCTTCCTTCCTCCCTCCCTGGTTGCAGAAAAAAGCCTGAAAGTGTGACCCCCTAAAGGCTCAGAAACAAGAAGGCAAATCAGTAGAATCCAACACTATTATCTTAATCTCACAAGCTCTCCCTGGGATCTGGGAGTCGAGCTGACCTGTTTCCTTCTCACCCATTCTCAGCAGTACCTGAGGGTCTTCTGGCTCAGTTAGGTCCTTGGTGGTACCTGAGCAAACTCACTGGGCGTGGGGCGACTGGCACTTAGTAAACAGTTCTGTTAATGATGCGCAAGAAGGAAGAGACTCCCCTCCCCCCCCCCGAGTACAAAGCAATAGAAATGTACTTCTCTCACTAAAGTCGACAGCTCTGGCTCTGAATACACACAGCTGGACTGCCTGTGACTGCAGCGCAGGGGCGAATCCCCCCAGGAGCACTTCTGCTGAGTTCGAAGGGGCCATTGTCACCAAGTCACTTTTCAGAGCAGAGTTGCACTTTAACTCTTCCTACTACAAAGCCAAACGTCTTTAAAGGTCACACGGAGAGCATGGGCGGTCTGTTATTTTCCTAACACCAAAGTGTGATGCGAATGTTTCCAGGTGTGAATATCTGTCTGCTCGTTCAAGCAGCTGCCAGTGAGGGTAGCTAACTTCACAAACAGATGGCTCATGAGGCCAGAGCTGAAGTCTTTGCCCTGGCTGGAAGGATTTAGTTGGGGTTGTCCTGCTTTGAGCAGGGGGTTGGACTAGATACCTCCTGAGGTCCCTTCCACCCCTCATCTTCTATGATTCTGTGATTCTTTAGGCACTGCATAATTCTGCAAACACATTCCTTCAGGGTGAGTGCTGCTCAACAACATCCTCTCCCTGTTAACAATAACCCTCCTTAGCTCTTCAACTTGTCACTCAGGCAGCGGTTTATAGAAAGGTAGAGCCAAAGACATAGTGAACAAAAATAATGAAAAGTTCTAGAGGGGGAGCTGTGTTAGTCTGTGTACAGCAAAAACAAGGAGAGCCCTGCAGCACCTTAAAGACTAACACATTTCTGTGGGCATAAGCTTTCACGGGTTGCAACCCACTTCATCCGATGCGTGAACTGCATGCATCTGATGAAGTAAGTTGCAGCCCACGAAAGCTTATGCCCCCAGAAATTTTTTAATAAATAATGAAGATGCAGATCGATGGATGCATTTTGGGATGGATAATTGCTGGGGGGTTGGAGCTGGGGCCGGGGCCCACTTCTGCTCCAATCAGCTTCTATGATTGGTAGGCAGGTGAATCAGTCCTGTAGCAAGAGGTGAGTTTTCAGAGAACGTTGTGTAACAACTTTGTGAGTGACATTGGAACTAGCTCCAGTCTAACATCCTGCATTCCGTCATATGTGCTTTACTGAAGTGCCCTGTAAAGAAGGAGAGAGAACGTATGAGTGGGACCCTCACAAAAATATCAGGCGCGTTATCCACGGTGCTACCCCCATGAATGCAATTTCAGATCTATACCTAAATTGTTGCTAACCCCCACGGCAAAGGAAAAGCACTGACCAGATCTTACACATCTATTATATGAGGCACCTGACACCCACAAAAACAGCAAAGAAAAATCTATTTGCAAATCATTTAAAAAACCTACAACATTTTCCATTATAAGGAAATATAATTTGGAAATGAAATAAACAAGGTGTCTTTTTATCAGTAGTTCATATGTCAGTACAGAGCCAGGAAGGCATGTTGCAGACAAATACAGCCCCACAGAATACGCCTTCACACACAGCTTTATGTCTTTGATGTTTTGTTTGCTCACTTGCAAACCAAAACAACTTGCTTTCCCATCAACTGGGCCCTTTAGATTAACCCCCACTCTAGAAACCTCTCTAATTCCTTTCCTCTCTGCTTTCCGTATCATTGCTACAAAACAGAGAGATAAACCATCTTAAGTCTTTATTTGTGAATGACACAGGATTAAGCAGATGGAAACAGAAACCTGATTTTGCAAAGCCAATTGATCTTTAAACTATATGAGAAATAAACAACTCGCTTTGTCAGGTCATGTGTGCGTGTGAATGTGTGTATCTACAAACTGAGAACACCTAGCTATGCTAAAGCTGGAGTTGTAAATTCTGGTCACAAAGGTTGATAACTTTGCAAGGGAAAATACCTTTTAGACTGAAAGTTCATGAAAGAAATGATTAGAGACAGAAATAGGATGAAAAAAATCCAATGAATATAATCCTGGCTGGGTTTTGTAAAAAGAAATGGTATACATTAGACTTGCAAACATATCCTCATGCTTCTTTTGTATTCGCTTTCACAAACATGCAAGTGATTGAGTTTTACTAGCACAAGTGTTGGTGGAAAGTGAATTTCAAAGCTGCATGCATGAGTATCCATGGAAACTGAATTTTAAATTTGTACATGCAACTATTTGTATTAGAAGTGCTTTGCATGGTCATCCAATAAGGGAGCAGAAAAAATACCCTGCCAACTGACCAATCACAACTAAGAAACACAGCTTGAATTTCAAATATCACCTACTTACAGCAAATATCAATCCACAGAGCGAAAAAAAGAAATGTGAAAAATCACCACCTGCTTGTGAATATTCCACAATTAGCAAATAAATCAGATTCACAGTATTCATTGTGGATTATTCGCTCGGCTCTAATGGAGATATAGCTCTAGACATTTAGGTATGATGATAAACAATTTCAGAAATAGGAGGTATGTCTATAGGTACCACGTGGATATCCCTTGAAGACAGACACATTTCTCTACGTCACGCAGGACTCTGTGGTGATGGAGTCATGTAATAAATCCCTTTGTTCTGCATCCATACAAAAAGCTGGGGAGTCGTGTGACACATCGCATTTATTTTGCCCCTTTCACTGCGTCATTCATCCCCTGCCTCATCTGCCTCCCTCTGGTCTAGTGCTAATGTTCCGACCTGAAAGCAGCTTCCTAACAGCTGCCATTTAACTGACAAGGGTAGCTCTGGTTTCTCTCCCCACACAACTGCCGCTCAGCCAATGGAAGGAGTCAGTAATATAGTGAGGCCAGGGAAGGCTGGCCAGGGCAGGACGCTCTCAGATCCTCTCAGTAGTGTTCCCAGCTCTCCCACAGGCCTCGTGGAGCTCGTAAATCACACAGACCAAATTAAGCAGAAGAGGCCTGGGATTGTGAGTGACTCTGGCTTTGGAGTCTCAAAATGGGCACCCAAAAATGGAGACTCCTCAAATCAGAGGGGACTTTTGAAAGTCCCCTAGGAGGCATGCAATTGGGGGTGCCAAGGGTGGAGAAGCGAAGGATCTCCCACCCTGTTGGGATATGCTGGCACCCCGCGCGGTGGTGTGGATGATGGTCTGGCCCTTTCAGGAGAGAGACAAGGAAGAAGAGAAATACGACAAAGGGAAAACCCTACATAGTGCAGTACAGAGTTGTGCAACTGAGCTTTGTCCAGCTCTGTACCAACGCTACCCCTGTCCATATATAAAGAACCCACCTCCGGCATTGCAGACTTGCGCAAATGTGGCTTGTGCAATTCACACTGCTGCCAGCCATTGCTCAACTCAAACCGGAGTCAAAATCCTGCACGGCTCGTAACAGCCCAGGGTCAGCACAATCGCCAGCCGAGACGGAACGGGGGGCTGGCAGCGCCAAAGTCACAGACTGCCCCAGCGGCGAAGAACTTGGCTGCGTAACTGAAGCAGCATGGACAAGTACTAGGCTGAGCCCCCAGAAGGAGACACGAATCCTCCGGAGGCCAATGTTATTGCAAACTCCTGGGATTAGATAAACTTGCCTCAGCATTTGAGGCCTATCAGAATTCAAGACCCTGGGGCGTGCGCAGAAATTTAAATGTGACCCCTTTTGTGCCCCCCCCACCTCAGAGCTCATTCTTTCCACACTCCCGCACCAGCGCCAGCCAGAACTCGCTCTTCCCTCCTTCCCCTGAAAATTACTGGGGGGCTGTTCCCCTGCTTGCACCCCTTGTGCATGCCCTGTCAAGCCCCTTTTGTAATGAGCCATGGCACAGACACTTGGGACCAGCCTGCTGCTGGGGAACATGTCACACACTCTCTGAGCCTCCCTGAATCTATGAAATCATTGCCTGGCCATGAAGGCCAAAGCAGCGTTTGAATCCCAGCAGCCCTCGGCGGGGTGTTCACAATCCATCCTTTCCACTGGTTCCCCCCCAGCCGCCAGCTCTCAGCAGCGCTCCCTGGTCTCTGGTCTCAGCAGCGCACTCTGCTCTCTGCTCTCGGCAGTGCTCTCTGGTCTCCGTGTGAGGGAAGCGGAGCAGACTCTAGCTGGATTGCAGCATGGTGCTTGTTACCCAAGGGACGGCGTAGCAGGAAGGCCCCACGTCAGGCCGTGCTCTCCCAGACTGGCCCCTGGCATGTTTGCTGAACACACACGTTTTCCTAATGCAACAATTGACAGGTGAGACATTTGGACGCTGACTTTACTCGCAGCAGGAGGAGCAGGATTAAGCAGCATCGAGTGGCAATCAGCGCGTAAAGTGCCTAGCTTACCGTAGGTGCCGCACAGACAAATACAGATCATGACACTGGATTAGCCAGCGTCAGCCACAACTCTGTGACCTACACTGGCTAATGGTGCAGGGCCCTGAGACACTGTGCCCTCCCCCCAGCCCCCATTGTCTCTATCAGCCATACGAGACACCCCTCCCCACCGAATACACATACACCCCTCCTCTGCGCACACACAGCCTCAAATATCTTTGCAACATCCGTTTTATGGACAATTTCCAGCTAATTTACAATCCTAAACATACTAACATGCTGTTAAATTGTACCCATGTCTAAGCCTGATTTTGCTTTCCATTGCACCGATGTAAATCAGAAATCAGTCCGTTGAATCACTGGAGTTATACTGCTGTAAACACATTTGGGATTAGGGCTCTGACTGTAGGGACCAACCCTTCTGTTGATGGAAGAGTAGAGTAGTCAGAAGGATCGAGATAGCGAAACCCATCACTTTTGGTGCCATCCCCAACCCCCGTTATCGAGAAATAAAACCTTGCTTTTATAAAGCCAGATAAAGTGAAAATGACCTGCAGCCCCACGCGCCCCCCGCCTCAGTGGAAGAGAAGCAGTTTAGCAAAAGGTTCTCCATACAGCTGTACAAAGCAGCTGCAGTCCTGGCTTCCAGGAGGCCCGGCATGGTCATTTCCCGAGGTTAGCTCTTGGCTCCAGTCTCTGCATTCACTGTGGTGCTTTACCTCCGGGGCAGGGGAAGAACGGGTTTGATTTCAGGTGCCGCCCCAGTATCAGGTTCAGCCCTGCTTCGGAGCTCTGCCAACCCATGTTCTGCACCAAGGGTGCTGCCTGCCCTGCGCTCCAGCCCACTACCACTCAGCCAGTCACCTGTTTCTGTGACGGACTGGAGCTAACCATGGACCTGGCTACACACAGGCATGGCAAGGACCGACAGGACACAGAAGGCCTGAACTTCAGGACACAGGCCGATCAGGATCAGAAAGTTGTCTCTGTGTCCTTTGGTTGAAGAATGATGCAAAGACATCCTGGCACCACCTTCTAATCCCCTTTGGGGTGCATAGAGACAATCTGTAGATTCAGAGATGATCAGGCCAGATGAGAGCACTGTGATCATCTAGTCTAAGCCCCTGCGGACCGCAGGCCAGAGCACTTCCCCGAATCAATTGCTGAGTGAGCTACTAGAGCATGGCTCTAGAAAAAGTATCCAACCTCGAATCGTCCACAGCCCTAGTAAATGGCTCCAAAATTGTTCCTATAAAATGCATTTTCTATAGCCCATGAACATCAGGTCTTCCCTACCCTCCCTTCACTGGAGGACCCAGGCTAGGTCGCTGACCACCTGAACAGTGCTGTCACACAAGGCAAAGCTGCAGCACCCCTCCGAGCAGCTGGGGCCAGACAGGATGCTGAGACTCCTGATCTGTGTCTATGGTACAGAAATGACCCATTGCTGATAATAGGTCTAGGCAACCGGTGCAGCTATATTGACCAGGATCACTGCAGGTGTAGACCAGGGCAGAGCACGTTCTGCATGGTTTCACACACCAGGTTTCAACCTGGTTACTGAGATGGTGCTGGGAGAATAATGAAGTAGAACAGTTTTCCATCAGAAAATGGAGTTTCATCTAAATAAAAATGTTTCCTGGGAACGTATCTATTCAATGACATTTTTTCCAGGAAAGAGACCAAATTAATTCTTTTGGTTTTATCTTTTCAGGTCAGTTCAGTCTGACTTCTATAGTTTATTAAATACCAATATATTTATATACCATTACATCTAATATATAATGTATTATCTTTAATGTTTCAATGTAAATATAAAAGTAAGTGAAAGGAATCAATCAACCAATCCAAACAATGCATTTTTGCCATCTCAAAATGAAACATTTTGACATTTTCTAAACAAATCAACAGTTTTCAGGAATTTCCGACCTGCGGCTGGCAATCTGTTCTGCTGTGGAGCGCTCCCCCCATGTCAGATTCCCACTGAATGGACATTCCAGTTTCCGAGCAGCCCCAGAACACACACGCTTTGCGGGATCTGCACTTACAGCTACAGTGTAGTCAGCCCCTATCCCTTAGTCCACCACGAGAAGTGTGTGTCACACAGACACCAGCCATCTCACTGGGCAGGCTCAGCTCCTAACCCTGTTTGACTCCCACTCTCCGAAGAGTTTGCTCAGCTCCTCCAGAAAAGCAGAGCAAACAAGGGCTGGAGGCAACAGAGTGGCCAGGAGTTGAAAATTGTGAAACTCCCTTTAGATGAAAAAAGCAAGAATGTTTCTCTCCTCTGCTGTGTAGCTGACTCCTGGGGCCAGGCCAGTCCGACCCAATGTTCCCCAAGAGGATCTCCCCCCAGGAAGCTGTTCAGGTCAGATAGACATGCCATGCCCAGCCCTCAGTCCTCCAGCACGCACACTGACGCACCGATGACTCATTTTATGCACGTCCCATTCACTTCCCTTTTGTCTCTCTGACTTCACTGCGAATTTCTTGTGTAAGTGTATTTGCAGGACCCACGCCGACGTCTGCATTGGGACTGCTCTTAATCAACCAAAGTCTATAATTAAAACTGAGATCGACATGGCTATATCACTGGAACAACTTACCAAGGGGCATGGTGGATTTCCATCACTGACTGGATGTTTTTCTAAAAGATCAGCTAGAAGAATTACTTAGGGGCAGTTATCAGACAGGGTTATACGGGGCAGACTAGATCAGGGGTTCTCAAACTGGGGGTTATGACCCCTCAGGGGGTCAGCCAGCTTATTACAGGGGGATCATGAACTGTTAACCCCTACACATGCCAGGGCTCTGGCTGTCAGCAATGCGCAGGGCTGAAAGCCTGAGCCCTTCAGAGCTGGGTGGCAAAGAGCTGCTGGCTGGATGCCTAGCTCTGAAAGCAGTAAGTTTGACGTGGCATGGCATAGTGGGGGATCCTCACTTTTTGGGCGGGACATTACAGCTTGAAATATTTTCACAGGAGGTCCCGGCAAAAAGAGTTTGAGAGCTCCTGGCCTAGATGATCATAGTGGTCCCTTCTGGCCTTGGACTCCAAGAATCTGTGAATGGGGCCGCAATGATTGCTGGGGTCTCAAGGCATTACGGTCCTACAGTAGCCACATAATTACAGCAGTGACTCAGCGTCCACCATGGTCACATTCCAAGGGTCTGCAGAGCTCTCCTTTGGGACGGACGCTCTCCATGGGGCGTCTCAACCCTCAGGTTCCTTTTGCTTTAAATGTGAAGGAAAATCCAGTCAAGTGAGCAAGGAAATAATTAACTTTTCTCATTAAAAAACCAAAACCACAAGCTTGAAAATGGGAAAATGACTGACTTGGAAGTAGCTGAACTTTCAGACTTTGCAGATCCTAAACCTGAAAGGCTAAGTTCAGAATAAAGTTATTCATCGTTAGCAACTAGCTTGGCACCAGCACAGCCTGTCACCTGGAGAAGGCTGGGAGCTACACAATGAGCAGAGCTCTGGACTCCTACTTTGATGCCATTCTCCCACACCTGGTGGCAAAGCGAAGGAATGAGCTGATAATAGCAGGGTATTTGTGTTTGCTTCTGACTTCTCTGCAGATTTCCTTGGGGGTCAAAACTTTCCCCTGTGGGATTCAACCTGGTGGTGACTTTATGAGTAAGAGGAGTGTGGTCAAAATACAATTTGCAGCTAAATCCAAAGCAGCTGCCGAATGCGGGTGTCAAAGATCAAATGTGGCCCATGGCAACCCCCCTGGGGAGCAGCCTCTCTCTGGGAAGGCTGAGAAACAAGCGAACAAAAATAACAACATCAACAGCTACTAAGGCTCCATTCAGGGTGGGCACGATCCAGGTGCAAGAGCAGGGCCCTAGGACTGAGGGTGAGGGAGGGAGAACTGCACTAGCAGAGCGGTGTGGGAGATGGTTTGGGATAGCAGGGCGGGGGACTGCACAGCAGGCTTGGGGCGCTGGCAGAGCTGTGGGGGGAGACGTAGGGTGCTGCACGTCAGGCCTGAGGGGCATGGACAGAGGAAATCCAGGCCAGGGGATGCGGCAGGGTACGGCTGAGATGTGTTGGCAGCGTTGTGTGGACGGAAGCCTGCCACGCGCCCAAGAGCAAGCAGGCAGGATCCTAGCAAGGGCTAACGTGCTCCCATCCCACTGGCTGCTCTGAGGCCTCAGGCCCCGGTGACATGGCAGGGGCAAACCGGAGCAGGCTGCTTTGAAGATAATCCCGGACTTCTCGGATTGGCTCACTTGATCTCCTGCCCATCCGGACCCTGGCAAACCTCAGACAGGCTGGGCAGCCAGAGCCCACTATCTCACCAGGCAGCTTCTATTCTGTGGCTGATTAAGGAGGCTGAAAAGGAAGGACCCCTTCCCCCAGCCCGGGCCAGCCCCCTCGCCAGCACCTCCTGCAAACACTCATATTATCTGTTTCAAGCACATTTTTATGTAAATGCTTTAAACATTCCTTTCAGAGGCACAATGCCTCCCAGCTAAGCCCCTGCATGGAAACGCACATTTCTCCTGCTTCAGCTGCTCCTCCAGACAAGCCGAAGTGTGGCTCCTGACAAAGGGATATGGTAATTCGGAGCCATCGGAGAGTGGGGGAGGGACCAGCCAGGGCCAAGGCTCTTTTAACAACAGAGGAAAAGCAGTGTTCCTGGCAGCTCCAGCAGGAGTCAAGGAGGAGAAAGGCCCCACAGCTGGATCAAGGGAAGTCACGACCGACCGGCGACCGGCAGCCGGCGCGCACATCAGACCAAAGCACTGGCTTTGTGCTGTATGCTGAGATTCACTGCAGTGGGGGCTCTGGGGGGCTTTCCTGGATAAGCAGAGGATTAAGATTCTGCTGTAAATGTATTGACAAGAACAGGAGCATGGCTGCAAAGTCGACTACTCCTAAGCTAAGCAATGAGCGAGTGAGGTTGTCTGCGCAACGTTAGTTCAGACCCTTGGTGCGAATGCATTACAGATCCCATTTTTTCCATATTCTCTGAGTGCCCCCCTCCTGGTCAGGCCTTTACCTCTCCTGGGGTGGAATTTCACAATTAGAGCGAGCCCTGGGCTACAGCACCTGTGCTCACCCAGCAGGTCTGACAGGCTTTGGCCCATGTAGTTCTTCTCTCCAGGAGTCTGTGAGCAGCGAAGAACCCGGCGACTGCAAGCAGCCTTCATACACAAAATACTGGTTAAGTTTAACAGCAGGAACACACATCTGGAGAAAAAGGTTTGAAACAAACAGTTTCCAGGCATGTCTATCTCACTTAAAGTCCTGCCAGCCGGTGTTGGTGGACCTGGCAACCCTAGCTTCTTTAAACACCCCAGTGGGTCCTGGGTGTCTGCCCTGACCACGAGACAGAGAGTCTGTGTAGCTGTTTGTAGGCCTTGTGATCTGCCAGCTCCCAGCATTGGTCCTGGGTGGCAAAACAAGGTTTGTAACTGGGCTGGAGCACAGCGGAGGACCCTTCCCAGCGAATAGCTCAGGCATTGTCCCTTAACAACCCTGAAGTGGTTACACTTCTCTAGAGCCATTCTTCATTCTTCCTGCTTTTTTTCCTTAGAGCCCAACATCAAATTAAACCAACAGAATCATACAGAAAACATCCTAATAACCTAGTCACGTACAGTACTCGTAGGGTGACCAGAAACAAGTGCGAACAATCAGGACGGGGTGGGGGATAATAGGCACTTATATAAGACAAAGCCCCTAATATCAGGACTGTCCCTCTAAAATTGGGACATCTGGTCACCCTGCTTAGCACAGACCAGGCCCATGTCTCACAATCACAGACTGGTTTTTCCACAGGACCCCTGCGTCATTCGTGCATGGGATGCCCAGGGAATGAATCAGATGGCGGGAAGGAGGCTGTTGTCTGCAGCGCCCCTGCTTCATTTGTTGCAGAAATTGAAAGGTGACTAGTGAATGAGGCAGAGACTTGGAGGAAGAGAGAGGCTGATCACAAGATTGAGGCAGTTGAATGACAACCTGAAAAACTGGATCATCTCTGCCACAGAGTTCCTACAAGGTAATGGGTAGGTCATTTAAACCCAACTTTGTATATTCCTTATTTTCTGAGTGCCCAATTTGAGACCATGGGCCTGATTTTCAAAAGGGCAGAGCTGAAATTGACATCAGTGGGAGCTGTGTTTTGAAGATAGGAAGTGTTAAGTGCCCTGAAAAATCACGTCTCACACTGGACACTCACAATTAGTGAAAACAAGGAGAGTCCTGTAGCACTTTAAAGACTAACAATTTTAATTTCTGCAGGCATAAACTTTCGTGGGCTGCAGCCCACTTCATCAGATGCAGGGAATGGAAATCAATAGGGGGTGTATATATACAGCCAAGGGTAAGGAACAACAATGGGGAGGGGAGGGGTAGCAAAGTCCATTCACTTAGAGTAGCTGAGGCCTATTCACAACCATTGATTAGAGGGTGAGAATGTGTGAACAGTGACAGTTACGTCTTGTAACGAGAGAACCATTCCGAGTCCCCATTCAGACCCAGTTTGATTGTGTCAAGTTTGCAGATGAGTCCCAGCTCTGCAGTTTCTCGCTGAAGTCTGTGTTTGAAGTTTTTTTGTAGCAGTATGGCAACTTTCAAGTCAGCTACAGAGTGTCCTGGGAGATTGACGTGCTCTCCGAATGGTTTATGGATGTTCCCATTTTTTATGTCTTTTGCTAGCACCTGCACTCCGACCCGAGGGTCGGGTGGGTCTGCGCTTGGCTGCCTCGCTCGAGCCTCCCTCCGCCTGTGCTGTTTTAACGTGCCACTCGCACAAGTCTGTCTGGTTGGCTGGGAGGCCCACTGCCCACGGCAGTGCATACGTGCCCCTGGAGACTATCCCGCACAGCCCCCATCCTCCCCCTCCCACACACACTGAGAGCTAGTGTGGTGCCTGACACCCACCTGTGTTGCCGTGACTCAAAGTTTGCCGTCTGTTGTCCTTGGCAGTTCTCAGAGCTGTTTGCTGCAAAGCCCACGGTCCAGGGCAGAGCTCGGCTTGGGGCTAGTGTGCGCTGCTGGCAGGCTCTGGCCCTGGGGCTCGGCTGGGGTTGCTCCTGAGACAGGAAAACGTTGCAAGGGAATGAAGGAGAAGGGTCATTTGCAATCGTGAAGCTTATTTTAGAGCTCAGCTAAGCAGCCAGAAGTTGCCAGCACAGACTCCAGGGCTCACATTGTTTGTAACCCCAGTGACGGACCCAGCTCCGCTCTGCCACCATGTGCCAGGAAGCAGGGAGAGCCGCCATCCCGTGTGCTGCACCTCAGCACTGCCCCTTGCTCCTCCGCAGCAACTCCCTTCACTGCCCTCGCCCCACCTAGACTGGCCGATCATCCCCATGCCCTGGGGGCTGCCCCCAGCCTGCACAAGGGTGCTGAGAGTTGACGCTCAGCAGGTTGCACTGGCAGGGAACAGAGGCCTGGGCCGAGGGGGGCGAAGCAGGGAAGGGGCCCTCTGCAGATTCCTGCTGGATTAGGGGCATGTTGGTTCGACTGGAGCTAGCTAGATGCAAGGCGTGGATGGGGATTGATGGTGGACGGTGTCTGAATTCTCTCCCCTACCAGGTGGAAACTAACTTTTCTAGCGACTATAATCTTGGACGTGGATGCTGACCTGGTGCGCCTGCTTCGTGTCTCCCCACAATTTGGGGGGGATGCAGAGCTTCTGGGTTAGCACAAATTACAGTCTAAGGCATGTCTACATGAGGAGTTACGCCAGAATAGCTATTCCTAGTTTACTGTGGATTAAGTTAATTCAGAATTCAATCCCGTTCCAGAGTGAAAACCTCCACACACGGAGTGAATCAGGAATAGTTAAACTACTTTCATTTCACATCCCACCTCATTCCAAATTAACTTTCACGACAAGCCCCCGGTATAACCCAGCAGCTCAGGATTTCAGACCCAAGATGCGGTTAAAATGCAGTTTGGTCTGAGACCCCTGAAAAGCCAGAGGCCAAATGCTGCTCTCACATCCACGCAGCAGCACCAACTTCAGAGGGACTCAAGCAAAGCCAAGCAGGGACTTTTTCAAGTGCAGTGGCCTTTCTCATTGTGCTTGCCCTCGGCCCTTCCAGGCTGTTAAGGATACCCTGGAGCTGCAGACACTGTGCTCTGAACCTTGAGCCCTCTGTACATGGCCACCCCAGAGCTCCCACTGGAGCTGTGCCGAGCATCCATCCAAGTAGGCAGTGGTTATCTTTTTGCCTACTTTCCAGGAGATACTAGCGACCGCAGGAACCAGCTTAGGGCCACCCCCACCGCAGAAGCAGGGACACACAAGAGCAACTCCGTAGCAAGGGGGGTAAAAGTGGGTCTGGATTAGGACATTTCCGTGGGGGATGCACCTCTTGCTCCAGGGAGCACCTGCTCCACAGAGACTTCCTTCAAGGCAGTGCCCCTGGCGGGCAGGGCACGAGCAGGACACTCCACACACAGCCATGTAGGAGAGAGGTGAAGCAGTCCCATCTCGCCTCGTCTCTCCACCTAGTCACTCCAGCTACCCAGCCTGGACACTGGGGGTGGAATGGGTCTCCTAGTCCGGCCCCAGCAGCCTCTTACCTCTCAGTGCTACCCCATATGCAAATCCACCCTTTTCTTGCTTGGCATGGAGTTCTCTTTTGTCAGATGAGCAAAGGCCCCTGGTCACTGCTGGACTCCAGCCACACAGGAATCTTGCCTTCTGCATGCCAGCCAGTTCAGATCGATCCATCTGTGCACAGCTGTCCCAACTAGTGGGCCCTTTCCATCACTCAAACATAGCAGAAAGGATTTTGCTCCAACTTTCCATAACATTTTGTCTCTGGGCAGAGGCCATGAAAGGAAAATTTCAGCTCCACTGAAGAGAGATTCAGCCATTTATAATCAGCCGTTAGAACTACAATCTCTGATTGTCTCAGGCCATACAGGTTGAGTGGTTGAGCCACTATAATATACGCCAAATCTATGTTACTGTAACTCGTCTGCCAGGTGGAGTTGACAGCAACAAGTGGGTTCTTCTTAACAGTTCAAAACAGAATCGGATCAAGCCCCTACCAAATAATCTGGGAAAATTAAACACCGGCACTGCGGGACACCTCTAGGAGACAATGCTTCCCCTCTCACAAGCATTGAGTCTGTGTATAACAAGAAAACTTCCAATAAAAGAGAAAAGGAACCCAGCACTAATTTGGGAAAACAGCACAACCATGATTCAAAAGCATGTAACCATGAGCAAACACCCACCCCCCAAATAAGCTGGGCAGTGTCCTTTGCCTCAGTTTCTCATCTTACCATGTGAAACTCTGTCAGACCAAATTCTCCTCTAACACACAACTCCCCTCTCCTTCCATTGCACCTCACTCACAGCTGTTGTCCTTGGCCAGCAGAGACCCTGAGCTCATAGGTGCACTCACATGAGTTCAACTCCCACCCGGGGTAGGGGGAAGCACTGAGCAACTCCTCAGCTGCTGTGTCCACCTCTTTCAGTAGCTCACAGTTGCCACCATTCACTGCCATTGCTGCAAGCTCACATTCTGGGCTTAGTGAGTGAGCCTTTGGCTTAGGATGACCCCTCACTCGGGGCAGGCTAAGCCCAGTTCTGCTGCCCTTTGCTTGTACAATAAGGATACCATGCACTCAGCTCACTAACATGAATGGTAACCCAACCCCATCCAGAAATGGTCACTTGGCAAAGGATCTTCATCTGCTGCGCACCTAGCAGAGCAGGTGTGTCCATGCGAACACGGTCTGCTCCTGAAGGCTTTTCGCCCAGCGCATCACTAGATGCCAGGGGAGAGCTCATTCAGACCCTGCTTACGTTAAAGCCAGTTTAAACCCAGTTCTAAGCTGGTAAGGGACGATATAAAATGGCCCTTCTTACTCAGCAGAGCAGCTCCCTGGCTGTTCTCGGTTGTTCCCAGTGACAAAGATGGTTCCCTGCTTGTTACCCCAGCAAAGCCCACATAGCCAAGAGGGAGCTTGAGCTGCGTTCTACTCCGTGTGCATCAGCCACATAACTGTGTACTGAGCTCCACTTACAGAGCAGTCAGTGAGACCTATGCAATCGGCCGAAGGCCATGAGATTGTACTGTCATCACCCAGGGCGCGAGCTGAAGGCAGGGGTGTTACATGAGTGCAGGCGAGTAACTGTCTCATCTGTCCCACAGAATCTTTCTTCCTAATGACAGTGCGCCAGGAGTGAATACCCCAGCTTGACTCTCAGAGCCCAGGTTGAGTTTGTAGGGCTGGCAGATAGGAAAGAACATCTTTTCTCACTAATTGAGCATGTTTGATCCAGCGTCACTGAGAGACAACCACAGTTCTAATTTTATTTCATTTTGTGTTTAATTTAAAAGAGCTCCTGAGGAGCTCCCTGGTCCATTGATGTAAATTTTCAGTAAATCCGGGAACACTGGGGAATTTCCAAAGGATTAGAACAAAGGTAATTTTGTGCAAATATTTATGACCTGAGTACCCACCGGCTTGTCAGTCTGACTTTCATTCCAGGCAAAATAATGGAATAGCTGACACAGGGTTTGATTAATAAAGAGTTAAAGGAGGGTAATAGAATTAATGCCAATCAATATGGGTTTATGGAAAATAGATCTTGTCCAACTAACTTGATATTATTTTTGATGAATTTACACGTTAGGTTGATAAAGGTAATAGTGTTGGTGTAATACATTTAGATTTCTGTAAGGCGTTTGACTTAGTAACATGTGACATTTTAATTGACATGGACAATATTAAATGATTTAAACATTGGCTAATATATCATTGGACAGTTGGTTTCTAGTAGGATCCAGCAAAGATTGTTTTTTTAATCAGTGAGGTGGAAGAAACCATAAACTCATCACTGATAATGTTTGCACAACGACTGAATGAAGATGACAGGTCACTGATACAGGGTGATCTAGACCACTTGGTAAACTGGGTGCAAGTGAGCAAACAAAATACTTTTCAAAACGGTTATAAAGGATGGTGTCCGTACGTACATGATGGGAGACTCTGTTCTGGGAAGCAGTAACTCTGAAAAGGACTTGGGGGGTCACAGTGGATAATCAGCTGACCCTGTGCGATGCTGTGGTCAAAAAGACTAATGCAATCCTTGAATTTATAAATAGGGGAATCTCAAGTTGGAGTCAGGAGGTTATTTCAGTGCTGTATTTGGCACTGGTATGACCACGAATGGAATCCTGTGTCCAGTGCTGGTGCCCACAATTCAAGGAAGTTGCTAATTTGAAGAGGGGTCAGAGAAAAGCCCTGAGAACGATTAAAGGATTAAAAAACGTGCATTGCCATTATAGACCAAGGAGCTCCATCTATTTAGCTTAACACACAGAAGGTTAAGGGTTGATTTGATCAGAGTCTACAAGTATGTTCATGAGGAACAAATATTGAATAACTGAGCGGTCTTCAGTCTAGAAGAGAAAGGTATAATAAGATCCAGTGGCTGGAAGTTGAAGCTAGGCAAATTCACACTTGACATACAGCACAAATGTTTAAAAGTGAGTGTAATTAACCATTGGAACAACTCACCAAGGGTTATGGTGAATTCTCCATCACTGGCAACTTTTAAATCAAGAGTCTGTTCAAGTCTATATAGGTTTCTATACCATGCTTATCACCATTGGTGCTGAGCACCATTGTTTGTTCTCTCATTGTCTCCCCAGAAGCAGAAATGCCTTGGCATGTCTTGGCTGGTAGGATTTTTTTTTTTTTTTTTAATTAAATAAATATCCCTATTGCTCTGCATTTATATTAGAGACAGCAGGTCTTTGTACTTCTAGCAGAAAGTGGCGAGATTTGTGATGGCCCTTAGCTCCTGCGGGAGTTCATTCCCATCTGAGACCAGCCCCTAGAGGAAGTTCTGTCTCCAGCATGGACAAGCTTTACTGCTATTATTGAGAGTTCCACTGGGGAAGAGGAGTGCAGCAGTCGACCACAGCCTTCGTCCCAGAGCTTTCAATGATCTTTGCAATATCCTGGGCCCAGGCCTCAAAAATAAGGACTGAGACCTTGAATATGATTCAAAGTTCTACGGGTAGCTCTGTGCTGAGCTGATAGAAAGCAGTTCACAGTCACCTGTGTTCCAGAGGAAACACACTGCAGCATTCTCAACGTGCAGAAGGCCTAATGCCCAGGTATATTGCATTGCTGTAGTCCAGCCGAGAGGTGATGAAGGCCTGAATGACTGAGGCCAGGTCGTTAGACAGAGTCCCTTAGCCAAGCGGAGATGGTAGAAAACATTACTTACAGCTGTTGCTATGAGAGAATTTACCATCTACAAGAATCAGAGTGCTCGTAGACTGCGGACTGAATCGACCAATTGCAGCCTTCAGCCAATGGAGGGTGCCCTGTGTCTGCTATCTCTTCAGAGTACTTTCCTCTGCCCACCAGCATCACCCCTCTCTTTCTGGGTCCGGCTTCAGCCAGCTATTCTTCATCCATGAGCTGAACTCATCCAAGCCCCTGGGCCATTTTGGTGCTTATGGTGTGGTCATGTGACAAAGGGTTGGTAGAGCTGCATGTCATCTGTCACACGCGTCTACATCTGACCAGTTCACCTACTGGTTGTAGGTAAATATTGAAAAGGGCCCAAGAGAGAGCTGATCCTTGTGGGACTCCACAGATGTGCAATCTAGTGGGGGAGGTGCAGTCTCCCAGCACTACCCATTGGTGCATCCCTCCAGGAAGGAGTCAAACATTGTAGCACATTGCCCTGGAGCCCTGCCACCTCTCTCAGGCGATACCAAAGAACCAGAGTTGTAGGACTGGAAGGGGTCTCGTGAGGTCATCAAGTCCAGTCCCCTGCAGATATGGCCGGACCAAGCATTATCTAGACCATCCCTGACAGGTGTTTGTCTAACATATTCTTAAAAATCTCCAATGATGGAGATTCCACATAATCAACAGCATCTAAGGCTGCAGAGAGGTCCTGTATGTCTGTCCTCTGTCCATTGATAGGAGATCATCCATCAGTGGCACTAGGGCAGCTTCAGTTCTGTGTCCTGGCCTGAATCCAGATTGTGCTAGGTCTAGGATGTTAGCTTCAGTTAGATGAGCTTATAGTTGGCTTTTTGTGGCTTCTCTGCGATCTTGCTCAGGAACAGGAGATTTGGTACTGGGCAGTAGTTGGCTAGGACTGAAGTATCCAGGGTGAGTTTGAAGGAGGCAGGGAGGATTCATTCTCTAAATGAGCCATGGGGTGTTTCAATTAGAAGTGGCTATAAGTGTTCATGTCTCTCTTTCACAGGCCAGGAAGATTGGATGTTTTTTTATATGCTCTAGTTCAAGCACAGCTATCGGACCTGAAGCAAGAATTAATTCAGGAAAGTCCTGTGGCCTGTGTTATACAAGAGGACAGACTAGGTGATCACAATGGTCCTGTCTCTTAAAATCCATTAATCTACGAAAACATGGTGTCCATGAGGCCATTTGAATAGTCACATTTCACAGTAGGATCACACGTTAATTTTGAGAATTTAGTTGGATGTGTTAGGACATTGACAGTTAAGACTCCCATAACAGTTAACATTTATTGCTTGAGTTTGTTATTAATGTCTGCGTATTTCTTCATTTCCTGATCCAGGGATGCAGGCAAGGGGGATGAAGGACAAAGAAAGAAGAAAAAGTATATTATTCTCACAGTATTTCTAACCTAATTTGTACAGCACCTAACACAATAGAGTCCTGGCACATGACTAGGACTCTTAGGCACTAATGTTAAAGTAACAATCAATGAACAATCCAAATCAGGCTGCATTGAGAGTTCTCGTTATTGCTCTAGCTCCATTAGTGTGTCTGGCAGGGGCTCGGCTCCACAAAACTATGGGGCAATTTGAACTTAGCTGCTGTGGTGATAGGAGCTATTAAAAGCCAAAGCTACACAGAGAGACGGAGACAGATAGATAAGATCACAGATTTTCCACCCAATTTCTCAACCAACAGATCTTGACCAGGTTGGATGTTTCTCAAACCTGTATTTAACCACCCGTGTTTCTCCCATGGGTGCACTACGGTTTGGTTGTGCAGCTGCCTCGCTCTGCTTGGAGAGTTGGAGCAGGAGCTACAGTGCTCAAAACAGGGCCATGAGGGGCCCCACTGAGATCATTCAAGTTCAGAAAAGCCCCTGGATACTAGCTGGGATGTAGAGCTGTTGGAGAAGAGCTCAATTTCTGCAGCCAAACACCTTCCAAATCAGCACTTTGCTCCCACTCCAAACTGTAGGCAGATCCTTGGGGAATGCTTCATGTTCCCAGCCCCAGAGCCTTCAGAGTCACTCCGATGTGATCAGCCAGACCCTCAGGGGCACAAGTGCCTGGCACCCCAGCCGACTCCAGCAGAGTCCAGAGCTTCCTGGGACTGACACGTCTGTGCTAATCGCTGACGCTACCGATCGTTTCCTCCTTCATTCACTGCCCCATGTCTGTGCCTGGCTGTGGCAGTACTGGAGGTCCTGCTCCACTGTGCTCTCTCCACTCTCCTGCCCTGCTCCAGGAATTGGGAGCTGGGAAAAACGACCTGGCTTCTTTGGAGAACACCACCAAGAGAAAATTGAGACCTGGGATGAGTCTAGCCAGAAGTGATAAGAAACTGTGTACATACATCTCTGGTTGTATTGTCACCTCCTCCTAGAAACACACAAGTGCCTGGGCTCACGCTGCGGCTGGCAAGCTACGGAGGAGCCATGTGGAAATGCTTGGTTTTAAAATATATTTATTTGTAGAGATGAGCCCTTTCCTCAACAAGCTGGATCCAGTCTGGGCCCTGAATTGCCCCAGAAGTTGGGATGATTGGCTTCAAGGGTTTGGTTCAACCCATGAGATAGACAAGGGCCATCTGTGAGTTTCAGAGAAGGGGGTTGTTGTCTGAGGATGTTCTGATCTAGAGTTTGGGCCATGCCCTTCCCTGGTTGCTAGTAATGCTGAAGTTTATGCATAGATTCTCCTAGGGCCTTGGGGTCCTCAGTTGTTTGGTTTAAAACAACCCTTGCAGTTCACCCTTAAGATATAACTTGGGCAGATAAGGGCGTAGCTATGGGTGGGCAATTGGTTGCTTCTGCGGCCAATGCGTCGCCCTGCACAACTCATTGCAGCCCCACCATGCATTGCCAAAATTTCCCAAAAGACACTGTGCTGGACAGTAGCGCGTTGCACACTGGGATACCTATGAATGGTGCACCACGCTGTGCACTGACGCAAACGCGCCTGAGGAGTACGCACAGCATTGATGCAAGGAGCCAAGTATGCACACACACAAGAGATGCACAATTTATACACAAGTGATACACTGACTGTGGGGGCTGTGCACTGATGTAACTTACGTCAACCAAAGTCTGTATGTAGACATGGCCAGAGACACCCCATTAGGACATGGGGCAAAGCACAACCCATGTGGGAGGCTGACAGTCACAGTACAAACTGTCCAGGAGCCACCCTAGCCACACTGCAGGACCTGGCTCAGTGTCAGTGTGGGAGAAAGCTCAGGGGTTCATACTTTGTCCTGCCCTGTTCACTCCACACAGAATGAGGGTTAAAAGTAGGTTCTGTGCTGGAGACAGCTCTGGATCTTCCACTAGCACTTGTGTTTACAGAGATGCTGCATCGGCAGAGGACAGCTGCCCCTTGAGCTAATGGAAAGTACAAGCCAATGCATTTTTAAGAGGGCCCATGAAGGATTCATGTTGTTGTGGCAGAGAAGAAAGTGCTAAATGACGAATGCAGGGCAAGACAGGATGCCTAGGGACAATCCCTCCAAAAGCATTCCATTTCTGAGGAGTAAATACCGTGTAGTTCTTCACAGCTGCTGTTCTGGGCTGATCATAGAGCGTCCTTCAGCTACTCAGTGATTCTTGGGGCAATCTCATTTTGACTTAAGGCCCCTAGTCGCCCCCTGCATGCACCAGTGAATTGAGGCGCAGACTCACCATCCCATGCTGTCCCAAAGAGCTGTCTGAGGTAGCCCCTCTGGGAGACCCTGCTTCAATCCTGTCTGCATCAATCCCTAAAACAAGAGACTCTTGTATCATCCTCACACCAAATTCACCTTGAAATTTCACTGGAGAAAGCCCTTTGATGAAAGTGAATGGGGGAGGGGGAACTCTCATAAGAGGAGAGATTGAAAAGTCGGGGAGAGGATGTGATAAAGGGAGGGACACAAAATAATGCATGCTCTAGAGAACGTAAATCAGGAGCTTCTATTCATCTTGTCTCTCAATACTGGAACAAGGGCACATTCAAGGAAATTGAAAGGCAGCAACCTGAAAACCGATCAAAGGAAATACACTTCCACAAAATGCACAGCAAGCCTGTAGTATTCACTGCCACGAGATTGCATCAAGGCCAGGTACACAGCAGGATTCAACAAGGGATTGGGTAACAGGAGATTTTCAAAGACACAAACCACAGCTGAAAATAAACAGGAGCCAGGTGCTTACCTGCTATTTGTGCCTTTGAAAATCTCCCCCAACCAGAATATCCAGAGCTATAGGAGTAAATGGCAGGGAAGAACTGTGGAATAAAAAATACAGGCAGGAGGCCTTAGACTGGAACCACAATAGAAATGCAAACTTGTTGAGTTAATGTCTTATAACATAACTCAACAAGTTTGCATTTCTATTGTGTTCCAGTCTAAGGCCTCCTGCCTATATTTTTTACTCCACAAAACCCACCAACTGTCAACAACCAACGGACCCTCTATGTACAGGAGAGGAGCAGGAAAGGGCTCATGGGGCATGTTATCCTGTCACTGCCTGCTGCAAGGGTTCACACGCCTTCCTCTGAAGCACTGGACTGCTAGTGCTGGAGACAGGCCATGGGGCTAGTTTCCTCCAGGACATAACCCACTTGCTCCAGAAACTCTACAACATTAGCAGCCTCTCTCAGAACACCATTCTTTCCACCTGGGGTGTCACCCCCCCTCTACTCCAACATCTTCATCATCACTGCCTGCCTCAGATATCTACAAGACCATGGACAACCCTCAGATATCCACTCCAACACATTGCTAAACTCATCCACTTCATCCTTACCTGTAACAACTTTACACCCAAAAACAAACACTTTGTTCACACCAGGGGAACAGGCATGGGTACGAGGATGGCACCCCCATAAGCCAGCTTCTTCATGGGCCACCTGGAGGAAGAACTTCTGGACAGACGCACCACAAAGCCAATGATATACTTGAGATACATCAAAGATATCTGCAACCTCTGGACAGACAGCCTAAACTCCCTCATAGATTTCCACCACAACTTCAACAACCAAAACCTGTCCATCAAACTTTCTAGGACATTCCCACACTAGCTTCCACTTCCTGGGCACCATGATCAGTTTCAACAATGGAACCCTACAGACAACCATACAGGAGAACCCATATACACTTACCTTCACAGATCCAGTAACCACCTCAAACACAGCAGGCAATCTGTTATCTGCAGCCAGGCACTCAGAGAGCACAGAATATGCTCCAAGGAGAAAATTCAGGATGCACACCTTAGAATCATAGAAGTGTAGCACTGGAAGGGAACTCGAGAGGTCTTCTAGTCCAGTCTCCTGCACTCAAGGCAGGACTAAGTAATAACTAGACCATCCCTGACAGGTGTTTGTCTCACCTTCTCTTAAAAACCTCCAATGATGGAAATTCCACAATCTCCCTACATGACTTATTCCAGTGCTCAACTATCCTGACAGTTAGGAAGTTTTTCCTAATGTCCAACCTGAACCACCCTTGCTGCAATTTAAGCCCATTGCTTCTTGTCCTATCCTCAGAGGTTAACAAGATTCTCCTTCCTAATTTTTCTCCTTCCTAATTGTAACAACCTTTTATGTACTTGAAAACTGTTATCACCTCCCCCCTCCATCTTCTTTTCTCCAGACTAAACAAACCCATTTTTTCAATCTTCTCTCATAGGTCATGTTTTCTAGACCTTTAATCATTTTTGTTGATCTACTCTGGACTTTCTCCAATTTGTTGACATCTTTCCTGAAATGTGGCACCTAGAACTGGACACAGTACTCCAGTTGAGGCCTAATCAGCAAGGAGTATAGCAGAATTATTTCTCATGTCTTGCTTACAACACTCCTGCTAATACATCTCAGAAAGATGCTTGCTTTTTTTGCAACAGTGTGACACGGTTGACTCATATTTTCCTTATGATCCACTATGATCCCCAAATCCCTTTCTGCAGTACTCCTGCCTAGGCACTCATTTCCCATCTTGTGTGTGTGCAACTGACTGTTCCTTCCTAAGTGGAGTACTTTGCATTTGTCCTTATTGAATTTCATCCTGTTTCCTTCAGAGCATTTCTCCAGTTTGTCCAAATCATTTTGAATTTTAATCCTATCCTCCAAAGCTTGGTGTTGTCTGTAAACTTTATCACTGTACTCTCTATGCCATTATCTAAATCACTGATGACCTTAACACTATTAAAACTGCCTTCACCAGACAAGGACACTCCACGGAGAAGTAAATTGCATCACAGAACAGGCCCTCAAACATCCTAAGAGAGCCTGCCTTCATTATGGGAAAACAAAAGAAATCCCTCTGACCCACACACCCCTAGTTGTCACCTATCTCCCCACATTGGAACCCATAGGGTGTATAACTAAACAGTTACAACCCTTAGTTGACGAGGACCACATCCTGAAAGAAATCTTTCCTAAACTCCCTCTTTTGGTCTTCGAACAACCCCCACCAGGACCAGGCTCATCACTGGAAGCAAGCTGCACACAGACCAGGACCCGTAAACCGAAAGCAGTATCAAAGCTTGCCAGGGCAACAAGTGCTAAAGCTGTAGACATACCTGCACTGCTACAGTGATCAACCCCCCACCACGACACACCTTTCCAGATCTGTGGGTCCTACACATGCCTATCACAACATGTGACACACTTCATCCCGTGCACTCAGTGTCCCGATAACTATATGGGTGTGTAATGGGAAGGTCCAATGACCAGCTGGCCTAGTGGTCAGCTCATGGCCTTACTGTTTCTGCTGGCCTCAGTCACCCCCTCATGCTCCAGTTGCTCCCCTAGTCAGAGGTTCTGTCACTACAGAGGAGTGGGTGGGAGCAGGGAAGGTAGGGAGACCCAGGCCCACCCACTCTACCAGGTCCCAACTCAGGTCCCAATGGGTTTATCAAAGTGTCCAGCCTAGATGAGCTACCCCAAATTATGTTTTCCCAGGGGGCACTTCCTACCAGTCTGGTGCTCCTCAGTTTGGGGTGATTTCCTGGCCTTAGCAGACCCTCCTCCATCTCTTAGGGCATGTCTACACTGCAATAAAACACCTATAGCCAGTCTCCAGGGGGCAATCAGTCCTTGGATTGTCTGTCTCATCTGCTGCCCCTCATCAATGTAGCTGAGCACATCAATAGCAATAGCACACTCCCCGGGGGTGGGATGGATTCTCTATCTCTGCTTTCCTAGTGGTGCCTCTGCTGGGACTAGCCATGATGGGTCAGCTGGTGACACTTGAGCGAGTGGTTTGTGTGATTAGGGTTCTACCCACTGAGAGTGGCACTGAGACCCGCCCATACAGTTCATGCAAAACAGCAGGCAGATACTGATGTTTCTGCCCTCGGTGGCCTGGGCCAGACCAGAATATTTTAAGTACAATTTAAGCTAGCTGCAGTTCAGACAGTGGGGCTCGGCTGTGCGCCCTGCCATGGCCATTCGTTAGCTCAGCCTGTACCTACCAGGTCATTTCTGGAATCACCGGCCTCTGCAAAACACCAGGAGCGCTCAGTGCTGCCTCTCTGATGGTAAGCTCCTACAGGCAGCGGGATTCCAATGGTGGGCCCATGGCCGATTTCACAGCAGGAACCAGCCATCCTCTCCCCCCAGAGAGATGACACAACATCAGGGGAGCTGTCAGATCCCCTGGCATGAATTGTCCTAGAACTCACCCAGCATGAGGACTTTGGAAACTTCCAATGCCACCTCCCCTGCTGAGATTTGTTACTTACCCCCAGCCCCACAGGAAGAGTTTCACTGCAGCTTTTCCCCTCTCTTCAGCCAGTGACCCAGCAGTTAGGAGCAGTTCACAGAGAAGGAGCAGCAGCTCAAAACATGCATCCCAGACACTAGCCAGTGCTCTCACTTCCTGCGTGGCCGATTCTAGTGCTCCGCACATGGCTCCCTTCACCCAGGGCTAGGTGCGGTGGCACAGATGCTCTGAGGCCTGAGAGGAATCTCTTTGCATTGCCTGGGAAATGAGGTTCATACACCTCAGCTCTGTCATAGGGCCAGATTTCAAACAAAATTTCCAACAGAGCAAAGTGCTCTGCTCCCAGGGGGACACTCGTGGTTCAGTACCCAATGTGATGAGTTCTGAGTGCTCAGATTAGCTCATTGGCAATAGCATACAGTGCCTCAGACTGCACACTTCCAATCCAGGGCACCAAAGCTGGTACCTCCCTGCCTGGTATTCTCTAGGCCTGTCCCATCTCTGTCACAACTGGAGCAGCACCTGACAGGCCCATCCCCTGTGAGCCCTTTCAGCTCCCTCCTGTGCCTCACTGGCACCTCTTCAGGCTGTGGTTTGTCTCATCCCGCATGGAGCCAGGCACCAGAGTCATGCACACAGCGCCTCCAGGTGCCTGTGGAGACAGGCCAGGAGCATTGTCCTGTGGTAAGCATTAGACAGGGCTCCTCACAACAGACCTCTTCAGTCCCTTCAGATTACTATAAAAATGCCCAGCGCATGCATGTGCGTAGAGCCCCCCATTGCCAAAGTGCCAGGCAGACATCAGATAGAGAGAGAGATTAGCTAGATGTGCAATTGGTATGAGTCTGGCATGACCACAGGTCACAACGAGCACGTTCTCCCACGTGACCCTGGGCTCTGTTCTCTACGTGCCATGCAGAGTGCAGAAAGGCTTTTGCAATGGATATTTAATGGTGTTTTTAACTATTTTATTGGGACTATTTTGTATCCGTCTATCTGTAAAGCCAGGTACCTTAGCTTTCATGAATCCAAGTACACAGGGCTTAGAGAGATAGGGAAATTCTTATTCCAATTTAAAACATGAAAATGCCACTGTTTTATAGACAGATAGCTGTGGTCATTCGAGTGTCAGGGACAAGCTCTGTGCTTCCCACTGGGAAGAATGTGATTTCCCTTTACCAAGAGAATCATGCTCCTGTTTCTGGCTCCACAACGTCCCTTGAACCTGAGGAGGGGAGGTCTAGATTAGCCACCAAGTGACAGCAGCCCAGAGGGAGAAAACTCCAGTGCTCAGAAGCAGATCTGCTGAGTTGGACAAAGCAGACACCAAGGCAGAGCCAAGGACAGTCCCAGTGCCTTCCACACTGCTATGGTGTGAGACTTTGACTATCTCCCCTCTCATCGACCAGGGGCTCTGTGCACTGAAAAGCAAACCTTGCCCTGAGGAGCTTAAGACACCTCTAAGCAGAGTGACCCATGTTAGATGGGAACAGAAGATGAGATGAGTGACTGGACTAGATGGACGTGAGTCTGATCGGGTCTGGCAGCTACTGTGTGGAAACAGTGCTGCTGTGGTATCGGAGCCGTGCCATGCACTGTTTCCTAGAGGAGGCCTGGCCGTCCCGATCATTTGGAAGTGAGGTCAGGTGGAATTGCAGAGAGCAGCATCGACAGCCCCATTTTGTCCCTTTCTTCCACGGTATGGTTAATGCACAGACCAGGACTGGCAAACATGGTGGATCACTTCACAGCTGGCCAAACTGGAAGCAATGAGTCAACACAGAGGTTCTGAAGCCTCCACAGAAAGACAGTTTAGAACTGAAACAATGCTGGTGGTGGCAAATCCAACACTCCACGTCGTGTTCATTGAGAAACGGGGAGGCTTTCCCTGCATTTCCCTAGAGAATAGTCACAGATTCATAGGTTTACTTGGTCCTGCCACAGCACAAGGGGCTGGACTTGATGACTTCTCCAGCTCTTTTCCAGCCCTACATATCTATGATTCTAAAGCCAGAAGGGGCCCCTGGGATCATCTAGTCTGGCCTCCTGCAAAACACAGGCCAGAGAACTGCCCTGAATTAATTCCTGTTTGACCCAGAGCTGAGCTTTTAGAAAAACATCCAGGTTTGACTTTAAAATTGCCAGTGATGGAGACTCCGCCATGACCCTTGAGAAAGAGTTATTCCAATAGTTAATTACCCTCACTCTTCTAATTTGAGCCTTATTTCTAGCCTGATTTTGTCTAGCTTCAACTTCCAGCCATTAGGTCCTCTGTACTTTATCTGCTAGCCTGAAGAGCACCCTAAATATCACATTTCTGTCCCCATGTGGGCACACCCGTAGCCGCCTCTTTGTTAAGATGAAGAGACTGAGCACCTTGAGTTTATCACTAAGGAATATTTTCTGCTCCTTTAATCATTCTCATGGCTCGTCTCTGAATCTTCTCCAATTTGTCAACACCCTTGAATTATGGACACCCGAGTGCCAAATACAGAGGTAACATAACCTCCCTACTCCTATACCAGGTTCCCCTGGTTATACATCCAAGGACCGCAGCAGCCCTTTCGTGCGAAGGGCATTGTCTAATGGAAAGCTAAATACACAACTGTTCAGGTACTTTTTCCATGCCACACTGGACACGAATGGTGTTCCCATGGAAAGCAGACAGAGCGTGTGTGTGTGATGTGAACACAGGGATCTCCCCAAACACTCAGCATGCACTAGATCCAGTCATTTCTCTGGAAATCAGTGGTAGAGCCAGAGCATCTTCAACACACACTTTGGGCTAAACAGTCCCATGACAAGGGAAGCTCAACATCCCTCCACAAGGTCCCAGTGCCTGCCATTGTCACTGAATAAGCCCCACTGTGACACTGGCAGACCAGGTGCCAGCTCATGCCAAGGCCCCTAGGTCTCACCAAACATGGGCAAATACACAACTGGGAAGCAGTCCAGCTCCCCCATGTGTTGGTATAGTACGGATGTGTTTAGTCTCTAGACCTTAATGGAACGCTTGTAAGTTGCCACCTACATTCATTTCACTTTTAACATCTGTATCCCATGATATAAGGTAATATTTAAGAGAGGAAAGAAGCATTAATGGATGTGAAATACTAGTCTCCAACAGGAGGTGTTATCTCCTTCTCCTGAACTATTGTGAAACATCAGAGGACAAGACCTTGTTGACTGCCCTTCCTCCACCTGCCCCGATGAGTCTTGCAAGTGAATTCCTCCCAACAGCTGAATTTGCAACTGGAAGCTGAAGTGGGGGAAAGAATAAAAAGCCCTAACAAGGAGGCGCTGTATTTTTCATGCTGCTTGGACTATGAGGGGCAAGGGTTACTAAGCACAAGCAAAAGATCCCCAGGCTTGGCCTGGGTTAGCCCTAAAGGACATTTAGAGCTTGCTTATCATAGAAGCTTCTATTACTTTTTTAAACCTAAGATTGGAACTTATTCGTGCATACGTACGTTTAGCTGCTTTAATCGTGTAAATGGTTCTCTTATTTGTGCATACGTATGTTTACCTGCTTTAACCATGTAAATAGTTCTCTTATTTCCTTTAGCTAGTTTATTACAGGATTGGCTACAAGGGTCATCTTTGGTGCGTATCGAAGGTGCAATTGACTTGGGGACCATCTATCACAAAGGCTCACCTGGGCGGCTAGACAGATCGGGGTGCCCAAGAGGACTGTCTGTGACTCCACGTGGAGGCTGTTCTAGTGCCTGAATTGGTGAAATCTAAGTATAGAACGCATACTTCATTTGGGGTTTGTGCCCTGCTTCTTCATGGTCAGCCCTGACGTTGGCACTCATGCTCTCAAGCCCTGCAAGACAGCTTGACGCCTGCTGTTCAGCTCTTACTCAAGTCAGTAGCACTTACTCACGTGAGGAGTCCCACTGGTTTCAATGGCACTCCTGGTGCATGTGCTCACCACCATAAGGGATGCGCAGCTGGGCCCATGGCAAATGCAAGAGGACGCATGGTCCAGTGGGGATTGGGTGCTGCTCAGAGAACAAGCTGGAGAAGGTTGGGTGTATACACATGGGGGTCTCAGTGGTACTACTCCCTGAGAGGGGAAGTGTGGTGTGGAAATAACTGAGGGCCAGCCCTGCTAGGAGTCATTGCCCAGGGGAAGCCTGCCTCTTGCTGTCTTTTCAGCTCATCTCTTTGTAGCACCCTCCTCCAACTGTAACCTCTGATTGCACCAATTATCTGTTTGCTGAAACTCCTCTGATTATCACGTCCCTAGTGCGTGGGGAAAATAGTCAAGACTGCATTGCTGCCCAGGCGAGGGAGCCACCGCAGAAATGAGGGGTGAAGAGCTCAGCACTTCTGTGTAGAGAAAATTAGCATTTCAAGGGCCCATTAACAAACGCTAAATCAGAGTTGGGACACTTCTGGGAGTGTGTGACTCTCTCATGAATACAGAGCAATTCCTTATCATCAGGGCTGCTGCAATGAATAACAAATGAACTAGTTCACTTCCCCTGCTTGGCCAGGTGAGGAAAGGTTTGCAATAGAGACTGTGGGTGACAAACCTAGAGCAACTCCAATGACTTCTGGATTTACACGCATGTCACTATGACTGGACTGGCTTGGCTGCTGTGGAATGAGAGGAGTTTTCTCAAGCATGTGTGTGTGGGTCTAAGTTAAATTTTCTTCTAGATAAGTGATGAATAAGGGAGGTTCCTAGTCCAGTGCATCGGAGATGGAAAGACAGCATCACACGTACACACACAGCTATTTGTATCAGGAAAGAAATCGAGCCGGCTGTGTATTTACTAAATGAAATACCAGAGAAATGAAGATGCCTGTCATTTCCCAGCTGTAGGATTGTGTTGAGTCTCAGAGAGTAACTTATAGCGCCTAAAGCAGACTCAGTAAAGCTTTGAACTGGAAATGCAAATATACATATAATTGATATTCAGTGAGGTAGTTAATGTACCGTCTGTCCAATAAAGCACCACCGGGCTCTATAATACGTTTGCTGAGGATATAATATGTAATAAATTCTGGTAAGTGATAATGGAGCTAACTGGAGTTTTGTGGTAAGACCGGTGCACACATATCTGAATGCAGAGCTCTCACAACTGGAAGAGATGAGGACATGGCCAGTGCTGTGTTTTCTTTGGAAACATGCCAGCAGGTGGGCCCCAGGTATTTGGGAAATCTGTTAGAATCCATTTCATCTCCAGTTACTGAATGTACCAGCTCTTCTAGTACCCAAAAGTAAGGAACCGGACAGCACAGACATTCTGCTCAGTTAGAATTGTCCACGCTAAGAATTAAGCGGATGAGAAACACTGGCACTTATCCCATGCTTCAGATGAGCAACGGATACTGGATCCTGAGCAGAGCTGGCAGTTTTCATAGCAATGGGGCACAAGGTGGTTTTCATTTGCCTGGATAGTGTGCTTTGAAACGTGTGATGAATGGTGTCTGCCCTGATTCCTAAGTAGGACAGACCTGTGCAGAAGAACAGCCACAGTTACTGTCAAACAAACAAGCAGATCTGTCTGTCTGTCTATCTGTCTATCTATTTCTATAGTGCCCATCAGTGTAATTCATAATGATCAGGATCTAAGTAAAGATCTGCTCTGGCCGACATTACTCTGTTGCAACCACAGCAGAGAGCTTCCTCCAGGCACCAACATAAATTAAGGACAAAAGAGAAACTCTTTAAGCTGTATTTAAAGTCCAGTGAGTCAAAGGCACAGATCTCAGTGGAGCGACACGCTGCTGAATACGCAGTCACAGGCAGACATCAGCCCGTACCCACACGCTCACGAGACACACACTAATTCACAGCACACATTCAGCTCAAGCACCGCACTCCCCTTTGTACACAAGGATCGAGGGCCATGCAGCATATGGCTGACTGGCCCAGCGGTTGGGGCAGTGGGCTCTGGCTAGCTGAGGTCGGCTGGACAGGGACTTCTTCCCATAAGACTCACCATGACATAAGGGGATCAGGTAACTCCAGCTTTGGGCAATCAGTGTGTACTTGACTTCCTGCCCCATGAAGAACTTCAGGAAATGGGATTTGCTGTAGGACGACCAAAAGCCTATGTGTGAATGGAGCTACAGGCCCATGTTTCCCAGAGAAGCCCAGAAGTGTTTTAGGGAGATTAATCTTCTTCTAGCGCAGCTGATGGCCTCTTAAAACCCACTAGCCTTCTTCGTGCTCTGCAAGCCAGTAGCAGGGCTGTAGACTCAGGATTTGGGAGGTTAAACTCAAATTGGTCAGCTCAAGGTTTTAGCCTAGACCGTGAAAAACCTATTTGGGATTGAGCTGCCAAGGGAAGGGGCACTGTGTGGGGTCAGTAGCTTGGCGGATCAGGGCCAGGAGTGAAGAGAAGGTGCTGCGCCCAACCCAGAGAGTGAGCCGGTAAACAGGGCAGAGGGGCAGGGAAAGCAGACCTGGGCTGTGCACCCCACTCTGCGAGCCTCAACTGTGACCTTATGCTAACTCCGCCACTACTCACCACAGGCTTTTGCAGCAGCGATATGGGCGGAGCCCCGCCCTGGTAAAGCCCTGGATGGAATTTCATAGGAAGGAATGGCGCTGGCTAAGAGCTGAGCGGGGTTATCAATTTCAGAGCTTTTATTGTAGGAAAAGGGCATCCGAGGAAGCTGGGAAATTCTCTCACTTTTGTTGATCCATGGAAAGCAAAATGTCTAGGGAGGTTTTCTTAAAGTTCCCATATTAATGGACATGGGAGCAGGTGAAGCCAGATCAGGTCCCCGCCAGATACCCTGCCTCTGGACTGCGCAGAATTCACCCCCCTTGTCCATTTCCCAGGGATCCATAGAACTTGCTCTGTCTTCTACAAATGGGAGGAGATTCTAGCAGGTGGGAAGGGTGTGTGCAGGGTCTGGAGGGGCAGCTCACAACTGGGACAACAGGCAGTCTTTGCAGGGATAGATATATTTTGTGTGAATATATTTTGATTCATTCCAGGGCCAGAATTGGGGCAGTTTTTACTGGAAATTGGTCAGATATGGGGGAAATGGTCTCTGGGGTGGCTGTTTCTCATTCCCTAGGGCTCCATTGTCCCATTCAGACAGAGCCCAGCATTGGACGCTACTTGCTCCATTGGCCAAGGTGGCAGAGCCATGGCATCTCTTTCCCCTCCCCCACCCCTTTGGGGTGGCCACTTCCTCAGGCGAGCGGGGATGGGGAGCTCCCTGTGTCCCCCTGAGGATCTTGTGCACTCAATGGAGGAATCCTTGTAGTCTTGCACCGCTGGGAAAGGGCACAGCAGAATATGACCCTTAGCAACTCTAGTGCTGGGGAAGGGGCTGGATTGGTAGCTCTGGGGTTAACCAGCAGTAGCAGCAGGGCAGAGGCCGGAGTGCCCCTCGCTATGTGCCCAAGGCTGACCATCATCTCTGGGGTTGAAAGGTGAGTTCATTCCCCAATGGCCTACTAAGAGCTTTGCCCCTTTGCCAGCCAGGGGCCAGTTTGTGCTGGGGATAGAGATAGGTGTGTGATGTGGGCATTTGTCCCCTTTGAAACTGAACAGAGGCCCCCAGCTCCCATCACTCTGGCTGGCAGGGTTGGCACTGAGCTTCAAGGGATCCGCACATCATCCAGCCAGGGTCCTTTGCATCCTCCAGCCCACCGTGAGCTCTGTGCCTGCTCTGAGCCCTGCTCTCATCGCAGGACCTGCAAACTCTCTGTGTGTGCCCTGCTGGACATGCAGCAGCCTGGGCAGGATTCGCAATGGCACCACAGCCATCACCAAGCCCCAGGAAACTCCGTTTTCATATATAAACATTGTTCGTTCCTGGCAACTCTCTTAGAACTCAGCCCAGAAGGTCCTTCCCCAGCCTGGAACTGGACAGCAACTTCTCCTGCTACCAGACCATCAGCCTGCCTTGTAATGAGCCCCTGACGCTGAACTAAATGAGGGGCAGTCCCAGGACACCTCCGTGTTCAGATCAGCTGGAAACTGAGCTGCCCTAATACAAACCCTTCTTGTACCCGTGACCGTGGCTCTTCTGCTGAGATCTCGGTGTCTTCAACGCAGGTCACTTCAGGGCTGCTCCTGCAGATGGGGAACGGAGGGGCAAACCTGCTGGCCTCGGGGAGATCCTTGACTGAGGCTCTGAATGCTACACTCTAGACTGAGTGAATTACTAGTTGTGCATGAATTGGCGTTGAGGTTAGCCCTTTATGTTACTAGTGAATTATTCACCACTTGATCCTAATTTCCATGGGTGAATTCCTCAGCCATAAGTACTGGCCAAGAATATGGAGAAGCTATTCTCAGCCTAAGGGACAGCCATAAGCTATTCTCTCAGACTCCTTACTCTTCAGGGTGTGTGACTGATCACTACAGTCACATGGTGTGTATGACAGCTATTGCAACCCTGTGCCACATGTCTGGGGACCACATTGTGTTAAGTTTGTGAATGGTTCATGTTCTGCTGTGGGACAGGGATTGTATGCAACTTCAGTGTGCAAAGCTTACCACAGCTCCTCCAGGAGCTAAAAACGGGTGGGCTAATTAAGGTGAATCACTTAGGTTGTAAACACCTCCAGAGAGGTACCACCCCTTGAGTGATTTGCATAGACTGGTTCAAACTCAGGTGTCCAGAGACCAATAGACAACTCAAGGGTTTCTGAGATAAAAAGGGTTTGAACGGCTCAGGGCCTTCTTTCTGATCCAGCAAATGAACAGGACCTCATTTCCCAGGGTGGCCCCTTTGAGGTGTGCTCATTTATTAGGGTTACCGTCCTGGAGGAGAGGCTGAGATTCTATTAATGTGCTGCTTGTGTTACTGGTGTGTTCATATGGCTACAAGTCCCCTCCCAGTGGAGCTATCCTGCAGGACGTAAGGGTTTCAGGGCTGGGTTCCTCCAGCCCCAGATTCAAATACCCCTCCCCCCCAGATACACACACCCATTCCAGATGAACTGAGTGCGTCTGAGCGGACCAGGCTCTCAGCGCTCTCAGCTGACCCCTTATGTGTCCCTGAACTCCGCAGGCTGGTGGACACAGCACTGTCAGCTGCCACCCTTATGTGCCCCTTGCACCGCACCACAATGGAGCACACTTATGAGCAGGCTGGGTCCAAACAGCACTTTTTAGCTGTTCCCTTATGTTGCCCCCTGGATTCAATCAGGCTGGGTCAAACAGCACTTTCAGCTGTCACCCTTATGTGTCCCTGGACGCTGTGGGCTAGGCAGAGCAGCACTTCTCAGCTGCCTCCCACCTCACTCTACACTTGTTCTAGCAGTAACCCCCTTGATGAGCAAACCCCATAGGATTTTGGGTACTCCAGGGATCTTTGGCTTAGGTAAAAGAAGCGTTGCTGCAGAGCAAGATAGAAAAACCAAGAACACAAAGAAGTAAATGCATTTGGGGAGAGGGAGAGAGAGAGAGAGATTGAGACTGGCAACCAGCTTGATGATAATAGTTAGTTTATTGCCAGGTGTATAAAACTTATGATACTAATAGTGATGCCATACACGGAGAGAAAAACAATCTAACACTTACAATACAACAAAATTACAGTAGGGGTACTGGAGAAGGCTAGCCCAGGTTTGATTACAAAAGTAGAAAGTTATACCTGGATTAAAGAGAGAGAGAGAGAGAGAGAGAGAATTGGGGAAAGATGGCAAAGGAATCTCACCACTCCTTGCAGCTCAGGAAAAGGGGAAGTATGCAGCATTTGGAATCAGGCATCAGAACAGGGGTTTGAACTTGGGTAGGGTTTTTTTGTAGAACCAGGTTTATTTATGGGTAAACAATGTCTCAATGAAGTACCCCAGGGTGGTTTTCTCTGCTGGACAATAGGAGCTGATCACTTCCAGCTATGGTCAATGTTCACAATGCAACCAGGCAGATTCAGTGTTTTGCATATCACTACTAGAATGGTCTGATAACTGTGGAGCTGGACAGGTGTAGGTGTGAGTTCATTTACATCAGGAGCAGAGATCTCCCATCATGCAGTGCGTCCCTGCTTTGCCAATCCCAGAGTTCAGCGTGGTCGCTGCTTTGGATTTGGATTCTCCATTCTTCATTCTAATCCTTGTTCCATCTTCAACGTAGATGAGGCTCCTGTTCTCCATTTGATGTGCTCATTGAGATGCCTCTTTTTACATCTTCTATGTAGATGAGGCAGGGGGAGTTGTCTCAATCCTATCACCCTTGTTTGGAGGGTTTTAGGTGTGTCTCCAACGGCCTTTCATAGCTTTTGTTTCTGGTTCAAGCAGAGGCTGGGCAGGGATTCAGGTGAGCCAGAGAGAGTAGGGGTTTTGCGCCCTGGTTCCCCAAGAACACAGAGCTGCCAGGGAACACCCAACCCTTGTGCGTGGCTTGGAAAGACTTTGGCCTACTAAGGCCCCATAAGACCAGTGGGGAGTTTTTCGCATGCATACAGGAACTTTTATCATTCTTTATGTTTTCTTTGTAATGTGCTTGCTTAGAACGAGCTGTGTGATCTCTTGTAAATTCTTGTAATGCCTTGTTCACAGCCCGCAGAGAGCTGTCACAAGTGCTGGCTGGCTGGGGATATCACAGAGTAAGTACTGTTCTGCATTTTCAGTTTTTACCGATTTTCACTGATCAATTATCAATTATTTTTACTGAAGGAGTTGAGGTTTCACTGATTCACCCTTGTTTATTAATCCAGTCAGCAGTTTCTCGGGTACTTCTGTGTGTTAAATACTAAAGTTTTGCATGATTCTTGTGTCCTGCAGCTCCACCGTGTCAAACACAGAACACGCACACACGGTAGAGGTCAGGAAATCAACAACATTCATATTGCACCATGATCGGCTCACAAGGAGATGCTGCCGCCTATTTCTTTGTGTCCATCTAGTGTGGCACTGAATTTAAGCAATCAATCCTCCACAGATAACGACACGTAACACCCCCTATTGCCCTGGTTACCTCCTTCAGTGCCAATCTCCTAACAGGATTGGATGGACGGGCCTGGGTTCTTCTGGATCCCCTCACAGCCAGGCCTGCCCTTTCTGTGGCTGGCTCCAGACTACCCCAAAATGGCTTCTCTCCCCTCCAAGGCTCCCAGGAGAGGGCATCTCACCCCCTTTTTGTCAAACTAGCTCTTCTTCCTGGGCGTTCTCTTGTCAGTCATTTGACTCTGTCGCTTCCTCCAAGCATACACGCCTGCAATCCTTCCCTAACCAATGGGGACCCTGTTGTTCTACATAGTGTATCTCCACGCTTCTGGGGGGCCAAGCTGACTGAGTCTGCCCTTGACTCCCCCGTCCCACCAGGGGCAATGTGCTTCTCCCTGAACTACCAGCACACAGAGCCCCTAGAACCTAGGTACACTTCTTAGGTGTTACAGATAGATACGGTAAACATGGCCGAATATGCAAATTCATGCCTGAATACCAGCAGGAAAATCAGTGCTTAGAAATTTTCCAGACGAGTAAAGACGGGAGTGAAGAAGATGCATTGCACTGCAAGTACCGCAGCATTGAGGCCAGTGCTGGCGCTGACAGAATAAAGGAAAGCAAGCAACACGAGAAGCTTAAGGAAGAAAGTGAGCTTTGGGATAAACAGCCAATATCGGGAGCTTTCATGAAAGAGAGGACACAGCACAATTGTATCAATGCATTTGCGTGTACTCTTTGTTTTGCCGGACAACCACTGTTAATAGCAGAGTGGTGTATTGGTGACTTTGTGCGACAATACTATCCAACAGCAAAGCCCTTCCTAATGCAGACAACCTCACTCATAAATATCGGAAAGCAGATGATGAGGCTTTCGTATCTATACTGATGGAACGAACTGATGGAAATGTGGTGTCTAGGCTGATTTTTCACAAATCTCCTGGTGCTTTGGACTGGTCGATTCTTGGCCTTTTGTTTTTGTATTTTTATTTCCAAATCAATAAACCCGCATTGTTTTGTCCCCTCTGTTGATAGCTGTTTTGTCAAAGCAGCAATAACTGACGTTTGAGATGTACCAACTACTTTGAGAAAATATGACCACAACTAACACAGATTCTGCTTCCTACATGGCAAACTTTGCACGGGAGATTAAACCCAAGCAGAAACTGGAGCACTATGTGTTATCTGTCCTGCTCATCTGATTAACGTTGCATGTCAGCAGCTACTGCTACAGAAGAAAATAAAGGTGTGTGTTACAGGGCTGCTTGATCTGGCCAGGTCGCTGCGGCCTATCCTCGGGTCTCAACTCCGGGGAAGGACGCAGCGCCTTCCTAAATGGGGAATAGTTAGCGTCTGCCAGGCTCTCGGACCGGGTGGGCAGCCAAGCAGTTCAGTGTCCTGGCCCTCAGGGCTGGGCAAGCACGTAAGCAGTCTAGTGCCCCAGCCCTCAGGCAGGGTGAGGCAGGCAATGGACCCGCTCGTTTGCAGGAGGAAAGAGCATGTCCTCCTGGGGTGGCTAAGGAAAGGGGGGAGGAGGACGCAGGCCTACCCGTTTCCACTGCATCCCAGCCCAGGGCCCTAGCAGTGGCAAAGACGTTGCCACCAAGTTGGCGGGGCTCCTGCCGCAAAATGCCAACGGGGGCCGTGCCCCCAACTCAGCCACGGGTTCAGGCTGTCCCTGGGCCACTTCCTCCCTGTGCCCCCAGATCCCTGTCTCCACCGGGTCAGAGGGGTACTTGGCCCACGGCTGGCTCACCAGTCCCTCCTCATCCACGGGCGTCAAGGCAGGGAGCTCCTCGGCCAGGGGCAGCTCCTCCAGATTGCAGGGCTCCTGGGGGCTCAGCGTCAGGCAGCTCCTCCAGATCCGGCCCGGCCTCAGGGGGAATCTCTCCTCTGGGTTGTGCCAGCTCCTCGGTCCAGTCCTGGGGGTCAGGTTACTCGGTCCAATCCCTGGGGCCTGCGGGCCTGGTCCAGCCACCAAGCCCCGAAGGCCCTATCCACTCCCTGCGTCGGTGTAAGTCCGGAAGCTGGTGGGGTCTCTGCTCACAGCGGCAGGTGCCGCTCACCTTTGCCGGGCTCCACTCCAGCCCAGGCCTCTGCCAGCAGGGCAGAACATCTGCCTCCAGCCACTGTCTGCCTCCCACTGAGCTCTGGGGCCTGGCCTTTATACTGCCCCTTCCTGCAGGGCTCTGCCCCCTGCTGCTGGTTGGGCTGCCCGGGCCCTATCACTCTCCAGCCTGGCGGTTGCCAGGCAGGCTGGCCAGCCGGCCCTATCACGGCCCGACCTCTCTGTTGCTGGGCAGACTTGCCTGCCGGGGCTGGTTTGGCCCAGTGGGGTCGCTGCAGCCTATCCTCAGGTCCCAACTCCGGGGGAGGCCACAGCACCTTCCCACACTGTGAAATCATAGAATTAAAAGATTAGGGTTGGAAGGTATCTCAGGAGGTCACATAGTCCAACCCCCTGCTCAAAGCAGGACCAATTCAACTAAATCATCCCAGCCAGGGCTTTGTCAAGCTGGGCCTTAAAAACCTCTAAGGATGGAGATTCCACCACCTCCCTAGGTAACCCATTCCAGGGCTTCACTGCCCTCCTAGTGAAAAGGTTTTTCCTAATATCCAACCTAGACCTCCCCACTGCAACTTGAGACCATTGCTCCTTGTTCTGTCATCTGCCACCACTGAGAACAGCCTAGCTCCATCCTCCCTGGAACCCCCTTTCAGGTAGTTGAAGGCTCCTAACAAATTCCCCATCACTCTTCTCTTCTGCAGACTAAATAATCCCAGTTTCCTCAGCCTCTCCTCATACATCTTGTGCCCCAGCCCCCAGTCATTTTTGCTGCCCTCTGCTGGACTCTCTCCAATTTGTCCACATCCTTTTTGTAGTCGGGTAAGGGGACCAAAATTAGACACAGTACTCCAGATGTGGCATCATCAGTACTGAATAGAGGGAAATAATCAGTTCCCTCGATCTGCTGGCAATGCTCCTACTAATGCATCCCAATATGTCATTAGCCTTCTTGGCAATAAGGGCACAGTGTTGCACATTGTTGATTCATATCCAGCTTGTTATCCAATGTAACTCCCAGGTCTTTTTCCTCAGAACTGCTGCCTAGCTCGTCAGCCCCCAGTCTGTAGCTGTGCATGGGATTCTTCCATCTTTAGTTCAGGACTCTGCACTTTTTCTTGTAGAACCTCCTCAGATTTCTTTTGGCCCAATCCTCCAATTTGTCTAGGTCATTCTGTATCTTATCCCTGCCCCCTAGCATATCTATCACTCCCCGCAGGTTAGTGTCATCCACAAGTTTGCTGATGGTGCAAACCACCCCAGGTCCTCCAGGTGATTAATGAAGATGATGAACAAAACCAACCCCAGGATTGACCCCTAGGGCACTCCGCTTGATACTAGCTGCCAACTAGACATCGAGCCATTGATCATTACCCACTGCGCCCAACAATCCAGTCAGCATTTTATCCACCTTATAGTCCATTCATACAACCCATACTTCTGTAATTTGCTGGCAAGAATACTGTGGGAGACTGTATCCAATGCTTTGCAAAATAAAGGTATATCACATCCACCACTTTCCTCACAGCCACAGAGCCAGTCATATCATTGTAGAAGGCAAACAGGTTGGTCAGGCAGGACTTGTCCTTGGTGAATCCATGCTGACTGTTCTTGATCACCTTCCTCTCCTCCAAGTGCTTCAATATGGATTCCTTGAGGACCTGTCCATTATTTTTCCAGGGACTGAGGTGAGGCTGACTAGTCTGTTGTTCCCCGGATCCTCCTCCTTCCCTTTTTAAAGATGGGCACTGTATTTGCCTTTTTACAATCATCCAGGGCTTCCCCCAATAGCCAAGAATTTTCAAAGATAATGGCCAAAGGCTCTGCAATCACATCAGCTAACTCCCTCAGCACCCTCAGATGCATTGCATCCTGCCCCATGGACTTATGCATGTCCAGTTTTTCTAAATAGTCCCAAAGCTGTTCTTGCACCACTGAGGGCTGCTCATCTCTTCCCCAGTGCTGCCCAGTGCAGTGGTCTGGGAGCTGACCTTGTCTGTGAAGACAGAGGTAAAAAAAGCATTGAGTACCTCAGCTTTCTCCACATCATGTCACTTAGGTTGACGCCCCATTCAGTAATTGTCCCATGCTTTCCCTGACCTTCTTCTTGCTGCTAACATACCTGTAGAAACCCTTCTTGTTCCCCTTCATGTCTCTTGTTAGCTGCAACTCCAATTGTTCTTTGGCCTTCTTGATTTCACCGCTGCATGCTCAAGCAGTATCTTTATACGCCTTCCTAGTCATCTGCCCAAGCTTCTACTTCTTGCAAGCTTCCTTTTTGTATTTAAGCTCAGCAAAAATTTCTCTGTTAAGCCAAGCTGGTTGCCAGCCGTATTTGCTTTTCTTTCTGCACATCAGAATGGTTTGTTCCTCTGCCTTCAATAAGGTTCCTTTAAAATACATCTTTCTTCATTGGATTTGGGTCCATTTTCAAGCACGCTAATAGGCGGAGGGCATTGTTTTACACAATGCAAAAACAGTGCAGCGCCAACTGCCGATTGTGCCTCATCGGCGGATGAGCTTGTAATTCGCTGCCTGTTGTGTAAATAACGCGTGGACTGTGCTAATGCATCTCCTAGATCATCCTCAGTTTGTTGGTTCTAAAGCAGAAATTCTGAAGAGACTTGAAAATAACCAAAATCACCACTAGATTCTGCCCACCAAAGTAATGTTCATTGTTGAAAACTTGGAATCACTGTGTGACCTGCAGAAAACTCTGGGGTTTTCTCTGACTACTGACAACCCATTTGTCAATACAGATATTTACTGGATCTGACAACCAAAATCTCAGCTGAACTGAGCACAAAAACTGCAGGAGAAACATATGGTGAGAAAACCCAGCTGTTTCTGGAAATCTTTCCCATCCTGGAACACAAGGAAACCAAAGAAGTGTTCAAAAACCTTCAGCACAATGCTCAGCAAGAAATGGGAGACCATCGTGGCCCATAATCTGAACCCCGAAGTGTTTGGTGCCAAAGATTCTTTTTGAAATGTCATCCAGGTATTGCATCCCTTCCTCAAGGTGAATTTTGCAGCAGACCACAACCATTATGCCAGAGTGCTTCAACCATTTGCCACTAAAGAAGAAATTTCAAATCTGAAAGGGGAATTTACTACTAGCATAAACTTGCCTGACCCTGACAATGCGAAACTGGATGTGCTGGCTTTTTGAAACAGTCATCAAGACCCACTTCCCACCTTCAGCAAAGTGGCCTGGTGAGCTTTGAGCATACCCCCTGGATCTATTGATGCAGAGCATGTATTTTCAAAGTTGGACTGCCTCCAAGACAGCGAGAGGCTCAACGTGAGTGAGGATACTTTGAAGAAAATTATGCAAGCATACGCAAACCAAGATTTCAGAAAAACTACTAGGTCTGACGCAGACAAAATATACCTTTGTACATTAATAAAAAGGTTAAATTATACTGTAGTAAAATGTGTATATTGCAAACTTTTTTGTTTTTCTTTTTTCCCCAGTTTTTTAATTTTTTTCTTTTTAACCTGATTTCCTCCCAGCTTTCATATTTGGAAAATAAACACTGAAAATTTCGCAGGTTTTTTTTTCCAAATAAAACTTGAAAACATAGAACACTAAGTATAAGGCAGGGAGCTGTGCAACTTTTAAAGCCCTGATGAGAAGGGAGAGGGACAAAGGTCCCTGCCCAGTGACAAGTGATGGGAGACTTAAAACCTGACTGGGCTTCCTGGAGTGGACAAAGGAGTAAGGAGATGGGTGCAGTTACCTTGAAACTCTGGCAGTATAGATTTGCTTCCCTGACTGGATTGCTGAAACTTTTGAAACAGGAGAATAATAGGTGGCTAATAACAAATAACCAGGAGCAAGTGCTCCAGCCCTCGTTCCAGGTGAATATAGTAGTTTATACAAGGAGATGCCCAAGTATTTATATAACTGCTAACCTACATCAGAGCATCCAGACTGACTCAGATCAATGGTCCATCTACCTAGGATCCTGTCTTCCATCAGTGCCGGGTGCCAGATGCTACAGAACAGAGCAATTTATTGAGTGATCCTTCCTCAGTTGTCCCTGGCAGTCAGAGGTTTAGGGATACACAGATCAGGGGATTGTGTCCCTGGCCATCATGGCTAAGTGCATTGATGGACTATCCTCCATGAACTTCTCTCAGTCTTTTTTTAACCACGTTATACTTTTGGCCTTCACAACATCCTCTGGCAACAAGTTCCACAGGCTGACTGTGCGCTGTGTGTTGAAGAGCTTTCTTGTGTTTGGTTTAAATCTGCTGCCTATGAATTTCATTCAGTGACCCTTGGCTTGTGTGTTATGTGAAGGGGTAAATAACACTTCCCTAGCCACTTTCTCCACATCAGTCATGATTTTATAGACCTCTATCATATGCCCCCTTAGTTGTCTCTTTTCCAAGACGAAGAGTCTCAGTCTTTGTAATCTCTCCTCATATGGAAGCTTAATCATTTTTATTGCCCTTCTCTGTACTTTCTCCAATTCTAATATATCTTTTTTGAGATGGCGTGACCAGAACTGCACGCAGTTTTCAAAGTGTGCACATACCGTTGATTTGCGTAGTGGTATGATATTTTCTATCTTATTATATATCCCTTTCCTAATGGTTCCTAACATTCAGTTAGCTTTTTGTGACCACTGCTGCACATTGAGCAGATGTTTTCATAGAAATATCCACAATGACTCCCAAATCTCTTTCTTGAGTGGTAACAGCTAATTTAGACCTCATCATTTTAAATGTATAATTGGGATTATGTTTTCCTTTGCAATTATGAACATTAAATTTCATCTGCTGTTTCCTTGCTCAGTCACCCACTTTTCTAAGATCCTTTTGTAACACTTCACAATCTGCTTTGGACTTAACTATCTTGAGTAATTTTGTTTCATCTGAAAACTTTGCTACCTCATGGGTTACCGCTTTTTCCAGATCATTTATGAATATGTGAGCAGCACAGGTCCCAGCACAGATCCCTGGGGACCCTGCTATTACCACTACACTGTGAAAACTGACTATTCCTGTCCTTTGTTTCCTATCTTTTAACCACCCACTGATCCAGGAGAGACCTTCCCTCTTATCCCAGGACAGCTTACTTTGCTTAAGAGCCTTTGGTGAGGGACCTTGTCAAAGGCTTTCTGAAAGTCTAAGTACACTATGAAAAGTTCCAGAGAGGGAGCCATGTTAGTCTGTGTACAGCAAAAACAAGGAGAGCCCTGTAGCACCTTAAAGACTAACACATTTCTGCAGGCATAAGCTTTCGTGGGCTGCAACCCACTTCGTCTCATGCATCTGACGAAGTGGGTTGCAGCCCACGAAAGCATATACCTGCAGAAATCTGTTAGTCTTTAAGGTGCTATAGGACTCTCCTTGTTTTAAGTGCACTATATCCACTGGATCAGCCTTGTCCACAGGTTTGTTAACCCCTCAGAGAATTCTAATAGATCAGTGAGCCATGAACTCCCTTTACCATTGCTATGTTGACTCTTCCTCCATATATCGTGTTCATCTATGTGTCTGGTAATTCTGTTCCTTACTAGTTCCAGCCAATTCTCCTGGTGCCGAAATTTGGCTCACTGGCCTGTAATTGCCAGGCTTGCCTCTGGAGATTTTTTTTAAAAATCGGTGTCACATTAGCTATTCACCAGTCATCTGGTACAGAGACTGATTTAAGCAATAGGTTACATACCACAATTAGTAGCTCTGCAGTTTCACATTTGAGATTCTTCCAAATTGATGGGTGAATACCATCTGGTTCTGGTGACTTACTATTGTTTATCAATTTGTTCCAAAAACCTCCTCTACTGGCACCTCAGTCTGGGCCAGTTAATCAGATTTGTCACCTAAAAAGAATGGCTCAGGTGTGCGAACCTCCCTTGCACCCTCTGTAGTGAAAACCAAAACAAAGAATTCATTTAGCTTCTCTGCAACAGCCTGGAGTGTTTCTTTAGCATCTTGATGACCCAATGGCTCCACTGATTGTTTTGCTGGCTTCCTGCTTCTGATGCACTTAAAACAATCTTTGCTGTTAGTTTTTGTATCTTTTGCTAGCTGCACTTCAAAGTTTTTTTTGACCTGCCTAATTTTTTTTTTTACACTTGACGTTACTTGACTTGCAGGTGTTTATGTTCCTTTCTATTTTCCTCATTCCCTAAATTTCCTAATTTCCCAATTCTAAAGGATGGCTTTTTGTCTCTAGCCACTGCTTTCACTCTTCTGTGGTGGCTTTTTTTTTCTTTTTGGTACTCTCCCTGGGTTTTGTTTGTTTTGTTTTTATTTGGGATATAAAGTTTGTGAGCGGCAAATAAAAGAGGCACAAACATGGTCAAACCAAAAAGCCACTTGGAGTTCAAATGAAAGTTCCAAATACTGGTTTGCTGAATTCAAAACTGTTAGCTCTTTTGACATCAGTAATGACATCAGCACCTGCCTTGGTATCCGAAGTCACAGAAGCAGAAAGGGAGCTTGCTTGGAACTGGCAACAGGAGAATTTGCTCTAAGCAGCTGACAAAGGAATAGCAATATCCCTCAGGAGTGACCTCTGGAAAGCACAGCAAGGGAACGTTTGTGGTCCACAGGCAGCCCAAGGAACAAAGCTGCAGGGACCCTGTGCTGGTTCCTGCACCACTGTTGATAAAAGAGCCACGGCACAGCTCTTCCTGCAGCGCCCAAGGCAACAGGTCCTAGTTCTGTGCCACTGGGCCCCGGAGCTCATGTGGAGATCAAAGGAGAGATCTCTGGGACTTGACGTTCCAGGCCCTGAGTCTGATCTCACACAGTGCAACTGCAGTGATTTCAGCGGGGCTTCCCCGGCCTGAGGAGAATCACGTCCATAATGCAGGTGAGGTTTGTATCTCATCTCTCTGCTCCAGCTCTCTTTTCTTTTCCAGACACTTGAAGAAGGCTGAGAGGTGAGCTTCCCAGGAGAATCCATGTATGATTTCCCATCACAGCGGCCCAAGATGTCAGTAAGCCTCAAAGCCCAGCTAAAGCCCTCACCCATATATTATCTAGCAAGTTTGTCTTTACTTTTTGACCAGTTTATATCCACACACACAACTTCTCAGCCCTGAAATCAGAGTAAAGATGAAAAAACCAGGCTGGGAAAGTAAGGGCATGACCTTCAGCTCCCACAGAAGCAAGAGCCCCTTGCAGGATCCAGACCTTGCCTCCTGCATCGCCTTATTTGCCTGAATCCATGGAAGGTCAGGGAGGCCTTCAGCTGTGCAGTTTGCTTGCTGAAGAGGAGAGCCCGGCTCTGTGCATGAATTTTCAGGAGTGCACAAATTGTTACCATCTTCTAATGGCTGTGCCCCCCTGCTCTGCTTCCTAGTAGCACCTTGGATCTCTAGTGCCCCAGCGCACTGATAGCTCCTTGCATGAAGGCGTGCAGACTGGTTACTAAAGTAAGTTACGATCAGCCTTGTTGAACTGGGGGTGTGGCTATGGTGCACACAGTGCTACCTATGGGTCTGATCCAGACAGCTGGGGATCACAGGGCCAAGGATGGATTCTTTGGGGGTGTCACTTTCTCCGATTATTCCAAAGTTCTGACCAGGAATTTGGAAGGGAGTTTTCCAGGGCAGCTTTCATGCTGGTTCAACCTAACCTGAATGAAGGCCAGAGGACTCAGTGTGTCTGAGTTATTGTGCTCAGAGGAGGAACTGCTGGATGAGGATCTCTGCCCTGTGTCACACACAAGGTCAAACTAGATGCTCATAACAGTCCCTTCTGGTCTTTAAATGTGTGAGCATGTAAATCAGGGTGTTACAGCTGTGCAAAGGGGTGTCACTGAAGTGAAGTGGGACACTGGGATTCCCGCCTCTGCTTTGGCTGGGAATATCTTGTATGATCGAACAGTGATCAGAACAGTGGGGCTCTGTAATAAATAGAAAATTCTTGGCTCTCCCACCGCATCAGTCCTGAAATCTGCCTTGTTCTGGCTGAGATCCTGGATTGCTCTGATGGCCTAACCCCAGAGGGGCTGTTACGGGACAGCTGATCTGCCCCAGTGCTCTCTTCCCACTGAAACACTGGACATGGTGGGAAGCATCATTTTCCTCAGCATCAACATTCTGGTTTCTGAGGAACCCTCAAGGAAAAGCGGTGTTTATGGCCATGCACCTGGTCTCCTGATGAGCCGGGTGCCAGCTGTGCATCTGTCCTATTGTGTTTCCTTTAAGGGTCAGGACAGTGGCAGTACCAAACACAGTCAGATATTGTGACCGCCTGTCAGAAGTGTAAGCCCAGTGTGTTGGCCTAGCTTAGCTTGGATGCCTTAACTCCACCCATCCCAGTGCCATGGTGCCCACCCTGCATTGCCTCCACCGGGGGAGACAAGTCAAATGGAAGAAAGACTCTTTAAAGGCCAAGGCCTGTTCTGCTAACATGTCCTAGTCCAGAGCTTCCCAACTGGACTGCAGAGCACGCGCCTTGCATCCAGCTGCTACGTTCAGTACAGAGATGTTCAAATACCACATGCACTAGCCTTTGCCAGGCTCACTGTAGCCAGGTGACTACAGGGACCCTGCTGCGTCTGTGGCAGAGATGTTATTCCGTCACCAATGGGGAGGATGTGGGGCTGGGCAATAGTGAATGGGAGGAGAAGTGGGGCTGGACACTGTGCTACCTACTGGTTGGGAGAGGGAAAAACTGAGACTCTGGGCTCCTGGGTCCTTTTCCTGGCTTCCTCGCTGCCTTGCTGTCTGACTTTGGGTAAGCCACGTAGGTCCAGATTTTCAAAAGTGGCCCTTAGTTTGTGGTGCCTCCATTTCTGAGTGGTCCGTGTCCGACGCCAGGGGGCTCACAAAAAGGGAGGCTCTCATAAGTAGAGGTCATTTCTGAACATTTGGGCCGAAGGCTCCCTGCACCTCACTGACAAGCGGGTGCAATCCTGCCTGCCTGGCAAGGGGCTGCACCCCTTCACTGAGCAGGCCTCAGTCCTGTAATCAGGTTCACCTGGGCTGCCCCTTCCCCCAAGCACAGGGTCAGTGGCGCCCCGCGTGGATCCAGTTGTAGGATCGGGGTCTTCGTTTGCAAACCTTGCCGAGCTCATTGGATGAGACGTGCTGTAGAAGCACAGTGTTCTCATTACTTCTCTGCAGTCTCTAAAGGGTTAATAAACAAGCCCCAGACAGCAGGTAAATGGTACCCTCAGTATTTCAGTGTCTGCCCCTGTGGGCAACAGAACCACGGGATTTTCTCAGACACTCAGACCTCACCTGTCTGCCTTCCTGCTATTTCAGAAGGGGTTTACATTGTGTTTGATTAGCCTCTTTCCCCTCTGTAAAGGTTCGCACCTGTCCGGGTGCACAAGGTTTGGTTAATTAGGGGAAACTTAGCTAACTAGTTGGTCGCCCCGGCCCCTCGGCAGGGCGGGCGAGCAAGCCGTCTTTCGTCCCGGCCCCTCGGCAGGGCGGGCGAGCAAGCAGTCTTTCGCCCCGGC
>ML675715.1:1574932-1640291 GCA_007922155.1 Mesoclemmys tuberculata | reverse complement strand
GCCCCTCGGCAGGGCGGGCGAGCAAGCAATCTTTCGCCCCGGCCCCTTGGCAGGACGGGCGAGTCAGCAGTCTATTGCCCCGGCCCCCTAGCAGGGCGGGCAGGCAGGCAGTTTTATCGCCCGGCCCTTGGCGGGGCGGGCGAGCAGCAGTCTATTGCCCCGGCCCCTAGCAGGGCGGGCAGGCAAGCAGTGTTGTATCGGGTCTCGCGGTACTCGGGCCAATCTGGGAACGGAAGGGGGTGGGGGAGGGGGACGCAGGCCCTCCCGACTCCACTGCGTCCCAGCCCAGGGCCCTACCAGTGACCCGAGACAATGGCCACTGGGTCAGCGGGGATCCGCCCGCAACATGCTGACATGGGCGGTGCCCCTATCTCGGCCCCAAGCGGTGGCCTCCCTGGGCCACTTCCTCCCCACCAGCCCTGGAGTACCTGAGCCCACGTCCTACTCCCTGGGGCCGGGGTGGAGGCGGTGAGGGGCAGTCCGGCCAAGCCTTCCCCGTCGGCAGGCGGGAGGTCTGGCCACTCCTCGCGGTCCTCGGCCAGGGGTAGCTCCTCTAAGTCGCAGGGCCCGGGGGTCTCCTGGAGATGGTCGGGTCCTGGCCACGCTGAAGAGGGCGTGTCGGCATCCGGCAGTTCCTCAAGGTCGGGGCCGGCCTCCGGGGCCCCCTCGCTCTCCCGGGGCCACGGGTCCGGTGCCCACCCGCGGGGGCGGGGCGGGCTGCCCCCCTCCAGGGGCCAGGGGGGCCCCCTCGGCCTGCCGCGGCCCGGTGACCCTAGTGGGTCCTGGGGCTCGGTTCGCTCCTCCCAGTCATCTAGGTCCAGCGGGTCAGATCTCTCCCACCCGGGTCCGTCGGTCGGGGTTTGGCCTGGCCTGTCCGCTGACTCGGAGTCAGGCCCCGGCTGCTGCCTCCGGCGAGGCACGTCTGACTTGGTCGGCAGCTTCCTCCTTACTGAGCTGCCTGCCTGGGCTTTTATACTTCCCCCCAGGCTCCTGGCCCCGCCCTTCTGCTTCCGGGTGTCTTGGCTTGCAGGGCCAGGGTTTGTCCACCGGGGCCCCGGGGAGCGCTCCTCCCCCTCCGGCTCGGGCCCGGGCTCTAGTGCCTTGCTACACCCTCCAAAATCAGGGCCAACCCAGATCCAGGATCCACCCGGGCAGCAATCCAGCTTGACTTCATTTGAGAAGGCCCTAGGATTTCCCTGCACCCAGCGTCCCAAGCGGGGGCGCAGTAAATTCCAGCCTGTCTCAGCTGGGAAGTTGGCATCTGCTCCCATCTCGGCTCCCAGTCACTCCCAGATGCAATCCAGCACACAGTCCACTTGGAGCTGAGCCTTCCACACAATGCAAGGGCTATTGAGCCGTTCAATAAAGGCAGCTCTTATTAACAGGCGAGCAGAAGCCTGGGTCACACGCCCGTAGAGAACAGCCCCACTCACATCAGAGAACAGTTCAAAAGCCAAGAGCTCTTTCTCCTCTCTCTCCCGCTCTTAAACAACAACAAAGAATGAAAGAAAACCAGAAAATAAAGCGGCTGCTTGTAGCAGGGCAGTAAAATGCCATCTGTCTCCCCGAGCGGGGCTCGAGTTCCCGGTGACAGACGGCCGTGTAAAGGCTGAGCCGTGGCACATGGCCGCCAGACATGGAGTCTGCTCCGCTCAGCTCTCCGGAGGGATGGCTCTGAGAGGGCCAGGGAGGGGGAGGGGAACACCTCTTCCAAAGCCTTTTATTTCAAGTTAGGGGATCCAAAGAGGTTTTTAAGCCAGATGTAGATGCAGTCCAAATGGGTAAGCCTCTGGCTGTCCTCTGCCCCGCCCTGCCACACAGCCATGTTCCCTGGCTGCCGCAGCTATGACGACTAGGGAACAATGTTGGACTTTGGAGTGGGGCTGTCTGTATGACGTGACTTTTCATTAGCCTGGGATCCCCACAGACCCAGCTCTTTTCCTCCTGAAAGCAATGCTTATGGGAAACAAAGGAAGAGAGCAGCAGGCCCTTCCCCCCCTCCACCCCAGCTCCCTGTGAAAGGAAATCCCCTAGCCCAGCCCTTTTAATTGCCTCTTGGGAAAGAATGTCTAGGACCCCCCTACAGTGGCAGATCCAAACAAGAGAACTGTGCCAGAAGCCAGCCAGCGAGGGCTTAGCGGGGCTCCCTGCTACACCGCCCCCTCCTCCATGTGGACACTGAGCCCTGGCTCCCAGCTAGTCGTCCCCCCCACCCCCAAGTCTGCTGCTCCCATTTGGCAACTGCTCTGGTGCAATCTGTAGAAATGCTTTGTTCCCCAGAGTTAACCCCTTGAGTTCACATCTCCTGCATGCCCTGGTATTCGTGGGTTGATAAGCCACCTCCCAGAAAGGCCCACGGCCTGACCCACACTGGAGCCAATGGTGGCGTACGCTGACCTCAGGCATAGTGAGATCCGGGGCTCAGGGATAGACGGGTAAGGGCCCGAGTGCCTTCTTTACCCTGTAGCACAGCAGTGCCATGCCAGCGAGAAGAGGATGATCCCAGGCAGGGAGGGAGAGCAGAATTTGGCCCCAAGTGTCACAGCTTGACACCCCCTCACCTAAGATGAGACGCTGTTGACACAGCTTGGAGCTGCATGGAGCAAACCTTGGATTCAGTCAGGGGTAGCCTGTGGCCAGGACTGTGCAACTGTGCACCCCAGCTCCTCCCCAGAGAGATGAGTGAGGACGGGGTGCAGAGCGTTGGCTCTATGCCCACGCAGCAGCCGATGCAAGGGACACTGCAATCAACCAATGGAATAGGCCACAAATTACCATGGGAAGCAGCAGGGGCCTGTGACTTTCCTTCCCTGCGCTGCTCCTTTCACACAGCCACCGCATGAGCCCTGTGGGGGTAAGCCTACGGATCGGGGTTTGGCCACCACTGCAAAGCCAACGAGCTGCAAACCCAGCACAAACACCCTGGGCGGCGTCCCCAGCCATTCAGGTGCGGCATTCACCTGGCCATGGCCAGAACACGCAAGCCAGGCCCTTCAGACGTCAGGGGCTTTGGAACCACAAAGCAGACAGGCCGATTTGACTGCAGAGGCACTCGGAAAGAAGCTGCCCACAAAGCAGCAAACGCACTGAATGTGCCAGCGTCACCGTGGAAAGTCTGAAGGGACTCGCCAAAGCAGTTTGCAACAGGAAAAGCAGCCGTTGTGTCCTTGTTACAGGTGCGGACTGGCAGCGCACGCTCCCACTGAGCCACGCACCTGCTGAGGAAGGAGCTAACGCACACCGGGTGCCGCCTGCCTTTTCCCTGGTGCAAAGCCTCCTGCCCGGGACTTGCCAAACCAGTGTATAATCCCTGGCAGCGCCCTCTGGATGGCCTGACTGGTTCAATGTGTCATTGCTGGCTATAACAACAGCAGCTCATATTGATAATCTCCTACCTTGGCTTCCAAGGAGGGGGTTCTAGAGAGCGATCAGCCATGCAGAGCGAGAGGGACTCGCTGCAGCCAGCTGGAGGACACAAAACGGGGCCATCGTAACCCAGTGAGTCACTGATACCTGGCACCAGGACCTGGCAGGGAGAAACAAAATGCAGCTGGATTTCTAGAGAAGGCCTAGGGCAAAATGCACAGGGTCCTGGGGAAGACAAAACTCCCACCCAGCCCAGGGACAGGCCACAAGGGGACAGCATGAGGGGGACAGGCCAGGGATGGGGAAAGGCACCTGTCTGGACATGACGCCAAGTTCGTAGTGACCCAGCTGCTGGCAGTAAATACACTCTAAGGGGGGCACATTGCAGGGGGGAGGGTGGCGTGTGGGCAACTCACACCAAGCGTGCTAGAACACCCTGAGCATGCAAACAGATGAGCAGGCCCCAGTGCTGCCAGCTCTGCACTGAGTTCACAGGGAGCCATCTACAACACAGCCAGGCACACTGGAAAGCCACGGACACTGGGCAAAGCAGCCGCCCACCTGCTCTTCCCGCATTCGAGACCCATGCTGCACCCGGTGCCGTACTGCCAGCTCTCCCAGGTGTATCTCGAGTCATGCAACGTTTGGTGCTTTTACCACATCCCCAGCTCCTGGAGGCATGTGATTAGGTGAGGATCCCAGCTTTTTCTTTTTCAATATATCTCCAGGCAGCAGAGAAAACTTGAGAATAGGACCCAAAAGCACCCTAAAGACTCAGAAACCAGACAGCGAATAAAAAGAAACCCAAAGGTCAGTATTTTTTCAAACCTCATGACTGTCAGGCCAGCGCCATGATTTTTGTGTGTTGGTGTTGGCAGCCCTGCCTTAGCCCTGATCCTCACACCCCGCCTCGCTGCCGTGAGCACAGGACACATGGGGGGAGGGCAAAGGTGGCTCTAGGCTCCTATATGCATCCCTAGCCCCGGGTCTCTGGCCTGCAGCACTGCTTAGTGCAGCCAGCGTCTGCACTGGCCCCAGCATTCAGCAGCCCCCACACACCTTTGTGTCTCCCATGGCTCAGCCCCCGCCTGGGGACATCCTTCTCAGCTGGCTCTTGAAAGCACCATTATGGACCCAGCCAGAGGACCTGGGTGTGCCAGGCATAATGAAAGCGGCTGGTCCAGGTACACGGAGCAGAAGGCCAGGCAGTACACAGGATAGGAGCAAGCACGGCAGAGAAAGCAGTGCTATGGTGAGGTGCACACCACACCAGCTGCATGCCTCAGCATCACGCCAGGTGGGGCTCGCTGTGAATTGCTGGGAAGATCAAAGAGTTTTCCATTTGCCGGCCTAGCTGGAAAATCAAGAAAAAGTCGGTGTGAGTTGAACCAAATGGTCCATTCCACCCCAAATGAGATGTTTTGTTTTGTTTTGAGGGTTCTTAAAAAAAATTGTTTTAAATGAAATTGAAGTAAAATTTGCACAAACCATTTCAAATCAGAAAATTGGAACGTTTGGATTTTTTGGGAATTACATCATTTTGTTTTTCGGCCAGAACCTTCCAGTGAATTTGACACAAAACCATGCGATGTGTCCAGCCCTGCAAAGCTGCATTTCTGCGTGAAAAGAATTTTGCCCAACAAATTTTGCCCAGCTCCACTGAAGTGTCCAACACACACGTCACTGCTGCACAGCTGCTGCCGGAGCAATCGGGGCGTGGTGACCTGGGACCCCCCTGCTGTCCTGCTGAGCCGTGGGTGCTGTTTCCAAGGGGGAGGGAGGTTGTGGTTTCATGACGTGTGGCCCAGTGAGGTTCCAGTGCCGGCTGTCGTCACCAGGCCTTCAGAAATCCAGAACTTAGAATCAAAAGCAAATAAGCAAACGGGGTTGTTTGTCTTTTGTTTGTAATGTAGATTCAGAGATTTCAATTCTGCTCACCCGGTCGGAGTTCCTCCAGACGCAGGCCAGAGAACCTCACCCAGTGACTCCTGCAGCCAGCCCCCAACTTCTGGCTGGGACAGAGCAGAGCCGTTCAAAAGCGCCATCCGACCGTTCTCTAAAGGCTGTCACGGGCCGGGAAGGCGGGGCTGGCAATGGCTGGGTTCCAGACAGAACCCTGCATCCTGCGTGCAAAGCCAATGGCACGTGCTGTCCCTCGGAGCCGCTCCACTGGCTACACAAGCGGTGAGACAGACCTGGCTGTTTGCAGGCGGGGGCAGGGTGTGGGGGATGCTGTGCAGGAGGGTGGGTGTTGGTTATAAGACTCGATTAAAACTGGGCCAGTTTTGAGGTTGTGTCTCTCAGCCTCGGCATCTGGCCTGGGAGGCCAGGAGCCCAAACCCCAGAGCCAGCCCCTCTGCAAGCGCTGAGCATTGCAGCGGCAGCACAGCTGAGGAACAGATGTGCAAGGTGCTGCCGCCGCTCCCCTCCCCCGACACAGGAGGCCGCAGCCCAGGGCACTGACATGCTGGCACAGCTGCCCTTGCTGTGTTTAACCTGGGCAATGATTAGCCAGGTAGAACCTTGCTGTTCAAGGGCACCAGTGAAAACAGCCCCTGGCTTTGCTTACACAGCACACGCAGCTGGGCCTTTCCCCATAGCTCGCCCAGCAATGCCGGCTCACAGCAGGAGTGACGCCCAGCCGGGGGCAGACGTCTGCCGGTTGCAGTGCCGGGGTTCAGGTCACAGCTGGCCATTTGGATGCGGGGGGCAGGACTAGGGCTGGGCAAACTTAGGGAGCAGTTTTGGGTTCAGCAGATGCTCGAGAAGCCGTACCCCACGGCGGGCTGTGCCGGTGGGCAGGTGCTGGGATACCCCAAGCATTCGCTCTGTCCTTCACCTTCATCGGGGCTCGATCCTCGGTGCTTGTAAAGGGCTGAACCTGCCAGCTGAGATCAATGACGGTGTCAGTGGCTTCATTGCCACTGGATTTGGGCCTCAGTGCGCACAAGCAACTGGGAGCAGCGGGTGCCAAACGTCCCTTTGATTTGGCTCTTTATCTTATTCTTTCTTTGTGGTTTTGCCAGGAGCTGCGAGACCTCAGCTTGCACTGGCATTGTCTGGCCACGCGGGAGAACTCACCACATGTGCTGCCCTTTGCGCACTGTGCCCAGAAAGAGACCCCACCCCACCCGCCTTGCAGCACTGGCTCATGCACCAGGTCCTTAGGCTCGTAGCCTGTGCACAGCGTGCTGACTGTGCGCTGCACTTTGCTCTCCAGTGGTGACAGCCACCCTGCCCTTCTCACCTGCTACACCCATGGACCAGACGTGAGGTCTCCACATTCACAGGGGCTCCAGCTGAGAGGCGCAACCTGTCCCCAGCCCCCAGCAGGGTCAAGAGGAGCTGTGCGTGCTCAGTACCTGTGCCCTGGCTCTAGGATTCAGAGCCAGCCAGGTTTCCCAGTCAGCCATGTGAATTAACCAGGTTCGGGTGCCATTCAGCTCCCAGACTGCCAGCAAATTGTCGGCATCGAAACCAGGACATGGGAACAACCCCAGCCACTTAGACGGGCACAAATCAGTGGAGAAGGGCCCCAGCAGCAAGTGAAGTGAAGCAGCCGCACTGGCAGGGCACAGCAGGGCAGGAACACCTCTGGGCAAGGACAGAGCAGTGGCAGGAAGGGCTGTCGAGGCAATCTGAAGGTCCAGGTGTATTAGAGGTTGCATCTTTAAGGGCTGAGCTTCCCAGACAGAGAGTCTGGGTGTGGCGCTGTGAAGCTCTTGTTCTTTGTTCAGTCACTTGGAACCAGGCAGGGCATGCAGCCGAGCTCTCCCCAGTACAGTAAACTCAGGGAACCCCATGTCAGCAGGTGCAGACGCAGTAGGGCTGGCATTGCTTGGACTGAACATAAGCACGACCACACTGGGTCCATCTAGCCCAGTGTCCTGTCTTCTGACAGGGGCCAATGCCAGGTGCTTCAGGGAATGAACAGCACAGGTCACCACTGAGTGATCCATCCCGCCGGCCACTCCTAGCCTCTGGCAAACAGCAATCCCACCATTGATGGACCTGTCCTCCAGGAACTTATCGAGTTCTTTTTTGAACCCTGTTATAGTCTTAGCCTTCAAAACATCCTCTGGCAACAAGTTCCACAGGTTGGCTGTGCGTTGTGTGAAGAACTACTTCCTTTTCTTTGTTGTAAGCCTGCTGCCTATTAATGTCATTTGGTGACCCCTAGTTCTTGTGCTATGAGAAGGGGTAAATAACACTTCCTTATTCACTTTCTCCACACCAGTCATGATTTTATAGACCTCTATCATATACCCCCTTAGTCATCTCTTTTCCAAGCTGAAAAGTCCCAGTCTTATTCATCTCTCCTCATATGGAAGCTGTTCCTCCCCTTAATCATTTTAGTTGCCCTTTTCTGTACCTTTTCCAATGTTGATATATCTTTTTTAGATGGGGTGGCCAGATCTGCACGTAGTATTCAAGATGTGAGCATGCCATGGATTTATAAAGGGATGATATGGTATTTTCTGTCTTATTATCTGGTTCAAACATGTTTGTGTGTGGACACAGGGTGCGTTACAAGCATGGACTTTGTATTCAACAGAGGCCTGAAAAAGGAACGCCTGCACTTTTGTCAGGCTGAGGTCAGAGGCCCTGGGAGCTGGCAGACATACAACGAGACAGAGAGGGCAAAACAACAAACTCTTCATGACTAGGGGCTCCGGGAGTTGCCAGCATTGTGTGAAAATGACGCAGCACATCTCTACATTGGGGAGCAGAGGCACAAACATCAGTGCTGGCACAAGAGGTTGCCCTGCACTCCTCTGAGCTTGGCTCCCCAAGAGCCACACACTACCCAGGATTAGCTGACACCTTCTTCACATCACAGAAGGGAGGGAGAGAAGAGCACCGAGCCTGCAGGTTGGCCCAGGAGGGTCTCAGACAAGCATTGACCACAATGGGGAGAGACAGCTGAGCCCCGGGACATGGCAGGACTAGAACCTGCCTCCCGACAGCCAAGGTGCCGAAATCCCAGGGCGCCCTGCAGGCTTGTGCGGCAGCATAGGGCAGCGCCCAGAGCGCTGAGCACTGCACGGAGGGTTACTGGGCGGACGGGTCAGAGGTAGGTGTCGCTGTGTGTCACAGGAGCGCGGGGGCTACACGTTACGGGACCACACCTTGGCTTGGCAGGAAAGCTGGGTTATTGGGCTTGGGCCTTTAAGGGCTGACTCTCCCAGACAGAGACTCTGGCAGGGTGCTGGGACGCCAGCCGAAAGCAGACACAGACCAAGGAGCTGAGGTCCTGGAGGTCGAGTGATCAGGGAACATTGCAGGGCCTGGGAGGGTTAGGAAAAGCGAGCAAGAGAGCCGGGGCTGCCCGTGTGCAGGCAGCAGCTGGCAAGGCGGCTGAGCACCGCCGCCTGTGACAAGGGAGTGACTCTGGGCAACAGCCCCATCCCGCGGTGCAGGGGCCCTGCAAGCAGCCCCGAGTGGAGCCAGCTGGCCTGTGTTCCCCGCGCCCGGTGACTGCGTTTCAGGCAGGGCCGAGGCCAGCAGGGTTAGGGCTCTGGGGAGCTTGTTGCTCTGCTCCCATGGTGGCCACCAAACACCGCTTTTCAGTCGGGGCTTCGTCTGAGCCCCTGCAGTACAGACGACAGTGAAGTGAGGCCCTCCTGGGTCGTTCCTCTCTGACTTGCTGCCTGTGGAGTGGGGAGTCACTAGGGAGGATCCACAGGGTTTGCTACACACTCACCCTCCAATCTGTCCTCCTGTCCAGACAACCAGAAGTATCCTTCCTTCTGCATCTCAGTGGAAGGTCCATAGGGCCCAGGGTGATTCACATCCAAGACACCTGTTTTCACCTCTAAATTCAACCCCCAAATAAGTCAAGCGTTTGCACGGCATTGGCCACGTGCTGGCGGCTGCTTGGGAGGGTGGGTGTTGGAGGGGGCAGCCCCTGTCCTTTATGGGATGAGAGAGTGTTGGAAAGCCATTCAGAACTACAGAGCGCACCAGCAGAGCTGTGCAATGCCCTGCCTGGCCAGGAAAAGGCACATCCTGTAGAACCAAATTGGGGACACACGCCCGATAGCAAGTGCAACATCTCCCACGGGGCTAGCTCGTTAGAGGGGGCCAGCCCCAAGGGAGCAGGGCCCTGCACAGCCAGCACCTGGGAGCTGAGACGCTCCTTTGCATTTAGAGCCATCCAAAACCAAACAAGGAAGTGAATTCCCCAGCCTATAAATAACTCAAGCTGTTTGAGTCCCCAGCCTGCCTCACTGCCAGGTATGGCACGCACACAGCCCATCCCTCACCTCCTGCTCTTATCTCCAGTTCACTCCACTCCCTCACTGACAGCTGAGAGCAGGGTGTGTGCCCGTGCTGTCTCTAACCCCTGCCTTTCGCCTGATTTTCAACCCACTTGGCATCCTGGGGTCAAGAGTTCAACTTCAACCCAGCCTGAGAGATGGAAAAAGGGAGCACAGAGAGAAAGGGAGAGATTCCGTGGGGAAATAAATGTCAGATTGTAAGATCCCTGGGGCAGGGACTTTTTGTTCTGTGTTTGTGCAGCACCCAGCACAACAGGGTCCTGGTCTATGGCTGGGGTGCCAAGGAGCTACCTGGGTAAAAATAACATATAATCACAAAAATATGAGGAAATAAAAATGATTGTTGTTTACAGGGTGCCCATTAGTGTCAGCCTGTGACACGGGGCACTTCTGTCCCCATTACACAGCATGGGCTGCCGCACGGCTGCCTGCCTACTCTTCTGAAATTGATTCCACCGATATTTGAAACAACAGGGTAAAGAAGTTTGCAGCTGGACCAAGCTCCGTGAGCCCAATAGTCGGAGAGGCTCTTTCCGGTTTCGTACCAAAATGAAAGCTCGTTCCCAGGCCAGAGTTTCAGCCTGTGAAGCTCAGCACAGCGATCTGAGCATCCTGCACCAGCGGGGCTGTTTTCAGGGAGCTCAGAGAGGATGGGCCTGAAGAACAAGGAGTTACGCTGAACGTCATAATGCAGCGTTAATGAACTGGATTATAGGGTCCCAGCGGTGCATCCAAGGCCAAGTCTGAGAGACAGATCCTGCAAGGTCAGTTCTGAACGGCCGCCCCCTGTGCAGTTCTGGAAAGGCTCCTTTGTGCCTGGAGTTTCAGCTCTGTGTCACCTTGTGAATTTCATTTTGCTTCGTGCATATCATTCTGATTGTGCCCTGCACTGTGTAGAGAACCCCCATGGCCTTTCTGGCCCTCCTTCATGCCCGGTGTTGGGAGCCAGTTGAACTGGCCTGTGCATCGCCTGTTGTGATGTAAAAAGGAGGGTGTTTCCTGCCTTGTGGGGCAGCAAACCCAGGACACTCCCAAGGACCATAGACTTGCTAATGACTCACCGCCCCTAAGACCCAAAGGTGATGGAGGTGGTGTGTGTGGAGCAGGGGGAGTAGGTCCTGGGGGGTGCTCTGACCTCCAGGCTGTAGGACTGTTCTTATGCTTGGGTGCGGTCCCTCTCTCCCTTGCCCACTCTTTAGTTATTTATCCGAAGTGCAGCAGCGTCAAGAGGAGAGATGAGGGACCCCCACGAGAACAGCCTGGATGGCTTGATCTCTCACCTGAGTGGTGGCAGATCCCTGTTCAAATCCTTTCTCCCCATTAGGTGCTGGAGGGACCTGAATCAGGGATGACCCCAGCCCAGGTAAGGATCCCAAACACTGGGCTCCTCCTTCCCCTACCCAGCTTCCTCCTCAAGCAGAGCAGGCGCCTAACTCCATGCGCGGGCTCCCAGCTGGGGATCACAAGCAGAGGGAGGCGTTTCCATGCAGCCTGGACTTAGGTGCCTGTCTCCCTAGGACACACCCCTCTTGCCAGCATCTCCCATTGGCTGGTTTAAACAGCTCCCTGCCTATCGTCCTGGCTGTGTGGCTCCCAGAACAAGGCCTGGTCCACACTACAAGGTGAGGTTGACATAAGCCGCCTTGCGTCCACCTGTTTGTGCATGGGTCTACATTAAGATTTGTCTCTGAGTGATGCAAGCACCCCGTTATGGTGAGGCAGTAAAACCACCGACTGCGGCACCTGTCTCTCGCCATTCATTGCTCAGGGAGCCTAGGTACCTGCCTCAGGCTTTGTGAATCACAGCGATTCTCTCGGTGCCTAGTGTGCATCCCGGCCTTAGTGTGTAGTGATGGAAGCACAGATGGCAGCTGACACAAGCTTGACATGACCAAAACCCTCATGAGCCCCACCCATGCCCACAGCCAATATTCTCTCCAGCTGGGCAAACCTGGTCTCGGAGGCTTCCAGTCATTTTAGTAGCACCTCAGGGAGAGCTGTTGGCATCTGCTGAAATGGCTTGGCTACACCATACAACGACCATGATCGATACACGCCTTAGATTCTCCAAAATTCACTCCTTTGCTTTCTCCAAGATCCACGCAGCAGCTCATACAGAGCCTGGCCTACTGAGCATGGTTTAGGAATGAATTTGCTCCAAAACCTTAACATCTCAAGGAGCAGAATGAGTTCCGGTGCCTCTGTAGGAAGCTGCGTGTTGGCAGTAATTCTGATTCACCTGCCCTCGCCCCAGTGCATCAGTCCACAATTCCTCTGTCCTCAACCACACTGAGATGCACAGCACTCCGAAAGGTCCTTTCCACACGCTGGCTGCCCGTCCTCTCCTGGTTCCTCTTGGTAGCCTTCCCCGCAGCTCATCTGTCAAGCCCGTCACCTCTAGGGTGATCTTCCTTGCAGCTGTATTAGCAAAGCATTATCAAAAGGCAGGTTCTTTGAATTGGCTATGCAATGGTCTGAGCTGGGTTTGCACTGACAGGTCTGACTCCTTATAATGCAGGCCACAGAGCTTCCCCAAAATCATTTCTAGAGCAGACCTTTTAGAAAAGCATCCAAACTTGATTTTAAAATTGACATCCATGGAGAATCCACTAGTCAGAGTTGGATATGCACTGGTTTGTACAGATTCCTCCTTCTCAGTGTGCAGTGCTGTGATCTATGTGCAAACAAAGGGCTTTCTTTCTTTCTTTCTTTCTTCCTTTCTTTCTCTGCATTAATTTGAATGACAAAGGTTTCCTATTGCAAGCCTCCTGGGGAATCAAAGAGCAAGACTTGATGCTCACTTAGTGACTTGCAGATTAAGACAGATAAAGATTGGGATTTGTATATTGACTCTGTGTTTGTGTAATTCATCTGCGTCAGGCCTGGCCAACAGCGAGGATGAATCTGACCCGTATAAATGATAACCAGCAGTATTTTTAAACTAAATCATCTGGAAAATTCACGGCAGACTCTGTCAGTTCCTTCTCCTGTTGTATCGCTGGAGGGTCATAAATAATTCAGCCTCACTCAGATATTTATGGAAATCAATTTAGCACTGGGTCCAACGTCACCTCTCAGAACACACAGCTTCCTGGAGCATCTCCAGTGCAAACTGATTCCCCTCCCTCCAGGAACCCTTCAGAGGAGAAAGCACCTGTTACCACCTATTTCCACAACCAGGGCTGGGGACTGGTGCTAACTTGCCAGTCTGGGGTCTCAGTGTGTCTAGACAGTGCAGCTTGGCAGAAACATGCAGGGAAACTTCTGTGAGAGGGCAGCTTGAGGGCGATTTCCATACCGCCAGGTGCTTCATCACAGAGAGTACAGGCATGTGCTCCCTGCATCGCCCACTCCAGGAGCAGCCCCCAAGCTCCATAACTATTCCCCATTCAAAAGGGTGGGGGCTTTTCTCAGCTCCAGGTGCAGTGAATCTGTCTGTGGCTCATGGTGTGCCCATTCTTTTCTCCCCCACCTGAAAAATCTCCACACCTTGTGTTTCAAACATCAGGTGTACTTCTCCAACTGGCCTTCTCTAATTGACTGTTTGCCCTTTGGCCCAAGTGGTTATGCAGTAAGCAGGGCCCTACTGGGTTGTTTCTGTTAGGAGGAGGAGAAACCAATCATATGAGCCAGGTCTATCATAGAATCATAGTATATTAGAGTTGGAAGGGACCTCAGGAGGTATCTAGTCCAACCCTCTGTTCACAGCAGGACCAACCCCAATTAAATCAAAATCCTTTGGTGCGATCCTGTTTAGTTACAAAGAATGAACAAAGTCCTGTTTCCCTGAACACAGCAGGAACCAACAGCACCTGGTTTCCTTGCTCACAATTTCCACGACTGCCCCTCCACCCAGTCCTGTGCTCTCTCTCAAAGCCTCACTCCTCACTGCTTCTCTCGCTGTCTGCTGGCTTTCTGCTTCTAACTCTGTCACACAGCTTGCCAAAACTGTCCCAAGCCCCTGTGTTTGCAGTCAGGCAACCCCTCACTCCACTACACTTAGCTTCTCATCTGGCCTTGACATGGGACACTTTGCCTTGGGCATGGCCTCCTATTGTTTCCAGCTACCACTACATAAAGAGACATTTAATTGCTCCCTCCATTTAGTCTGAATGAAGGATGTTTAGCACACACATCGGCTTTAACTGGGTGTACAATTGTCTATCGCCAAAGACCCACTTGATGGCAGCCATTGGCACCTTCCAGCATAACCCCACACACAGACCAGCATTTCCATATAAAGTATAAAATGCAAACAAAACAAAGCCCCGTGCTGCACCCAAAATTCTCCCCCTGGGACAAGGATGAGAGAAAGAAGGAACCAAACATGATAGAGGATCTTAATTCACTAATGGAAGATGCTTAGATACAGATGTAGAATAGAACAGAAGGAAACTCTCATTGATCTCAGGCTTCAAAGATCACCCTGCACTCAAATGGAGGCATATAAAAAACACTGCAGCATGGGGAACCCCCTTCTTATGACAGTTTTCCTTGGCAGCCAGATTAAGGGTTAGTGCTCTGTAGTTGTCCTTTCAGCTGAAGCCCCATAGGATTTCTGCGCTCCATTGCCTTTTCTAATCTGTCCTGAGAAAAAGTGAGGGGATGTCACACCAAACAGTGCAGAGCACCAGCATCTCCACGCTCCCACCAGATCCTGGATAGGACCCTCTGGGTGTTCCTGGCTGGCACAGTCAGGTAATACTGAATTCGAGGGTGTGGTCAGGAAGGGCAGCTGAACTTCCTGCTCCCCTCCCAGCTGTGTGCCTGTGAGTGGTGTGAGGGTGAGCACGGGGCCAAGACACAGCAGTGCACTTTGGAGTGTGTGCACCCTTGCACCGGGGTGTCTCTTTGATCTGCCATGTGCCAGACGATACGCTGCTCGGGACACAGGCCATGTCTTGGCCTGTTTCCGTGAGGCACCGACCACGCTTCCAGGTGCAGTCACTATAGTTAATGCTAATGGAGGTGAAACATGCATAAAGGTGCTGCTCAGAGCCATCTACAGCCCAGGCAATGATCATGCTGCATCTCCTAGTATTATTGTTACTATCTGCACTTCTCTAGCGTGTCCATCGGATGAGCTCAAAGCATTTCATAGCGTTCATGGCTGGAGCCTCACAAAACCCGTGTGGAAATGATTAACTCCATTTTAGGGAATGGGGAAACCGAGGCACAAAGAGTGCTTGCAACTGGGGCCTCCTGTGCAGCAAGTAGTGAGGTTGGGGTGCCAGGTGGGGGGTTTTAAAATTAAGTTTTAGGTGAAAATCATTGAGATATAAGAGTACCTTGCCTATAGGAAATGATCATGTAGGTGACTTGTCAGTTAAGGGCATGAAGCACTGTGTCTCGCTGCCTCTATTTCCATGTCTCCGGCTCCGTTTCCTCAGTCATTGCATCCGTCTTTCCTTGCTATAAGCTGTTGTAGGGGCTGAGTGATGCGAGCTCATTTTCTGCTCTGTTCCCAGTTAGCAGGGAGACCTTCAGTCCTGCTGACGGACTTCATTACGAAAGCAAGGGAAAAGGCGGAAAAGGGCCTCCTGAACTGAAATCCCAGGCCTGAACTCCCCACAGCTTTTGGCTGCATGGAAACTGAATCCAAACATCATTGCTAATTGAAAGGCTGCCCCATTGGCAGTGAGGAGCCCCCATGCTGGCTCCCTCCATCTTTTACCTGGGCTGGAAGTTAAGGAATCACAAGCTCCAATTTGGTCATCTAAGAGATGATGGCACATGTGCTTTGCATGAACGCTGGGGGTTTCCTGCTCAAAGGGAATCGCTACATGGGCAAACACTGGGCCTGTCAAGAGGGCTAACCAATCCTCACACGCCGGTGGGGGCCAGCGTAACACTAACGAGGTCCGAGCGGCTGTGCGTTGTGGGTGAGATTCTGGCACTCTGACCCCCTGTCAGGCATGCCCCAGGGAAGTGAAGTGGGGCTATGTGGCGAGGCTCTAGCCCACTGCAGTGCACCTGAGAGACGATTGGGACCAGACACTGGAACTCCCTGTTATAGACCCTCCCAGAGTAGGTGGTTCTAGGTCTGTCATTCAGCTTGGCATGGGGAAAACCTCACCTCAGTCCCAAGAAAAATCATGGAGCAGGTCTTGCAGGAATCCATTTTGAATCAGTTGGAAGCAAGGAAGGTGATCAGGAACAGTCAGCATGGATTGACCAAGGGCAAGTCATGCCTGGCAAACCTGATTGTCTTCTAAGAAAAGGTGACTGGCTCTGTGGATGAGGGGAAAGCAGGGGATGTGATATCCCTTGACTTTAGCAAAGCTTTTGATACGGTCTCCCACAGTATTTTTATCAGCAAGTTACAGTATGGGTTGGTTGGATGAATGGACTATAAGATGAATAGAAATCTGGCTCAATCATCAGGCTCAACAGGTAGTGATCAATGGCTCGATGTCTAGTTGGCAGCCGGTAACAAGCAGAGAGCCTCAGGGGTTGGTGCTGGGACCAGTTTTGTTCAACATCTTCATTAATGATCTGGAGGATGTGATGGATTGCATTCTCAGCTAGTTTGTAAATGATACGAAGTTCAGGGGAGTGGTGGATACCCTGGAAGGTAGGGATAGGATACAGAGTGACCTAGACAAATGGGAGGATTGGGCCAAAAGAAATCTGAAGAGGTTCATCAAGGACAAGTGCAGAGTCCTGAGCTTAGGACCGAAGAATCCCATGCGCAGCTACAGACTGGGGACCAATGGGCTAGGCAGCAGTTCTGCAGAAAAGGACCTGGGGGTGATAGTGGACAAGGAGCTGGATATGAGTCAGCAGTGTGCCCTTATTGCCAAGAAGGCTGCATTAGCAAGAGCATTGCCCACAGATCGCGGGAAGTGATTATTCCCCTCTATCCGGCATTGGCGAGGCCACATTTGGAGTGTTGTGTCCAGTTTTGGGCCCCCCACAGAAAGGATGTGGACAAATTGGAGAGAGTCCAGCGGAGGGCAACAAAAATGATGAGGGGGCTGGAGCACAAGACTTATGAGGAGAGGCTGAAAGAACTAGGCCTGTTTAGTCTGCAGAAGAGAAGAATGAGGGGGGATTTGATAGCAGCCTTTAACTACCTGAAAGGGGGTTCCAGGAAGGATGGAGCTAGGCTGTTCTCAGTGGTGGCAGATGACTGAACAAGGAGCAACGGTCTCAAGTTGCAATGGGGGAGGTCTAGGTTGAATATTTGGACAAACATCTTCACTAGGGGGGTGGCTTTTAAGTTGAAGCTTGACAAAGCCCTGGCTGGGGTGATTTACTTGGGGTTGATCCTGTTTTGAGCAGGGGCTTGGACTAGATGACCCTCTGAGATCCCTTCCAACCCTAATCTTCTATGATTCTATGAAAAACCTGCCTGTTTTGCATCAGCTTGTCCACAAGCCAGACGCTAGCAGTATGATAGCCCATGCATTGGCCGCGCCATGTCTCAGAGGGACTGGGAGATTCCGGTGGCTGGGCTGTCAGATGTGGCTCCCTGGTACTGAGGACTCGGGCGGGGAGCTGTAGCATTCCTGCAGGATCAGTCCCTCGACCAGAGAATTCACCATGTCAGCTGCAGGGAGAAGCAGGCGCTGTCCGCTCTGTTGCCCGCGGAACACACACATGCACGGAGGCATTTGAGCCGCGCAGTGCTCCCTCTGCTCTATTATCTGCTCCTTGCATTAGTAATTAAGGGTGGATGGCGAAGGCTTCGTTAAAACTGATTGGCACTCTGCTCCCTGCTCCCCGGGAACAGGTGGAAGGCAGCGGAGACTTTGGGAAGTGTTTGTGATCGGGGAGCTGCCTGCAGCAATGCACCCTAGTGGCGACTCTGGTAGGAGGTGTTGCCACAGCCATCAAGGCAGAGAGAAGGAGACTTCAGCAACTTGTGGGCTAGAGCTAGTGCTAGTGGTGTGCATGGAAGGGCTTACTAAGAAAGCTGGGTTGGGATTTATGAGCCTTTATTCAGTACAAAGCCTAGGAGCTAGTTTGTAGCAAGCTCTCTAGCTGGTAGGGTGCTGGGGCTGGACCCACTTACTTACGATCCACATTCCAGTACCACTGCAGCCTGCCCACGTTCAGTGCCAGGACATCACCTGGTCTCTCGGCAGAGCTCCTTCAGGAAGGCATGAGGTTTGGTTTGGTTTTGGGCATCAGAGCCTCATTTCCAGCTCTCCTCCCCCAAGCGCAATGGCACAATCAGTCTCACAAGGGCTGCTTAGCTCTCACCTTCCTTCTCCAGCCGTCACTTCTTGCTGCTTAATAAATTATTCAGCTTTCCTAAATATGCATAGGGGTCTCATTAACAACTCATTTTGCTTATTTAAAACAACTGCATAATCAAACCACTCTACTGTTTCTCCTTACTTAGGGCCATGAATTATTTATGTGTTGGGAATTTGCATAGAAAATTATTGATTCTTAAAAGGGCACATTTTTCACAGTTTGAGAAGAAGAATCAGTTGTTCTGTGTTTGAACATTTTGGGCCAAACTCATGTTTAACAATTCATGTGCTACCTTCCTGGGAACAGACAGCGTGGCAAAGCCAAGAGCCACAACACCACTAAATGCCACTGCAATTCCTGAGCACAACAAAAGAAGCATTTTGTGAACTACAGTTAATAGTTTGTGCTACCATGACTTGCTGCACTTTCCGGAGTGTGCTTTGCCTTTCTGTGGCACAATCCAGTCTCCAAAAGAAGTGGCATGAACTATCTTGTGTTGGCTTCTTGGACCCTTTGAGCACTGCTGCAATATAAATATTAAAGAGTAGTGATTAACTGGGAAGAGAGGTGAGAGGGTCATTGGCAGCACTGCACAGGGTCAGATCTCCTCTGGTCTGGTTTAGTCTTAAGGAAATTAAGTTCAGAAGAAAACGTGGCCGGCACGGCAGCCCAGAACTGAGGGAGAAGGATGGCAAACTATGCTCACAGCCTTGTGACAGCCTTGCCCTGTGAGTGAATGCACCCCTGCAGTCACACCCTGGACGCTCGTAGTGATCTTTGTACAAGGTATGCCTTGTAAGGAAGCATTTGAAAACTTACAGCTTGCGGATCAGTAATGTGGTAAAATGTGTGTAGCAACATTATGGCACAGATATATATTACCCCGCATGATTTTAAAAATACACATTCAGACTCGTAGCACCAAACTGGTCAAACCGACTTGTCTGCATCAAAGAAGTGTATGCATGTCTTCATTTGCATTTAAGCAGTAAACAGTCATCAAGCAGGAAGGGAAAACAAAGGACGCTCACGTAGGTGAAAGAAGCGAGCAGGGAACATCTTTCCACATAGACTGTTTGTCTTCCAGTTCTCAGCTGGAAAGGCTTTTCAAGAGGGGGACTGAGATTAGGAAAAAGAGGGACAAACACGCCAAGGGACTCCTCTCTTTCCCTGCCCATCTCATTCTCTGCACCTCAGAAGACAAAAGAAACAGCTGGGGAGGGTCCTGACCTCAGGGTTTGGTCAGTAATGCTGTGGGTAAGAGCGCTACCTTGAATTAAGTTTCGTCTGTCAAGTTTAGCGTTAGAAAGCATTTTATCTTTACTTTCCTTGTAACCACTTCTGACTCTACTGCCTATGCTTACTCCCATTTAAAATCTTTGTCGTTATTAAACGAGTTTTATTGTTTTGTCGAGTCCAGTGTGTTGAAGTTGAAGCGTCTGGGCAAGGTGGCAAGTTGTCGTACATTGCTCCTTTAAAAGGAAAAACAGACTTAATATATTTGACCTGTGCAGGGACAGGCCGGCAGCACAGGACTTACATTTCTGGGGGGAAGTCCAGAACTGGGGCTGTGTGGGGTCACCCTGCAGGCTAATCCAGACTGGTGAGAGCCAGGCTGTGGCTGGCAGCCTGCACTTACACAGCCATATCCGGGGGAGCCCTACGTGCTAGAGGCTGTGTGTGAGTGGCTCAGCTGGGAGCTACAGCAGCAGGACGTGGCGAGGCACCCAGGTTGCAGGGCAGGAGCGACAGCCCCCACTGGCCTGGGTTGCAGCCCGGTGTGCCACAGACCCCTCGTTAGTTACTGTTGCTGACACCTCAGTGAAGGGGCTGGGGGGAAGTTACCCCTGCTACACTCCTCCTGCACCCCTGTTAGACCATCTTATCTCAGCTGAATGTGTAGGGTCTTCCAGACGGGGCTGTCTCCTGGGCTGGATTTGAGTGACGAGATGGGTCTGTGTGTAAGGTCTGGGCTCTGTTCCCACCCCTGCCACACACTGTCTGTGTGACCCGGGGCAAACCGCTTCACCTTGTTGGGCCTCAGTCCCATGAGGATACATCACTGGGCAGCGTGAGGATCAGATATTACAGTAATGAGGGCCCAATGTCCTAGCCACATGGATTTGTGCAGCACCTAGCGTAATGGAGCCCTGATCCTGTCCGGGCCTCCGGGTGCTGCTCTCATGTTAATAACAATTAACACATGATCATACATTAGGCCTGACCTGTGCCCACAGGCACTGAGCTGTGAGAGGTGGGGATCACCTCACCAGGGAGCGGTGCTGAGCCACCAGACAGGCCACTGCTGCTGGGCACAAGTAAATACACAACAGCCATTCGCATGAGACTCGTTCCCCTGCTGTTCTCCCCCGAGGCTTGGCTCTAGGGTCAGTGCTGCTAGCCCACACTAAGGGGGGAGCCAGACATGTCACGTCTCAGTCACTGGGGGTGAGACTCGCTCATTCTCATGCTATCTCGCTCTCACACAGATTCCTAAGCTTATCTCACTCGTTTTGAGTAATTATAAAAGATTTAAAATATTTTTACTCAGGCGCTGCAGGAGAGAACAATACATCCGGGGCCTCCAGCGTGGAAAGCTGTTGTCCAAGCTTGTGTACTGTGGTGGCCAGGCCCACATTCTCTTCTCTACTGGTGAGAGGAGGCTATGTGGGGGTGTGGCACAGGAGCCAGCAGAGCTGAAAACAGGGGAGTTTGAGTGGGATTTTGGGGAGGGAATGTGTGGTGTTCTGGTATTGTTGGGGGAGCTCGTTGGGGGTTGTTTTGGTGACAGGAAGTAGGGGAAAGGCTATGGCAGATACTGAGGCGGTAGTGGTAGTCACTCAAGCAGTGGAAGAGACAATGAAGATGACTGGATGCAGAAGCTGTGGGATGTACATGATCCTGCATGTGGTACCACAAAAGAGCTTTGTTTGTATGACGTGTCGCCTCATAGAGCTGACGGAAGAGAAGATTCAAGGGTTGGAGATGCAGGTGGAAACTCTGGTTGAGTTTAGAAGAGGGTTCAAGCAGATGATGGAGCAAAGGAATGAGGCGGCTGAAGGGAAAAAGCCAGACCTGCAGATGAAAGCAGGACCAATGAACTCTGAGGGGAAAATGCTGGGTGAGGAAAGTGGCCAGTGGAAGCATGTGACTGCGAGAACCCAGCAGAGGAAAAGACGGGCTAGTGACAGAGAAAGATCTCAGAAACAGGTTTGCGGAGTTGGAAAATGAAGAAGGGGCACAGCAGGTGGTTGCTGAAGGGGGAGGGCGAGGAAGAAGAGAAGAGCAGCTAGACTTATACAAAGAGTGGATGAGCCAATGGAGATACCACCAAAGAAGAGCCCCAGGAGGATACAGGAACAGTTGCAGAGGACGGCAAAAGAGAAGAGTAGACAAGATGACATGCAGCCAGAAACAACAGGGGATAGGCCAGAGAATCGCACCTTTACCAGGAAAAGGCAGCTTTACTTGACTGGGGACTCCTTGTTGAGAAGAAGAGACAGGCCTGTAACCAGAGCTGATCCAGAGAACAGAAGGGTGCACTGTCTGCTGGGTGCTAAGATACAGGATGTGGACCTGAGGCTGAAGAGGAACCTAACAGGAGCAGGAAAGAACCCACTGATTGTCCTTCATATGGGTACAAATGATATCGCTAGATTCCAAGCTGGGGAAGACTCTTAAGGAAATCAAGGCTCAGGTGATCTTCAGTGGGATTCTGCCTGTCCCTAGAGGACAACAAAGGCGTGACAAGATTCTGATGACAGATGGCTCAGGCAGTGGTGCTATAAGGAGGGCTTTGGGATGTATGGTCACTGGGTGACATTAATGGACAGAGAACTGTTCTCTTGGAATGGACTTCACCTAAGTAGGGAGGGAAATGCACTTCTAGAATGGAGGCTGGCACAACTGATTAAGAGAGCTTTAAACTAGGGAGCTGGGGGAGATGGTTGGGAGATGCCCAGGTAATCCCATGCCTGATTTTAACATTGAGAGGGAGGAAAATGAAGTAAGAGCGGACACAGCAGTGGGGAGCAGAATGGACATTAAGAGGAAGGGTGGTTTAGATACCAGTCTAATAGGCGATATTGGCAGTCGAATGTGCCAATTCAGGAAAGGAACATGAGTGAAACCAAACAGCAAATATTAAGAGGTTTGTACACCAATGCAAGGAGCCTGGGTAACAAAATGGAGAAATTAGAGCTACTGATAGAGGAAGTGAAACCAGATATTATAGAGATAACAGAAACGTGGTGGAATATTACAAGACTTCTGTACAGATATTGAATTATGCACTGCTTAGGAAATACAGATATGACGGCAAAGGTGCTGGAGTAGCATTGTGTATCAATGATGAGGCAGTCTGTAAAGAAATTAGAAGTGGATGGAATTGATAAGACAGAGTCTGTCTGGGTAAAAATCACATTGGGGAAGGAAACTACTAGAGTTTCACCTGGGATTGTGCATGGGGTGTGCTACAGACTGCCAGGATCTGATTAGGACATGGATAGAGACCTCCGTAAGGCTTTTAATGAGGTATATACTACTGGGAACTGTGTGATTATGGGAGACTTTAACTTCCCAGATATAGACTGGAGGACAAATGCTCGTAGTAATAGGGCCCAGATTTTCCTGCATGTGATAGCTGACAGATTCCATCATCAAATAGTTACTGAACCAACAAGAGAGGATGCCATTTTAGATTTGTTATTGATGAATAGGGAGGACCTCATAGAAGAACTGCTTGTAGGGGACAGCCTTGGTTCAAGCAACCATGAGCTAATTCAGTTCAAACTAAATGGAAGGATAAACACAAATAGATCTGTGACTATGGTCTTTGATGTCAAAAGGGGTAACTTTATAAATTAAGAGAATTAGTTGGGAAAGGGGCCTGGACTGAAGAACTCATGGATATAAATGTGTAGGAGGCTTGGAATTACTTCAAGTCAAAGTTGCAGGAACTATCTGAAGCCTGCATCCCAAGGAAGGGGAAAAAAATCATAGGCAAGGGTTGTAGACTAAGCTTGATGAGCAAGCATCTTAGACAGGTGATTAAGAGAAAGCAGAAAGCCTACAAGGAGTGGAAGATGGGAGGGATCATCAAGGAAAGCTACCTCTTGGAGATGAGAACATGTAGAGATAAAGTGAGAAAGGCCAAAAGCCAAGTAGAGTTGGACCTTGCACAGGGAATTAAAACCAATAGTAAAAGGTTCTACAGCCATATAAATAGGAAAAAAACCAAGAAAGAAGAAGTGGGACCACTAAGCACTGAGGATGTGGTGGAGGTTAAGGATAACCTAGGCATGGCCAAATATCTAAACAAATACTTTGCCTCCATTTCTAATGAGGCTAATAATGAGCTTGGGGACTGTTGTAGGGTGGCTAATGGGAATGAGGATATGGAGGTAGAAATTACCATATCCAAGGTAGAAGCCAAACTTGAACAGCTTAATGGGACTAGATCGGAAGGGCCGGATAATCTCCATCTAAGAATATTAAAGGAACAGCACATGAAATTGCAAGCCCATTATCAAGGATTTGTAATGACTCTGTAAACTCTGGGGTTGTACTGTATGACTGTACAATTGCTAACGTGGTTCCTATTTTTAAGAAAGGAAAAAAAAGTGATCCGGGTAATTACAGGCCTGTTAGTTTGACCTCAGTAGTATGCAATGTGTTGGAAAAATTTTGAAAGACAAAATAGTTAAAGACGTCGAGGTTAACGTTAAGTGGGATAAAATACAACATGGCTTTCCAAAATGTAGATCGTGCCAGACCAACCTGATATCCTTTTTTGCGAAGACAACAGATTAAAAAACCAAAGGGACAAAGGGAATGCAGTGGATCTAATTTACCTAGATTTCAGTGAAACATTTGATATGGTTCCACATGGGGAATTGTTAGTTACATTGACAAAGATGGGGATCCATCTTGGGACCAATCTTATTTAACCTTTTTACTACTGACGATGGCACAAAAAGTGGGAATGTGCTAATAAAGTCTGCAGATGACACAAAGTTGGGAGAATTTGCCAATACAGAGAAGGATCAGGATATCATACAGGAAGCTCTGGATGACCTTGTAACCTGGAGTAATAGAAATAGGATGAAATTTAATAGTAGAAAGTGCAAGATCCTGCATTTAGGGACTAATAACAAGAATTTCTACTGTAAGCTGGGGATGCATCAGTTGGAAGTGAGAGGAGAAGGACCTTGCAGAAGGCGTATTGGTTGATCACAGGATGACTATGAGCCACCAATGTCATGTGTAGGTGAAAAAAGCTAATGCACTCCTAGGATGCATCAGATGAGGTATTTCCAGTAGAGATAGGGAGGTGTTAGTGCTATTATACAAGGCGCTTGTGAAACCTCATCTGGAATACTGTGTGCCGCTCTGGTTCCCATGTTCAAAAAGGATGAATTCAAACTGGAAGAGGTGCAGAGAAGAGCTACTAGAATGATCCGCAGAATGGAAAACCTGCCTTGTGAGAGAAGACTCAAAGAACTTGGCTCATATAGCCTAACCAAATGAAGGTCTAAGGGGAGATATGATTACTCTCTATAAATACATCAGAGGGGTAAATACCAGGCAGGGAGAGCAGTTATTTAAGTTCAGCGCCAATTTGGACACAAGAGCAAATGAATACAAACTGGCCATCAGAAAGTTTTGACTTGAAATTAGACACAGGTTTCTAAACATCAGGGGAGTGAAGTTCTGAAATAGTCTTCCAAAGGGAGCATGGGGGCAAGAAACCTAGCTGGCTTCAAAACTGAGCTTGATACATTTATGGAGAGGATGGTATGATGGGACAGCCTAATTTGGGAGTTGACTGATCTTTGACTACTGGCAGTAGATATGCCAATGGCCTGTGATGGGATGTTAGATTGGGGGGTTCTGACTTATTACAAAGAATTCTTTCTTGGGTGTCTGGCTGGTGAGTTTTGCTCACATGCTCAGGGTTTAACTGAGCTCCATATTTGGTCAGGAAGGAATTTTCCCCCAGGGCTTATTGGCAAAGGCTCTGGGGGTTTTCCACCTTCCTCTGCAGCATGGGGCATGGCTCACTTGTTGGTGGATTCTCTGTACCTTAAAGTCTTTAAACCATGATTTGAGGATTTTAATAACTCAATCATAGGTTAGAGGTTTATTACAGAAGTGTGTGGGTGAGGTTCTGTGGTCTGCGTTGTGCAGGAGGTCAGACTAGATGATCACGTTGGTCCCTTCTGACCTTAGAGTCTATGCGTCTATGTGTGAATACTTGAAGATCAAAAAAATTAGTTCGCCCAAAAAACAAGCAGGACTTTATTGAAAGTTTGCAGGTTTTACAAAATAAAATTCAAAATTTAGAATCATAGAATATTAGAGTTGGAAGGGACCTCAGGAGGTCATCTAGTCCAACCCCCTGCTCAAAGCAGGACTATCCTCAGCTAAATTTAAATTTAAATTTAAACCATACTGAACCAATTCATATCCTCAGAGATCTCCAACCACCCAGGCTTTTATTCCAACCAGCAAAAAAATGGTTAAAATCCACAGGTTTGCATTGCATACAGAATTCTCAGGTGCCCTGGACTTCAGTGTGAATTAGGACACTGAATTGTTTCGTATGTACTATTAAGCCGTGTACATTTTAAAACAAACTATTAAGTACTAGTTGGATTAAAAACCTGGTCTATTGGATATTGCCAAGGACCAAAGATGACAGTCCCAATCTTAAGCAATGACCTAACCCATCCCCTGGAAAGTCTCACTCTTTGGGGCTGTAAATCTCACTCTTAAGAACGGCCAAGCCTTGGCATCTCTGGACAGGCCTAGCCTGGGATGGCCATCTCACACCCCACCACTCTGTGACCCATATGGGAGGGAGAGCTTCCTATTCTGTCTCTGAGGGACACACAGAATCCCCTAAAGCTTCATCAGTGCCCTGACTGCTTGGTGGCATCAGCAAGTTTTCAACCCATTAACCACAACATGGTGGAAATCTCATGAGAAAGCAGATCTCCCCAACACAGACAGACCCACAGCCCTCTTCTCCAGTCCCTCATCTTCAAGGGGATGCCTCATCCCAGACTCAAGGGATGTCAGCTGCCATGGGAGGCCTGCACATTGGGCTGCCTCTCCCCAACCTATGAGATCTGGGGGAGCTGTAGCTAACCCAAATCTGCCCCTGGGCCCCCAACACATGCACACAGAAGTGGCAGCAGCAGCAACACTCCACTCTCTGCTGCCGCCTCCAACTGCAGCTGGTTGGAAAAGGGGTTTTCAGCCCCACCAAGAATTATGAGCATCTGGCTTTTTTTTTTTCCCCCTGGCCTAGCTCAGATTGAAAAGCTACATTCTGACAGGTTTTGCCGTATAAAATTTAGGGAGAAAAATTGTTTGGGGTCAATGAAAATGTTTCATTTCAATAAGTTCAGAAGGTTTCATGTCTATTTCGACCCTTTTTTATTTTATTTTTTATATAAAGTACATTTCTGCACAAAAAGTCATTTCAAAAGAAAACTCAATACGTCTCAAAATGTCAAAATGGGTATCCAATTATCCAATTATGTTTCAAATCGACATTTTGTCAGAACTGGTCCATTTTCATGCAAAATTTCATTTTTATGGAGCCAGCATTTTTCAGTTTTAAAAGGCCTGCTCTAGTTCAAACAGACATTACTTTGGGGCAGTCCTATGGCCTGTACTATACAGGAGGTCAGACTAGATAGACATAGTGGTCCCTTCTGGCCTTAGGAGCTATGAATCTAAGTCCCAGCTGGGAAAGATTCTCCACAGATGTCCGTGATGAGACCCTCTCCTGAGCAGAGGACAGAGAGGTGTCTGGCCCAACCCCCAGCAGAGATAGATCAGCCTACCTCCACTGAAGGCTACATCCGTTTACACCAGCTGAGGATCTGGCCCAACATCTCTGCGAGCAGCTTCCAGACAAGATATGCTCCGTGCAGCTCTGGAAGGTAGCTCCCAGTTCAGCCCAGCATTAATAGTCATGGTCATGGGGAGTCTCGCTTTCACCTCACCTGCTACAGCTGCTACTTATGAACCCTCCTGGGCCCTGTTCAAGCCTTGGTGGCTGCAACCCAGAGGATGCACACACAGTGAGTACTGGCCCAGTCGCTTTGATGGCAGGTGACCAACTGGTGGACACAGCCACATGCCAAGTGCATCAGCATTTCCAACATTGTGATACAAGAGTAAGTGCCACTTGGGCAGAGTTGGGGGAGGGGGAGATCCCCAGATGTCCAGATGCTCAGCAGGCTCTCTAAGTGCATGTGCAAAGCAATCAAAAAATGCATCCAAGAAACATTTTCCACTCCCACTCTAAAGGAGCATGGCCTGGGCAGTGCAAACCAATGTATTCATTTCGGTATCTTTCCAGGATCCCTTTGGGAGGAATTTAAAAAGCGGAGGCACTTTCCTTTCATTTCAAATAGACAAATATTGTTTTAAACTTTATTTAAGTCTTGGTGGGTTTCCTGGCTGGACAAACATCAAATAATTCTGCCTCATTTTACTTGTCAGTTGAGGATTTGAAGGAATTTTTTTTGTTAGCTTTTTAAAGGTCCACTAAATTGCCATGTTTTAATTTAGTTTCATCTTCTTTCACAATAAAAATCCATTAAAAGGAGGCACATGAATATGTAAATGCTGTTTTTAACAAGATGGAGTTGTGTGAAAAGGCAGCTATCAATCAGACGATTGATCAATCTGTCTAATTAATATTTTTCTGCAGTGCCCATCACCATAGTATGCATTGCCTAGAGTAATGAAAGCCAGCTTAGAACTCGCCAGATGCCCCTATTTTCAAACATTCCTTACACAACAGCAGCCAGTTAGGGACAGCAGAAAAATGAGCCAGGAGAGTTTGAGCAGGAAGCAGAGATTTGTGTAAAGTGAACCATTGAGACATTTAGGGATGCTATGTGAGCTTTATTCTCACTGGACTGTTTATTTTAAGGATGACAGTCTAACCCAAAATCACTTCTAAATAAAGGAACAAATTCTTTTCCCTACGTGTGATTCACACAGCCTGGGTGAAGTGCGTCTGCTTGCTGCTGTGGCATTTCATCAGCTCACATCGTAGCTTTGTAGACTCATAGACTCATAGACTCATAGGTCAGAAGGGACCAATATGATCATCTAGTCTGACCTCCCGCACAAGGCAGGCCACAAAACCCTACCCATACACATTTATAACAACCCCGAACCCATGACTGAGTTATTGAAATCCTCAAAAGTGAGATTTGAAGACCTCAAGCTGCAGGGAATCCACCAGCAAGTGACCCATGCCCCATGCTGCAGAGGAAGGCGAAAAACCTCCGTGGCCCCTGCCAATCCGCCCCGGAGGAAAATTCCTTCCCGACCCCAAATATGGCGATCAGCTAAACCCTGAGCATGTGGGCAAGACTCACCAGCCAGCACCCAAAAAAGATTTCTCTGCAGTAACTCAGTTCCCATCCCATCCAGCATTTGTAAATTAGAGGGGTTATAATGCATCAGCTGAGTAACACCAAGCTCTATTAAAAGTCATCAGATAGGATATGGAAAGGGAACAGCCAGTTCAGAATGGACTCATGTTAACCTTTGAGGACTGAGACTCCAGGAGGAAGCGACAGATGCTTTGAGTTAGTTCTGGGCACCTTAATTTGGAACTGTTGCAAATACCTCTATCTAAAGGCTACAGAACCAGCTCCATTAGGGATGTGACTTGGTACAGGATGAGCCTGTACATTCTCACTCTGGATCCCTGCCCAGGCACTGTAGCTTTCCTGAGGGCTCTGCCACTCCCTGCACCCCTCTTCTCAGCACAGAGATTCATAGATTGCAAGGCCAGACGAGACCACTGTGATCAGCTAGTCCGAGCTGCTCTATAGCACAGGCCAAAGAACTGCCCCAAAATAATCCGTAGAGCAGAGCTTTTAGAAAAACATCCAGTCTTGATTTAAAAATTGCCAGGGATGGAGAATTCACCACGATCCTCAGTAAATTGTTCCACCAGTTAATTCGCCTTACTCTCAGAAATGAGACTGAATTTTTGTAAACGTTATTTCCAGTTTGAATTTGTCTAGTTTCAACTTCTAACCATTGGATCTTGTTATTCTTTCTCTGATCGACTGAAGAGCCCATTAATCAAATACTTTTTCTTTTATAAACTGTGATCTAGTCACCCGGTACCTCCTCTTTGCTAAGCTAAAGAGACTGAGTTCTTCATGTCTGTCACTGTAAGGAAGGTTTTCCAATCCTTTAATCATTCTTGTGGCTCTTCTCTGAGCCCTCTTCAATTTATCAGCCTCCTTCTTGAACTGTGGACACCAGAACTACACACAGGATTCCAGCAGCGGTTGCACCAGTGCCAAATAGAGAGGTAAAATAACCTCCCTCCTCTTACCCGAGTGGCCCCTGTTTACACATTTGTAACAGCATGGCACCCACCTCTCACAAACACCCCCTTCTGGTCGGGTGCATCTGCAATCTTTAAACAGTCCTGTACAGTAGGGTCTGTACTCCCAGGGCATCCTCCTTGAAGGCAATGCTTTTGCCTTCTTAGTCTATTCAGGCCCCAGCCCTCCAACTGGGCCTCTTAACAGTTTAACTTCCTGTTCTGGAGGGGTTTTCTCTGTGCAGTTGGAGACCCACTTCCCCAGTGGCCATTGCCAGGGTGGGGGTGCGGGGAGAGACGCAGACCAACCCACTATTCTGGGTCCCAGGGACCCTAAGAATAGCAATCACACTATCATGTCCCTTTGACTAACTGGTCTCAGTTCCCTGCGCCACTTCCCCATGGCCTCAGCCTTCTCCAAAGCTTTACCCTTAGCTCAGGGCTCATCTAAGTTCAGGCCCAGCAGCCAGCCAGGAGCTCTCTCTCTCATGCCCCCAATCCCTGCCAGCACTGAGCTGTCCTTGGCACTGCAGTTCCCTTTGGCCAGCCAGGAGCCCCAACACTCCTCTGGCACCAGCAGGAAACTGACTATCTCTCACGTCGCAGTTCCTTTAAATATTGCCTGTCTGGCCCTGACTGGCTGCTCCCCGCCACCTCTCTGATTGGCTGCACCCCCTGCAGCTGCTCTAGGCTACTTGGAGGACTCCTCTACTGCTCCTTTCCTGGGACGGGTGTGGCAAGACCCTGAGGCCTCTAGCAGTGGCCCTCTGAGCCTACTCCACCTCATCACACCATCCCAGGATCACATGAGCCCTTTTGGCCACAGCATCACACTGGGAGCTCACATTTAGCTGATTATCCATCAAGACTCCCAGATCTGTGCCAGATTCACTGCTTTCCAGGGTAGAGTCCCCCATCCTATAAATATGGCTACATTCTTTGTTCCTAGACGTATATGTTATATTTAGCCATATTAAAACACATATTGTTTGCTTGCATCCCACTTACCAACCTGTCCATTTCGCTCTGGATTAGTGACCTGCCCTCTTCATTATTTACTACTCCCTCAGTTTTAGTCATCTGCAAACTTGATGCTGATTTTATGTTTTCTTCCTGATCACTGATAAAAATGTTAACTAGCACAGGGCCAAGAACCGATCCCTGTGGAACCCCACTAGAAACACATCTGCTCAGTGCTCATTCCGTGATTACAGTTACACTTTGAGACCTATCCATTAGCCAGATTTCCATCCATATAATGAGTGCCATGTTCATTTTATATTCTTCTAGTCTTTTAATCTGCTCTTTCCTCAGTGGTTTTTATTTCATGGTGGGATTGAGGGGGCCAGTTCAATCTCTGCATTCAGGGGTCAGTGGGAGTCTGAGGAGAAAGGTGGGTGAGTAAAATAATTGTAAAATAAGAGAAGGAGAGAGGAGAGTAAAAGAACACAAAAGAAGAGGAAAATCTGGGAGAAAGAAGGTACTACGAGACAACAGAGCGAAAAAGGTGCTGTTCTGTCACAGCTGACTCTGTATGTTTAGGGGAGAGGCAGTTTTACTGCTACAACTTGGCACCTTCCTAGATCTTAGCTAATTGCCTGGCATAAGAAAGTAGCCAAGAGTCCAGTAGTCCATAATCATTGGCCCTCATTATGGGGTAATTGCCTTTTTCTCCTGCATAATTTATGCCCTCATTTTGTGTCCACAAAAATGAGTTGCAGGCATAAATCTGAGTATTTGCTCTTCTAATCTGCTGCTGCTATCCAGGATGCAAAGCTGTGGGGGGGTCACATTCGTGCCTGCAGCTTGATTACCGTTGCAAAATGCAGATTGCAAAATGCAGAATCCAGATTCTGTGTGGCTCAAACTGATCCTGTAATGATTAAAAATACAATATTTACCATGCCAGACTAGACCTTTAATCCAGTGTCACGTCCCTCACAGTGTCCAGTGCCAAATGCTTCAGAGGATATACAGCTCCTAACACAATGTGTCTAACTGTAATGCGACACTGTACCCAGAAGAGAGCTAGTTATTTAGTTATGTGAATTGCAGCAGCAGCTACCAGCCCCAGTCCTGGATCCAAACCCACTGTGCCAGACATTCTCCAGGCACAGAACGAAAGTCCCCACAGCAGAGAGCTTCCAATCTAAGTGCAAGACATGAGCCAAGACACAGATATAACAGACAGACACAAGGAAACAATACTGATCACTATGACGGGCAGTGGTCTCAGGGTCACCAGTTGTGTCACTGTCATCAAGTTTTTTGTAGGCACCAGAGTAAAGGAGAGTTTTTGGAAGGAGGATAATGAGGTGGCTTTATGGATGGTCATTGGGAGCTCCTCCCAAGTGTGAGGGGCCGCTGTGGAGGCAGCACAAAGGTGTGTTTGAAAGGTTAACAAGTGGGCGCTGAAGGGCAGCACTGTGGGCAGAGCAAAGGTGGGAGTCTCCATCGCACGAGAATAGATGGTTGAGCCCAGCGTGTTGAGGGCCTTAGAAGTGAAGACAGTAGTTTGTGTTTGATGCAGTGCAGAAAGGGGAGGGATGCAGAGAGAGGGGTGACATGCTCAAAGCCAGAGGCTATGAAATGATCTCTGCAGCAGTGCTTCAAATGGATATAAATGGGGCAAGATGTCAGGTCCAGAAAAGGCTGGACGAAAGTCTATGTCCTGAAGCATGAGGATGGGTATCTCTTGTCACTGGGACACCCTCTGGTTTTATTTCAGATGCTGTTCTTCATCTGATCAATGTCTAATCCTTTCTAAACATTTGACTAGGCTCATTGAATGGGATTGTGAAGGACGTTTGTAGCATCAGTGCCGTGGCCCAGTCAGAGGGTTCCATGGGGATATTGAAAGAGCTACTACAAGGAGCAATAAATAATTTCCTGTAGGTGTGACAAGGAGACCCAAGAACTGCACTGGAGGAGTCTGTCTCTGCTCACGGAGTCCCACAGGGCAAACAAATGAATAATCCTCTGCACCTAGGCAAATAACCAACTTGCAATTTACATCGAATACACAGGGGGTCTGACTCCATTCCTTACTTCAGTCTGACCGTAGCCTAAACCCTGTTGATTCCAGGGAACCTACTCTTGATTTCCACTGATGCCAGGAAGGGGAAGATCAGACTCATCACACTAGCTAGATAACTCCAAGGGGGAGTGAACACTACAGAGTGTGTTGAGCTAAGTCAAGCCTTACAACAGGCCAGGAAACCCAGGTGTTAGTCAAGAGGTGAGTTCTGAAGGGACAGTGTTGAGAGCCTGACCAGATGAGGGGTAAGTAAAAGTCGCCTAGGTCAGAGGATCGCTAGTGAAGGAGCAAAGGCTGCCCACTGCAGGAAATGTGCATGTTCCTGTTTCTATAGGAAGACCATGAAGGGAGGGAAGTGGCTTCTATTCTGAAGGGGAAAATGGAGGGACTCAGACAGCAGCTGGAGTCACTGAGGAAACAGACAGGGCTGCCATATGAAGGGTGGTGTTCTCAGGGAGAGTCACTCAAACAGTCCTGTGTATTTCTACAACTCCCCCGAAGCCTATCTGGTTCAGAAGTGAGGGTGACAAGGATATGGAGCTAATACACACTTGCCCACCCCTGCAGAGAATGGATGCAATGGTGCAATGGTTCCTGCCAACGTTTCCAAAGCTGTTTCGTCATAGCTCCAGGAATCACATGAAGTGGATGTTTATGACCAGAAACCAACGAATGTTTCCAGACCAAGCTCGCATCCATACCAATAAAAGTGTTCAGCCACAGAAGTGACAAAGGACACTTCTCAACAATTCACTGTAGCCATAAACCCTGTCCTTAAACAGGAAAGGTCCAGTGAAATGTGACTCTTCAGACCACTGAAGACCACTTTATTGAATTAGAGTTATAACATTTTCACTCAAATCCCAACTGTAAGCCATAGGAAATATTAACTCAGGCCCTGATGCTGCGAAGATTGATCTGCACGCTTAACTTTACAAGCTGTGAGCATTTGCCATGGCATCAATGGGACTGTTCACATGGCATGAGTCAGACACACGCATAAGTACTAATTTTAAACACTTAAATAAGTCAGCCTGTGTAATAGGGGCACCTGAGTCTGGATGAGGGCCATTCTAGGTCTGAATGCTGAGAAAGCTTTTGACAGGGTGGAGACGAGTTTTCCTCTAGTATTAAAAAGGCAGATTTGCTCTTTATTTTCTGAAATGAATTGAATCCAAAGATATCAAACCTATGGCTAGAGAGCAAACCCACTGAAATGTGCCACCATGTTTTCAGTTGGGAAGCTGGATTGGAGGGGAAGTTATCCACATCCCACCTATTATGTGCATATTTTGTGGAACTAGCTCAAGATCATCCTCCAATGATTCGGGGTTCTCCACTGGCAGCACACAAAACAGCATTTGATTTTATGTGAATGATTTTATGTACCCTCTTTTATTTGGATCACATTTCCCTTTCCCCCACAGCCCGATAAAGAGAGCCAGTACAAGGCCTATATGCCACTTAAGACCCACTTCAGCTTTATTTTCTAGTGAAATCCACCCTTTGTGTGGAATGGAGTCACTCAACCAGAAATTTAAAGTGTAGAAGCTCATCAGAATCCAAAATTAATATAGGAGAAAACAAAAAGCTACATGTTTACAGGGTAACACACCTGAAGGGAAAACACAAATGAAAATCTTGTAGATACTTAGAGTTGAATATTTCTCATAGAATCAGTGGACTGTATAAACTGCATCATACATCTCTCTGTTGGACTCAGACAATGGACCGACTTCATCTCAGCTATCTGCAATGGGAACTGCTGGGCCTTTTACCTACCAAGATCTGAATTCTGACTTCAGCGTTTCACTGCAAGAGACCCCTGGCATCTCACAGGAGACAAGCCCAACCAGTGCCTGGAAGTCAGGAAACCTGGTTTCTGGTCTTGGGTCTATGGCTGACTTGCTGTGTAAACTTGGACAAATCCGACTCCTGCTCCTTGCCTCGGTTTCCCTAGTGAAATGCAAATGGAGATCATTCTATTGACCCAATTTTGTAAAGTGCTTTGAATTCTAAGTGTTGATTTTCAGCTACCGCACATGCAAATCTCAGCCAGCCTTCGGCACTCACTCAGCACCTTTCACCTCCAAAGCGCTTCACAATTTCATGAGCTAAACGACAGTAACTCATGAACGTTAGGGAAACACAGAGACATCATTGATTTGGGATCGTGAGCAGCCTCCATCCCAAAGACTTCATCAAGCACTCAAGTTCCTTCTCAACCTGTGCTCCTTAGGTGGCTGTTCCGCCAGGGCAGTGTCCCTAACACAGAGGCAGTGGGAGGGAAATCACCAGACATCATCTCTGAAATCCTCTTCCCCCATCATTCCCTACAGCATAGACTCCTAGAACAATAGGATTACCTGGTCCACGAGGGTCACCTAGTCTAACCCGCTGCCAAGATGCAGGATTTATTGTGTCTAAACCATCCGAGACAGATGGCTAGTTCAGATCTGCTCTCACAACACAGGCAAAGGAGGTGACAAGCTTGCTCCTGACACCTGGAGTTTCACACAGTCCTATTAAACACACAGGCACACATTCCTCCGCCACCATTCCCAAATGGCCAAGGGCCCAGACTGAACAGCTGGACGTGGGAACATAATGAGACAAAGTGACAAACACAAGTGGCTTATAGTCAACGTCTCTCCTCCAGCTCTAGGGTGAACATAACTCTGAATCCACACAGGGGTGTCCTTTCATATAACCCTCCCTGACAACAGGGAGCAGGCAAGAGAGTGTTCCTACCCTGCACAAAGCGATGCCCCACTAGTCTACTGAAACACCCAGCATTCACTCTGACCCTGGGAAGGCTGGAGCCAAGGAATGGGTGGGGAGCAGCCCGGGGAAGACTGAAAGAGAAGACAAAAGAAGCAGCAGTGCAGGAGGGCAGAGCCCTAAGCTAAGGCAGATAGGGAGCTACTTGCAGAACAGCCAGCTGCTCCTGCGAACCCCCTGCCCAGCAAGAGCTCGCCCAGCTTTTCCCACCCCCTCATGGAGAAGCAGGGAGCAGCACGGAACGTCTGGATTCCATAAGCAGCAGCAATGCTCATATAGGCAACATTAATTACAGCCCTTAAAACATAATTGTAGGTTCCCTTGGTTTTCACTGTATATTTAAAGCTCGAAACCCTGCCGAGTGCCTCTGCATTTCCATAGCTGAGATATGAACTCATGCTCCGGTAATAGGAGCAACCACACAGTGCAGGTCAGCCTCTGCTGTTCCCAGAGCTGTGCGAATGCTGTTCAGCAAATACTTTATTTGCCAGAAAAGTCAGTTTGGGGTTGAGCAAACCTGTTTGTGAATTTGGGTTGAATCTGGCAAGTAGTTTTGGCTGAAGACCCCATAGGGGATGAGAGGGCTGGGGGGGGGAGCCAAAAAAGTCTAAATGTTTTTATTTGACATTTTAAAAACAAAACGTTCTGACCTTCCATTTCAAAACAACGTGTCATTTACAAATGGAACTAGTTTTAACTAACCATTTTTAAAGGGTAAAAAACACTGGAAAACGAAATAGCTTTGTTGCTGATCAAGCAAAATATTTAATTTGACCCAAAGTGAACATTTTTTTGTTTTGGTGAGAAAAGTCAAAAATCTGTCGTTTTGGGTCCATCCAAAACAATTATTTTTTTCAGATTTTTTCTTTTGAACTTTTCACTGCAGGAGAACGTACAGATTGTCTGCGGGAGCAGAAAGATGCCCCCTTGCTCCCAGCAGCACGTCCCAGAAACAGGCCTTAGCTCAGGTCAGAAATGAGCATCAGGCTTCATGGCTACAGCAATCTCCAGGAAAGCTTGGAAGAGCTGGTACCTTCACTGGCTGGTGACAATATTCCAGGGAAGAGCCACAACGCCATGCTGGCTGATGGGCCTGTCCTGTTTTATTGAGCACATCCTCAGGTTCCTGATCCTAGACCTTCATGGTTCTGACCCAAAGCCAGAAAGAGTTTGCCTTACCCAGAGCATGGACCACATTTTCACAAACAGGCTTTTAAATTGCTCCTCCAGACTAGCCCTACGCACACATGCACAACTATGCCTGGAATCACCCATTGTCTACACAGCTTCACACCTGTGTGTGCAGTTCCTTTGCTCACCTGTGTGCACAGACATAGCAGGAACAACACAGGTGCCTCGTTTTTCAAAACAAGTCAGATAATTAAACATCCCTTTGTCCATTTATTTAAGCAACTCTGTTGCCCTAGTTCAGGTTACAAGGAACATGAGTAAGGCAAGAGAGCCTGTCTGATCTAGATGATAGGGTGCTGTGTTGGACCTCAGAAAAGAGACCTTGGACATATCACTTCACCTCTCTGCCTCTGTTTCCCCTCCTCTGCTTTGTCTGTCTTGTCTGTTTAGACCCATGGCTCTCAACCTTCCCAGACTACCGTACCCCGTCAGGAGTCTCATTTGCCTTGTGCACCCCAAGTTTCACCTCACTTAAAAACTACTTGCTTACAAAATCGGACATAAAAATACAAATGGGCCATAGCAGACTGGTACTGAGAAATGGCTCACGTTCTCATTTTTACCATATAACTGTAAAGTGAATTGCTTGGAATGTGAATATTGTACTTCCGTTTCAGTGCAATACTTGAGCCTGTTTGTTACTTGTGAGCCGTGTCTGAAGCCTGAGCCCCCGGCAGTGGGGCTGAAGCAGCTAACTTGGTTTTGTGGGGCCCCCTGTGGCGTGGGCAGTTGCCCTGCCTGCCATCCCCTAATACTGGATCTGCACTTATGACCCCCCTAAATCCGTCCTGTGACCCCACTGGGGGCTGCAACCCCGAGGTTGACAAATACTGATCTGGCTGAGTTGAAGTATCCCGTGAAAGAGCTCTGAGTACCCCCAGGTACATGTTCCCTGGTTGAGAACCACTGCTCTAGACTGTGAGTTCGAGGGGCTGGCACCATCTCTCGCTCTGTGTGTGTCCGGCACACAGCACAACAGGGCCCCGGTCGTGGGTGCGGTCTCTAGGTGCTGCTGTAATACATAAATAATAAGGAAACTTCTTCATTGCTCCACTGGTCCCAAAACCCTTCGGGGAATCAGGAAGTGGGAGGCTGGTGCTGGGATTAGGGGATACTTCTCGGAAGTGGAACACCCACTTGGCCTTCCTCCAGCCAACGTGCGTGGTCATTGCTCGTGCTTCCGCCAGCCAGATGACAGGGCTCCGTAACCAAGAGTGGGCGCCAACGCCCACTGGGTAAAATCTCCATTCTCCTCAGAGATCCTCTTCCCCTAATTCCTCCGAAGCAACTGGTCCAGCTGGACTGAGCAGGAGCTGAGTCACTGACAGTTTCTAGGAACCAAATTAGAGCCAGGTAAGAGCTATTTCATAATGGCAAGTCCCTCCCTTGCTAAACTTGCCTCTCACACATGGAGCCTGCTCCCTGCCCTCCTGGGAGCCGAGCCGCCAGGAGGCAGGAATAGGAGGCAAATACAGGGGACGTGTGCACTGCTCTCCTGGGCCTGACTCTACCAAATCAGAGCCCAGGCAGTGATGGAGTCTCAGGGACAACGCTGCTCCCTGAGGTCAGACCTTCACAGAGTGACAAAGCTGAGCTCAACCCTTGGACCAGAGTGGGAAGGCATTGAACAGTGATCGCCTACCAAAGGCTCCCAGGACTGGCCAAACAGCCCTGCCCTGGATCTGCACTCAGCCTTTATACAGGAGCCCTGGGCTTCTCTAAAACCTATACTTGCCAGATTTTCTTAGACTTGTGACAATGTGGCCCACAGAGTCTTTGCCTGGAGCCATCACAGACTGTCCCAGCCCTGGCTGTGGTTTGAAAACCTTTCCAGGATTATTGCATGTACAGTAGATGAACATGAACTGGATCCTAAGGAAACAACAGTTGGGGTTGGTCCTGAGGGCCTCCTGAGGGGCCTTCCAAACCTCATATTCTGCGATTCTGTGATACGATCTGCATGAAAAATAGTGCTAGGGTCGCTAATGGGAATGAGGCTATGGAGGTAGAAATTACCACACCCAAGGTAGAAGCCAAACTCAAAATTTATTGGGACTAAATCAAAGGGGTTAGATAATCTCTATCCAAGAGTATTAAAAGAACTGGCACATGAAATTGCAAACCCATTAGCAAGGATTTGTAATGAATCTGTAAACTCAGGGGCTGTGCCGTGTGACTGGAGAATTGCTAACATAGTTCCTGTTTTTAAGTAAGGGAAAAAAAGTGATCCTGGTAACGAAAGGCCTTTTAGTTTGACCTCAGTAGTTTGCAAGGTCTTGGCAAAATTTTTGAACGAGAAAGTAGTTAAGGACTTCGAGGTTAACAGTAATTGGGATAAAATATGACATAGCTTTACAAAAGGTAGATCGTACCAGACCAATCTGATCTCATCTGAGAAGATAACAGATTTTTTAGACCAAGGGAATGCAATGGATCTCATTTACCTAGATTTCAGTAAAGCATTTGATACAGTTCCACATTGGGAATTATTAGTTAAATTGGAAAAGATGGGAATTAATATGAAAATTGAAAGGTGGATAAGGAACTGGTTAAAGGGGAGACTACAACAGGTCATAATGAAAGGTGAACTGTCAGGCTGGAGGGAGGTTACCTAGTGGAGTTCCTCAGGGATCTGTCTTGGGACCAATCTTATTTAACCTTTTTATAACTGACCTGCACAAAAAGCAGGAATGTGCTAATAAAGTTTGCGGATGATACAAAGTTGGGAGGTATTGCCAATACAGAGAAGGATCAGGAGGATCTGAATGACCTTGTAAACTGGAGTAACAGAAATAGGATGAAGTTTAATAGTGGAAAGTGCAAGGTCATGCATTTAGGGACTAATAACAAGATTTTTTTCTATAAATTGGGGATGCATCAGTTGGCAGTGACAGAGGAGAAGGACCTGGGTGTATTTGTTGATCACAGGATGACTGTGAGCCACCAATGTGATGTGGCCGTGAAAAAAGCTAATGTGATCCTTGGATGCATCAGACAAGGTATTTCCAGTAGAAATAGGGAGGTGTTAATACCATTATACAAGGCACTAGTGAGACCTCATTCAAATATTGTGGGTAATTCTGGTCCCCCAAGTTTAAGAAAGATGAATTCAAACTGGAGCAGGGGCAGAGAAGGGCTACTAGGATGATCCGTGAAATGGAAAACCTGCCTTATGAGAGGAGAATCAAAGAGCTGGGCTGTTTAGCCAAACCAAAAGAAGGCTGAGGGGAGATACAATTGCTCTCTATAAATACATCATAGGGGTATATAAAAAGGGAGGGAGAGGAATTATTTAAGTTAAGTGTCAATGTGGACACAAGAACTAATGAATATAAACTGGCCATCAAGAAGTTTTAATTTGAAATTAGATGCAGGTTTCTAACCATCAGCGGAGTGAAGTTCTAGAACAGCCTTCCAAGGGGTGCAGTGAGGGTAAGAAACCTAGCTGGCTTCAAAACTGCGCTTGGTGCATTTATGGAGGGTAGTGTGATGGGAGTGCCTAATTTGGCAATTGACTGATCTTTGACTGCTGGTGGTAGATATGCCAATGGCCTGTGAAGGGATGTTAGATGGGGGGTTCTGAGTTATTACAGAGAATTCTTTCTTGGGTGTCTGGCTGGTGAGTCTTGCCCACATGCTCAGGGTTTAGCTGATCGCCATATTTGTGGCCGGGAAGGAATTTTCCCCCAGGGCATATTGGCAAAGCCTTTGGGGGGGGGGGGGGGGGGACCTCCCCCCCTGATGTGGGGGGGGGGCTCCCTTGCGGGTGGATTCTCTGTACCTTAAAGTCTTTAAGCCGTGATTTGAGGACTTTCATAACTCAGTCATAGGTTAGTGGTTTATTACAGGAGTGGGCGGGTGAGGTTCTGTGGTCTGCGTTGTGCAGGAGGTCAGACTAGATGATCATATTGGTCCCTTCTGACCTTAGAGTCTATGAATCTATGAGTTCTTGGACCTGACCTGCTTTATCTCTGCACCCCAGCATGGCCCTTCCCCCCACAGGAACCCTGCACCCCAACACGGCTCTCCTCCTTTACCCCCACCCCCAAAACACTGACATTGGAGATCTCCACACAGTGCGCACAGGGAGCCAGAAGATTTCTCATTGGACTAGCAAGCAAGGGATGTGAAAGGGAACAAGAAGGGTTACCAACAAGAGGAAGATTAGGGAAAGTGTGGGCCCCTGACAGAATTGGGAGGCAACCAAGTGACAGAGGATGTGGAGAAAGCTGAGGTACCCAATGCCTTTTTTGCCTCTGCCTTCACAGACAAGGTCAGCTCCCAGACTACTGCACTGGGCAGCACAAAATGGGGAGGAGGTGAACATCCCACAGTGCTGAAGGAACAGGTCCAGGACTATTCAGAAAGATTGGATGTACACAAGTCCATGGAGCCAGATGCAATGCACCCGAGGGCGCTGAGGGAGTTAGCTGATGTGATTTCAGAGACATTGGCTATTATCTTTTAAAGCTCGGGGCAACTGGGGGAGGCAAATCTAGTGCCCATCTTCAAAAAAGGGAAGAAGGAGGATCCAGGGAACTACAGACCGGTCAGCCTCACCTCAGTCCCCAGAAAAATCATGGAGCAGGTCCTCAGGGAATCCATTTTGAAGCACTTGGAGGAGAGAAAGGTGATCAGGAACAATCAGCTTGGATTCACCAAGGGCAAGTCATGCCTGACTACCCTGATTGCTTTCTATGAAGAGGTGACTGGCTCTGTGGATGTGGGGAAAGCGGTGGTCGTGATATACCTTGACTTTAGCAAAGCTTTTGATATGGTCTCCCACAGTATCCTTATCAGCAAGTTAAAGAAGTATGGGTTGGTTGGATGAATGGACTATAAATTTCGCTCGATCATCAGGCTCAACGAGTAGTGATCATTGACTCGATGTCTAGTTGGCAGTTAGTCACAAGTGGAGTGCCCCAGCGGTCAGTCCTGGGGCCAGTTTTGTTCAACATATTCATTAATGATCTGGAGGATGGGGTAGTTTGCACCCTCAGAAAATTTGCAGATGACACTAACCTAGGGGGAGTGGTAGATACACTGGAGGGCAAGGATAGGATGCAGAGTGACCTAGACAAATTAGAGGACTGGGCCAAAAAAAATCTGAGGAGGTTCAGCAAGGAGAAGTGCAGAGTCCTGCACTTAGGACAGAAGAATCCCATGCACAGCTACAGACTGGGGACCGACGAGTTAGGCGGCAGTTCTGCAGAAAAGGACCTGGGGGTTACAGTGGATAAGAAGCTGGATATGAGTCAGCAGTGTGCCCTGGTTGCCAAGAAGGCTAATTGCATATTGGGCTGCATTAGTAGGGGCATTGCCAACAGATTGAGGGAAGTGATTATTCCCCTCTATTCGGCATTGGTGAGGCCTCATTTGGAGTATTCTGTCCAGTTTTGAGCCCCCCACTATAGAACGGATGTGGACAAATTGGAAAGAGTCCAGCAGAGGGCAATAAAAATTATTAGCAGGCTGGGGCACCAGACTTATGAGGAGAGGCTGAGGGAACTAGGCCTGTTTAGTCTGCAGAAGAGAAGAATGAGGGGGGATTTGATAGCAGCCTTTAACTTCCTGAAAGGGGGTTCCAGGGAGGGTGGAGCTAGGCTGTTCTCAGTGGTGGCAGATGACAGAACAAGGAGCAATGGTCTCAAGTTGCAGTGGAGGAGGTCTAGGTTGGATATTAGGAAAAACTTTCCCTCGGAGGTTGGTGAAGCACTGGAATGAGTTACCTAGGGAGGTGGTAGAATCTCCATCCTTGGAGGTTTTTAAGTTGAAGCTTGACAAAGCCCTGGCTGAGGTGATTTAGTTGGTGTTCGTCCTGCTCTGAGCAGGGGGTTGGACTAGATGACCTCCTGAGGTCCCTTCCAGTCCTAATCTTCTATGATTCTATGATAGCCACTTATGCTCTGATAACCTTCAAGACTAACTCACACAGGAACTCGCTTGTTCGCTGCTAAATCTCTTTGTTATTTTCCTATGCAGTTTTAAACTTTTGTCTCCATTTGCCCTCTGGCTCCCCGCTCCCCTAATTAGGACTCTGCTCCATTTCTGCTTTGCTTCAGGTGGCCTCCCAGAGCACACCACTGATTGCAAAGTAGCATTGAGTTTAGCATGGATGACAAGATCTGGAATTCTGTCCTGCGAGCACTGCTATCCTGTACTGGGGGCTCCGGCTCCTCAGGATGTTGAACCAGGCATATGGGATCATGTAGGGTAATTCTGGTAATCAGGTCACTTTGTAAAGTTCTCAACAGAGCTGAAAATCAAGCAAACATGCACTCCACCCTCCATGTGGACAACTACACATGCCACATTACTGCAAAACACATCTTGCAATAAGGCATTTGTGGTTGGATTTATGCAGGCTGGAAAGGAGTTAAAACCACCCAGTGATCCTTGCTTAGTCCACACTAGCAGCAATTGGCATGAACGGCCAAAATGTCAGTGGGCACTAATGCTTACAAGCAGTAATTTAGAAACTGGGGAGAGGGGATTTTGAAGAGAGCCTAAGGGCAACATTTTAAAGCACTTTTGTGACTTAGGAACCTGAGTTTCATTTCCAAGAGTGCCTAAGTCCCACCTATTAGTCTCTGAAGTGACCTAGGCCTGTCACTCGCCCAGATGTGATACAAGGGTTGGTCGGGGTGTGATTTGCACTGATATACTGGTACAACCCCAAGTAGGACTAGGCAGAGTTGGTAGCTAAGTGGCTGCGAGGTGTTCTCAGGAAGCCTCCTTGCACCCTCCAGTCATGGTCCCTAACTACCACCACTGCCTCAAAGAACAAGGGAAATTCACTGAGCAATTCGTTAATGCAGAATTGGGGTTAACCAGCAGTCAAAGCGTGCGCATGTAAATGAGCCTGTACAGTTCTGTGGGGCACAACACAACGCGTCAAATAGACATCGAACACGCCCATCCCCTACTCCTGCCTCATGTCTGCTTGTCGTTCAGCAGCCCTGGCTGAAAGATACTCACAAGGGATCCCTGGTGGCTCAGACCTTCCAGTCAAGGTACCACAGGGCTATGCGATGAGCCCCTCCTGATGGATTGCTGTGATCCCGGGGTCCCAGTGCCCCACATGGTCGCATGCCCAGTGCACCACGACTCATCAGCGGGCCTAAGAGCCTGCCAGCTGCTAGGCCCTATAGGTGGTAGTGTCTGGGAGTTCCAATAACCCTCTGACACAAGCTCCAAGCAAAGGATGATTTAGCAGGGCAGGCAGGGACGGCCATGAACACTCTCACCTGCTACCATTGATCAAGGGCAGCAGAGAATAGTCTGGCCCTTAGGAGCACCTCAAGGGAAGGTTTGGGCTTCCCCAGCCCAGTATGTAGGGGGGCCTTTTAGTCCATTCCTTCACCAGAGGAAATTGGTACATCCAGGGCCCCTCACCGGGGCTCCGTTCTGTGGTCTCGCTCCTCCACATTGCCCTCCCATGGCCATGCAGCTGCTCCCACACATCTCTGCCAGCAGCTTCGATGGCGTTCTCAGCCCACTGCTCCCCTCAGGCCAGCCTGCCCAGTGCAAGCCCTTGCGTCTCTGAGGTCTGCCTTACATTAGCGCTACTCCCATTCAGGGTCCTTGGCGTCACCGAACCCTGCGGCGTGCTCACGAGCACAGAACGCGGCCTGTCACCAGCCGCTGTAACCACCTGACACCCACCTGCTCAGGGCCCAGCCCACCCCGAGCAGCATCATCAGAAAGACCCCACTGGCCTCGGGGGGAGTTGGATCAGTACTTTCGGGGGGCACTAACGTGGGTATTTGTGCTGCTCGTTAATGCGCATTCACCATGGCTCTCCCGCTCATACAAGGGCATGGCCCACTGTCTCCTCTGTTCCGATGTGCTACAACCATCACGATGAAACTTGGTCTACATGAGCAACTTACTCCGGTGTAACAGGGGAAAGCCACATCCCTGCACGACGTATTTATACTGACCGAACCCCTGGTGTAGACAGCGCTGTGTCAACTGCAGGGGCTTCCCCAGTCAACATAGCTACCACCTCTCGGGGAAGTGGATTAACTACACCAAAGAGAGAATCTCTCCTGTTGGCTAGGCAGCATCTACAGCTGCGCTGCTGCTGCACTGAACGTCTAGACGAGCTCCCCATCTCAATGAGAACCTGCCCCCGAGGGCTTGAGACTTTTCCCCTGCATATGCCTCGGCCAGGGCAATCTCAGGACCTGGAGCCATTCCCAGCGTTTACCTTGAGGTGTGAGTAGCTGCCATTCATTTGAATTGCATGAATCTCTAATTAGAGATTTAACCAAATTGGAATCTGGAATCAGATCTCTTCCCTGCAGATCCCTGGCTGGGCTGTTCCCTGCCACATTCAAAACTGCCCTGGTGGTTTGGGTGCAAGCCACATCCAGCACTGGCAGGGTCAGATTTGGGGCTTTCGTCCAGATGCAGCCTACAGAAGTTGATAGTGGAGAGCCACTGATCTCAAGAGATTTTAGACCTTCGGGACTAGGCACTCAAACCTCAGCACGGGTTTGGACTTGAATGCAAACTCCAAACCTTACTCGGCAGTGCACCTGGATCTGCCCACCGACAGCACAAAGTGATGTAGGCTACTGGGGGTAGTCAAGCCAAAAGAAGTGTGTGAGGAACCTGAAAGGGATCTAACCCATTTGGAAACTGAGCGACATAATGGCAGACTAAATTCCTTGCTGACAAATGCAAGACAGTGACCGTGGGAAATGTGGGCTACTCGGACACACTGCTGGGCTGTAGATTAACTGTACCCATTGAGGGCATCATTGTGGACGGCTCCAGGGAGATCTCTGCTCAGTGTGCAGCGATGCACAAGAAAGTACAAGCTGTCACAACGCTCAAGGAATGACATGGAGACAAACAGAGACCATTCTAAGCCTTTATATACATTAGTGGGGCGCCTTCATCAGGAGTACCATGTGCAGTTCTGCCCCCCCCACCTCAAAATGGACAGCAGAAATTGAGGGAGTCAAGAGAAGGGAGCCAAATATGGTGGGAGCCCTGGGGAGATTTCTGTAAAAGGAAAGATGGAAAAGGCTGGGACTGTCTTAGTTCAGCGAGGAGACGAATGAGTGGGACAGGCTAGAGGGATGCAAAGCAATTAATGGCCTCATTGCTATGATCCCTGTGTCCCTGAATTGCCTGTTTGTCTTACTGACATTTCACTTTTTTCCAGTTCTTTTTCACTTTTCCCCCCAAGAAGCGAAGTGAAAGTGGGGAATGTTTGCTGCTGCTTGTGAGAATTCTCCAGCATGGCCCCCAGAACAGACCGACTCTGACACAGCCTCGGTGGGCAGGCAACTCCAGTGGAAAGGCCTGTGGCACCTGTCTGGCCTTGGAATAATGATGTATTAACTTGACATAATGGGGCCATCCTAGAATGCCAGAGGAGCTGGTCAGACCTACTGGTGCGCCAATGAATAACAAAACGTTTTGTGTTTGGGACTTTCTTTGAATGTGGTGCCCGTGTTTTCTACAGGGGATCTCAGTCTGATTCAAGTTTCCTGAGTCATCAGAACAGCATGGTTTCTATTGACCAAGCACTTGCCAGAAGAGACAATAACTTCATGGGTCCCTCCCACTTTTCTGGATGCGACATAAAGCTAAGGTCCCATGAAACATTGTGCAGAAGCTGGGTGAAGCCTGGTCAAACTCCAGTATAGGCAATTCCAATCTGCTTCCCTACATTCCTCCTACAGCCTCAGCTGGACACGGTTTGCCTTCGTTTCCTCACCTAACCTGCTGCATGGTGCTGTTGTGCACTTGAATGCCACGGGTTGCCACCTCTCCCTGCTCCATGCACCAGTGGCAGAACAGATCTCAATGTGGAGTTTTCAAACCAATCTATGAAGCCTGGAATATTCAAAGGCACCAAAGGGAGTTAGGCACTCCAATTCCATTGAAATTCAGACCTAATTCCCTTAGGCCCTTTGGAAACCCCAGCCTAAGGCCCTGACCCTGGAAAGATTTGACGAATGCTTGACTTTGCACACTACGGGCGGTCCCTCCGAAGTCAATGAGATTACTTACAGAGTGCAGCACTGAGCATGTGCGTAGATTTTTGCCAGGTAAGAGGCTCTGAGATAAAAATGTATCTGAGGTTAAATTGGAAGCGCCACTTGTGTCTAGCGTCCTTTGCTGTGCTGTGCCCAGAATGTTTTTCCTTCACTCCTGAGACGTTGGCATAAAGGATTCACACATGTAAGGAAGAGTCAATAAGATTGTTACTGCCACTGAAGCTTGCCACTGTTGCATGCAACATCTGGGGGACAGAATCTGCTCTTGGGGAGAGGACATTTTCAGACTGCCAATAGGGCATTTCCTGCTGAGACGCGTGACAGGGAAATACTTGGGGCCATGTTCAGATCTGATCATTTGTGCCATCTGATCAAATGGCTTTGGATAAACTCTGACCAAACTGATCCTCAAACCCTGGCCTAGATCTCAGCTGGAATTCAGCATCAAACTGTCCTGAACTGTATCCGGAATCTAAACGTGGGATTCAACATAGCAAATCTAAAAATTCAATTAAAAATAAAACCTAAGAGCCCAGTCTTCAGATGGCATAACTTGGCATCGCCCCACTGAAGATAGTGAAGTGATGGCGATTCACACCCACTAGAATCTGGTCCAAGGCAAACTACAAAATGTTTCTAACAACTCTCCAGTGATCTGAGCACCAAGGGAATATTGATTTTACCTTCTCCCCTTCCTCTCCTAGACTGAGTAAGACTGTCTTTGTGTTCCTTACCCGCATGTTCTGCTTCTTTTTGTGTTGTGTCCTTGATCTAATGCAGACTATACACTACAGTGGCACAGACCTCTCCTTTTTACCATGTTGCAAAGAACTAGCCTCCTCTGCCCCTTCCCCCCCCTCCTCTTCCCCAGCGATATGCAAGAAACAAAGAGAGACCAGGGTTAATTTCTATACAAGAACATGAACAATTTCCCAGAGGATTGGTCTCATTGAGACATATTATTATTACTTATTATTTGTATTATTATAGCATGCATTGTGCTAGATGCTGTACAAACACAGAATGAAAAGACTGTCCCTGCCCCAGACTTCAGATACCTTTGTTATATTTAGACTTGGATGGATTTTTTATTGGTAAATGTTGGTAAACATCAGTTTCACTGCACACACACAAACCCATGGAAAAATATTTCTGTTGATAATAATTGAAATTTACAGAAAGGCAAAGTAAGAAAAATGCGGCTTGAGAACGTCTTACAGTTTGATTTAAGTGTATTTCAATGTGTGAAGTTGATAATTACCTTTTAATGGTTATAAAGCTTTAAGTTTTTGAATCTCAAACATCAGTTGTCATTAAATAATTATTGTCTGGTCCCCATTTATAACCTCCATCATTTCTCACAACTGTAAATGTTTAAACTGATAAAAATAGAAAAAATTCTTAAAAAGAAACTCAGTATTATCCATCAAAAATACATTTTTTTAAATTGAATTCTGTCACGCCTGCTTGTATCTAATGGGCCCATCTTAAACGCAAAAGTGAAACACAAATGCGATGGTCTGCATCGCTAGTCCTTGCACAGGGGCGCCATTCTTCCCTCTGTTGTCATTGGAAATCAAACATGAAGGAGTTGAGCTGGTGGAAACAGTTTCAACTGAATGTTTTTTCCATGTAAAAGTGGTGTTTCATCAAACCTGACATCGATTTAGGCGAAGTTTTCCACTGAAAAGTTTCTGAAGTCCAGGGTAGACTCTATGGTCACTTCTGATCAGAGAGAGAGAGACCCAAACTGAAAACCTAGCCTTTTTTATTCAAAATTGGACGTTTCAACACAATACCATGTTGCAAAACTTTCAAAAAGGTCCCAGCTTTCCTTCAATGCAGAACAAAACACATTGTGAAATCTCAAAAGTTGTCCGGTAATGGAATTGTCACCAGGGAGTGCAATAGGCATGGGGCTGTAAAGAGAAGGGTGAAAGGCGTTTGGGTAGGGAAATTATAACTCCCATGCTGAGCAAAGTTCTGCTCTGGGATCTGCATGGCACAAACCACCCCTGCCCTCCTCCCCCCCGTGGTTCCCTGCCTTAGCACAATCTGCAGAGCCCTCTGTTTCTGAGGCCGAGAAACCAGAGTTCTGATCCCAGCTCCCAAGGAACTGGCTGCTCTCTGCAGCACATGGAGCAGTGGGAGAGGGGATTTGGGATCTGCAACAAGAGCTTTGTCCTAAGTGCAACTGAAGTAAAGGGAAAAGCCCTGCACAGTCCGATCTGGTAGAGCAGCCATCACATGGCCTGTAGCAGGGATGCTGGCCTGGCAAGGGGGAGACTCAAATACCGGCATGGTGTTTCGGGCTCGAGGTAGCCTCTTGCTATGCTGGCTGGAGCCTGAGTCGGAAAGCTCAGGGGTGTCCAAGCTGGTCCGGCGAGGAAGTGGAGTTTGGAGGAATGTCTAGGGCAGCTGTTTGGGTCAGGGGCCTCGGCAGCCAGGACATCTCTGCTCCGGTGTCGTCAGGGCCCAGGTAAGACGGTGGCGTTTCCCTGTGGTGGTGACGTCCCAAGTGAAGGATGGGGACCTGTGATCGGATGGGGAGACGCTGGCAGCGAGGTGGGGGAAGCCCCACCAGACCCGGAAGCTAACTGTGAGCAGGTTGCCCCATGCCCATTGTGGGACGTGCTCCCTGCGGGCTGCCCGGAGGGGCCAGGTGAGCCTGGGACGGGACCCGCGGGGGTGGGCGCTGCAGGGCCGGGCAAGGGGAAGAAATCGTTCGGTGGCTCGGGAGAGGAGCTGGGTCTGCGTCTGTACTGCCCCCCTCGAGTTCCTCAGGGCTGCAGCTGCCAAACAATGAGGGGCTGTGTTTGCAGGCAAGAGGCAGGAATGTGTTTCAGGTCTCAGATCTCCTCCAGCTGCGTGTGTAAGCACATTCCAAGCGTCCCTTCCCCCCACAGCCTCCCTCCCTCCCCCACCCCCACAAATGCCAGGCGACCTTCCCAAAGGGCAGGTCCCTCCAGCTACCTACACTCAGCACATTTCTTCCCTGGGCCATCGCCTCCTGTCTCGCCCTCAGCCTTCCAAAAATTCCCTTCCACTTGCCCCAGACCCAGGCACCTGCCCCCACAGCGCTACCCAGCTTTGGATGGGTGCACGGGGATGACCGGATGCTAGCAACCATCCCCCACGCCCTAGGCCAGGTGAGCAGGGGCCTGGCTATCAAAGGGCAGATTCAGCCAGCAGCAGCAGGAGCATGAGGCAGGGAGGCCAGACAGGGCCCAGTGACCCCCACGCACAGACCCCCTCATGGACCCAGACACAGGACCAACACCCTAAAGGGCCACCCAGGAGCACATGGGCCGCAGCACCTGGCGGAGGGGCAGCCTGTGAAAGGTGCCTGCCCCTGGAAGGCGGCACAGCGAGAAGCAGAGCAGGCCAGCCGCAGCCGACGGCACTGGCAGCTCTAGGCGTGTCACAGCCTGCGGCACGGCACGAGAGGAGGATGCTCGGAGGGGGCAGCTGTTGAACCCAAGAGGATAACATAAAACTTCCCTGCGACAATCAGCTCATCAGAGCCGCAGCCGCTCGCTTTGTCCTGCAGGCTCAATTTGTGCCTGCAAAGAAGGAGGCTGGGAGGATAACATGCCCCTCCCCAGTCCATTCTTTTCTCTTCCATAGTGGCTTTTATATCACCGTCGTCACCGTAGGATCTGAGCCCCTACCAGTAGTGTGACAAGCAATGTGCCCATGTGCCTGTCGTGGGCTGTGGGTCTTGCATCCTCTCCCGAGATGGAGAAAAGTGTGTAGTGGAGTGCCTCATTTTGGTAGAGGTTTTATTTAAATGTAGCAAACATCCCTGTTGCTATCTGTTTATATTAGAGCAGGCAGGGCAAAGAAACGGTTCTTAACTCCTGCGAGAGTTCACTCCACTGTCCCAGACCAGCCCAGAGAAAGTCCCATCTCCCACACAAACAAGCTTTGCTCGTATTACTGAGAGTTCCTTGGGCCAGAAGAGCACAGTTGTCAACCACGATTTTCATCGCAGAGCATTACATGCTATTTTAGATACCCTGGGCCCAAGCCCTGGAAGGTTTAGAAGACAAGGGCTAAGACCTTGATCTTGAGTCAAAGTTTACAGGAAGTCAGTATAGAGAGCGGATCCCAGGTGTGATGTGCTCGCAGTAGCCTGTGTCGCTGAGATATGCTGCAGTGTTTTGTACTAGTTGCTGTTTCCTATGTGCGGAAGGTTTCATACCGAGTTTGTTGCACTGTGGTACCATCTTTCTAAACAAGAACATGAGACCAACCTTACTGGGTCAGACCAATGGTCCATGTAGCCCAGTGTCCTGTCTTCCAACAGTGGCCAATGCCAGGTGCTTCAGAGGGAATGAACAGAACAAGCAATCATCAAGTTATCCATCTCATCATCTGTTCCCAGCTTCTAGCAAAGGCTAGGGATACTTCAAGAGCAAGATTTTGCATCCCTCCTTGTCGTAGCTAATAGTCATTGATGGACCTAACCTCCATGGATAGAACTTACCTAGTTCTTTTTTTAACCTTATTATATTCACAACATCCTCTGGCAAGGAGTTCCACTGGTTGACTCTGTGTTGTGTGAATAGTTCCCTTTTGATCGTTTTAAACCTGCTGACAATTAATTTCATTTGGTGACCCCTAGTTCTTGTGCTATGAGAGGAGTAAATAACACTTCCTTATTTACTTTCTCCACACCAGTCATGATTTTATAGACCGCTATCATATCCCCTCTTCATTGTCTCTTTTCCAGGCTGAAAAGTCCCAGTCTTATTAATCTTTCCTTATATGAAAGCTTTTCCATACCCCTAATCATTTTAGTTGCCCTTTTCTTATTCCAATATGTCTTTTTTGGATGGGATGACCAGTGCGGCACACAGTATTCAAGATGTGAGCGTACCATGGATTTATAAAAAAGAAATATGGTATTTTCTTTCTTATTATCTATCCCTTTCCTAATGATTCCCAACATTGTGTTCTACCATCTTCATTTGGATAGGAGTCTCCTCCCCAGTCTTGGTTCTGCATGCCTTCATCACCTCTCGGCCGGGTACAGCAATGTGATAGACATAAGCAACCATGCAAGCTTGTTGCTGTAACTCTGTTCTCCGCTCTCCCTACCCACCCCTTTGATAGCCTGGTATCCGTCTATCTTTATGTGGACAGGGAGCGCTTGTTGGGAGGTGCTGGAAAGTGCCCTTTCTAGCTCGACCATGCAGACCACCCTCTTCACGGGTGGGAAGGAAACATTTGCTTAACCGAATGCACGCTGCTCTTCTGCCAGCTTTTAACAGCTCAGGCTGGCTGCTGCCCAGGCAAGCCCTGACTGCTGGATTTTCCTGGGCACATTAGCAGGGTGATCATGTGGTTAATGATTCATGTTATTTTTTGCATGTGAGGACAGTCATGGCCCTGCTCCAAACAACAGGAGCCCCTGGGAATACCTCAGCATGTTAGCGTTCCCCGCACTAGCTGCGCATCTGCCTCAGTCCCCTTTGGGATTTGCCTTGTGCTGGGAAAGCCACTCTCCACAACTCCGGCCTCTGCGTTGTCATCCAGTAATCACAGCGCTGCACCTCCGGGGTCTCTGATTTCTGGCCAACTACGGATCTCTGTCGGTAGAAGTACGTCGCTCAGATGTGAAAAATCCACGTCTCTGAGTGACGTAGTTACACTGCCCTAGTCCCCGTGTAGATAGCGCGATGTCGGCAGGAGAGTGTCTCGCGTTGACATAGCTACCACCTCTCGGGGAGGTGGATTAACCCTGCTGACAGCAGAGCTCCCTCAAGCATTAACTCTCAACAACAGTGCAGCTGCACCAATGCAGCATTTTAAGCTCAGTGTTTCTTCCACCTCGTCCACCACCGCTGCTGCTCCAGGGTCACAAGGCAGCTTTAAGGAGACCAGGGGCAGGTCTACATTTAAAACGCTGCATCGGCGCTGCTGCACCACTGCAGCTGTGCCACTGAAGTGCGTAAGTGAAGACACTCCTACGCTGACGGGAGAGTGTTACTCCACCTCCACAAGAGGTGGCAGCTATATCAACAGGCGACGGCTGACAGCGCTGCCTGCACTGAGGGTTAGGGGGTATACCTATGTCGCGCAGGGGTGTGCGCGTGTAGTTGTACCGATACAGGTCTGCGAGACAGACAACCATGTTGGACCTGTCTCCTTTCTCAGAGATTAATAGAGTTTCAGACCAGAAGGGGCCACTCAGCCTCCTCGTCTGCCTTTCTGGCAGTTACTCCATTTGATAATCCCTGCACCGAGCCCGACACCTTCTGTGTGACGAACACGCCCTGCAGCAAGGCAGCCAGCCTGGGCCGATGCCGAAGGAGAATGCAGCACTGCCTTGGCGGTTTGTTCCAGTGCTTCCTCCCACTTGCTGTTCAACAGCTGGGCCTGATTCCTAATGTGAATGTGCCTGGCTTCAGCTTCTGGCCAGTGGCTCTAGTGCTGCCTTTCTCCACTCACGCCCTTAGCACCCGGTGTTTGCTCCCCACCACTCACTTTGGCCTCCCTTGGGAGGCAGGCAGTAAGCCGGGAAGGGATTCACCGGAAGGTGAACGCTCTGCTTCCCCTTTCCATTCCATGTCCATAGCCTGGCCAGTGTGTCTGCCCGGGAAGGCTCTGTGGCGGGTGGGGAGCTGGCTGGAATGTGACAGCTGGAATACCCAGGAAATGAAAGCTGACTCCCACTGGCTAATCGGGCTGTTTACATTCTTTGGGCTTTGTTTGGTTTGCTTAGCACCTATTTAACCTAAAGAGCTGGCAGGAAAGCTCTTGGTTACAGCTCCACCCTCCTTAGGGAAGGGCTGAACAGTGAGCAAGCCCCTGTGGGAGAGCTGCAAGGAGCCCTCCAGTGCAGCCGAACCAGAGACCAGATTTCACATTCCTGTAAAAGCCAAGCAGAAATTTAAATAAAAAACCTTCCGTTCCCAGCTCTCCCAGTGCCCCAGGCAGCCTGGAGAAAGGCCTTCTCTTCACATGGTCTCTTCTCTTAGGGTAGGGAGAACAAATGGCAAGGGTGAAAAATTGGGATGGGGCTGAGGGGTAATAGGTGCCTATATAAGATAAAGTCCCCAATGTTGGGACTGTCCCTATAAAATGATCTTAGGGTAAGTCTGCCATAGGTGTCTGGGGTGCTGCCACACCCCCTGGCTTGAACCCAATTACACAGCTCCCAACCCAACTCCATGGTTCTGCCTTCAGAACCCAACGGTAAGAGGGGCTTCAGCACAACTGACATCTACTCTGCAATAAAGCACATGCACAAGTTTAGCACGTGAACCACCCGTTCATGAAGGCTAGCCCCGCCCCTTCCACCACAGGCTCCGCCCCCTCCCCATCAGACCCCGCCCAGGCCCCTGCGGTGGCCAGAGGAGCCGAGCCTCAGCCAGCCTGAGTCAGACCCTCAAGCCGCCCCTGGCCAGGCCAGGCCAGGGAGCCCCAGCCGGAGAGCTGCCCCAGCCCGCCGGAGCCCTGGCCCGCCTACACGAGCACCGGCCCAGCCCAGTTCTGGAGCGCCAGGCCAAGCAACACCACCAGACCCAGCCCCAGAGCACCAGCTCGAACGCTGCCACCAGCCCCAGCCCCCGGCGGCCAGCTTCGGGGCAGGGAGAGGCTGGTGAGCACGGCAGTGGCTGGCCGGGCTGTGTGGGCCCAGGCCAGGGGATGCAGCAGAAGTGGGGCGAGGCCACACCTGGCTGTCAGGGAAGGCTAAGCTTTCCCTGGCCTTAAGAACTCACCGTCCGTGCATCCGCGGCTGGCCTGTATCAATGCAGTGTAGACATCCGTGCTCAAGCTGGAGTGTGTGTGTATTTGTGGGGTGTTTGCTGCTTGACTGACGTATATCATGTGGTGTGTTTGTTCAGGGGAACCGTGTGCTGATCCTAGTGGCCTGGTAGGCAAGGCTGAGAGCTTCTTAACGAGGCTTTGATTCCCATTTAGCACCCATCACCCCTTACTCAGGGAGAACCACAGTTTAAAAAACCCACTCCTAAGCGACCAGAGGAGCTAGCTAACGAACAGGGGCAGCTAGCAGGGGAGTTTTGCGAGGGAGTGTAGAGGAGGAGAGGGGTGGGGGTAGATACACTTCATTTACAGTCTGTAAACTAAAGACAATAGCTTCCCCCCTTAAAAAACAAAGAACAGTCAAGGAAAGATCTGCAGGAGTAAGAAGAGAATGCAGGCAGCCATCCAGCAAGAGGGTGGGGGCTGGCCAGTTTATTGCACTGAATGCAACATGTATGTTTACCTGCCCTGTGGGCTGGTGGCATATGTGTGTATTTGGTGCAAGGAGCTCCTGGCCCTCAGAGACCACATACCTCTGGCCACCACAGGGGCCTGGGCGGGATCCAGCAGGGGAGGGTTGGAGCTGCTGGCAGAAGGAGGGGGGCCAGGGAGCTAACGTTAGAGACCAGGGTGGCTGACTGAAGGTGCTAAGGGAGATAGAGAGGTACCTAGATGAGACTTTCTGGGGCACAATGAACGCTCCCACCTCTGGTGTGGCAGCCTCTGTCCTGTTGAGGAGGATGAAAGTCTCATGGAAGGAGAACATCAAACTGGAGCAGAGGGAACTGATCCCATAATTAGGACCCTCCTAGATGATGTCATGGTATTCGCTTGCTGTGAGGATGTCTCTCTGGGGGAGCGAACTCCAGTTATTAGAAAGAGACAATAGTAAAGGGGGACTCGATCATTAGAAACATAGATAGCTCGGTGACAGGCTGTACCCCATGTACACCGTTATGATGTGCTTTGTGTCTCATTCATGTTCTTCCTGGCAGTGTAAGTGTGGATTGTCTGATGAGAAGTATGCCATGGAAGGGGTTTTTGGAATGCTCATGGCACACTGAACATTATTGTGGTAGCACGTTCCCTGCAATGTCATATATATCTACAGATATGAAACCCAGCTATGTCATATCCCCAAATGTGTGTCTCACCTGGCTTGAATAGATGCAGACAAGCACAAGGCTGTGTTTCCATGCCCAGGAGAGGCATGCATACAGGGACAATGGACTGGCCTACGCACCTGTGAGCACTTTGGCTCAAGTGGAAGAAACCATGCCCATTGCTGGACATGGCCGATCACCTGACCCCAGGGGGGGTTGAGGAAACTTGTTAAAAGCTGAGGGGCCTTTGTCTCTAGAATCTATCTTCCAAGCAACTTCAGAGATTGGCACCTACCCACAGGGAGGGGGGCCTGGTTGCAAGGTGCATTGCAAGCAGCCTGTGTGGTAAGCTAACGTCATAGATTGAAAGAGACTGCAATATTAATCTTAGTTTAGGAGGCGAGTTATCGTTTAGTTATTTGTGACTAACTCCTTGATTTATGTTACTCTGACCTGGATTCACTTAAAACCCTGCTGTAATCATTATATTTGTTTGTTTTTTATCTGAAATAATGCGTGTGTGTGGAGAATTCACTTGGAGTCACAGAGCTGGTGCATATCAATTTCTCTGATAAATTGATGGACAAGTGAAAATGAGCTTGCCAGGTGCAGTGTACAGCACTGAACCCTGCAAGACAGCAGTTCACAGGGTTGCATTTGGGACTGGGGGGGTGTTTTCTGGGAGCCTATCCCATGAGCGGCTGGCCAGAAGCGCTCCTTCGCTAGGACAGGGACCGATTACTTGCAGGAGGCTGGGCGTGGGCTGAGCAGGAGTGGGCGGTTCACACAGAAAAGCAGGGTAAGTCGAGGCCCAAGAGTGAGGAATTAAGGGTGACCCAGCTACACACCGGTCCAGATGGCGGGGGGGAACATCACAAGCTCAGTTAGCGATGACCAGGAGAACCACATGGTGATTTGCCTGCCGGGTACAAAGGTTGCAGATCTCTCAAGACTTCTAGACAGCCCTATGTCTAGTGCTGGGGAGGAGCCAGTGGTTGTTGTACATGTAGGTACCAATGGCATAGTGAAGGATAGGAGAGAGGTCCTGGAGGCCAAATTTAGGGTGCTAGGTAAGAGATTGAAGTCCAGGACCTCCATGGTAGCATTTGCTGAAATGCTTCCAGTTCCATGTGCAGGGCCCGTTAGACAGGCAGAACTGCAGGTCTCAATGTGTGGATGAGATGATGGTGTCGGGAGAAGGGGGGTTAGATTTACTAAGAAGTGGAGAACCTTTTGGGAAAGGGGAGCCAATACTGGAAGGATGGGCTCCACTTCAACCAAAATGGAACTGGCTGGCTGGCACATAAAATTAAAATGACCGTAGAGCAGTTTTTAAACTAAGAGTTGGGGGAAAGCCAACAGGTACAGAGGAACACGTGGTTTGGACAGAGACATCTCTTAGGGGAGGCTCTCTTAATGGAGATCCTCTATATCCTAGTAAGGAGCAAAGGATGGAAGAGGATAAAATATTGGTAACATCTGATGAGAAACAGTCAAATGAAAAAGAGTCCCATTCAGTTACATCACATAATGGCAGCCAGCTAAAAAAGGGAAAATTATTTTAAGTGCTCGTATACAAACTCTAGAAGTCTAAATATTAAAGATGGGAGAACTTGAGTGCCTTGTATTACATGAGGGTACTGATATAACAGGCGTCACAGAAACTGGTGGAATGAGGAAAATCAATGGGGCACAAGAATACCAAGGCACAAACTATATCGGAAGGCCAGAACAGGTCGTACAGGTGGGCGAGTGGCCCTATCTGTGAAAGAGCTTAGAGTCAAATGAAATAAAAATTTTAAATGAGCCAAAGTGCACCAGAGAATCTATGGATAGTAATGCTTGAATAATAGACTATAGCTGTAGGGATATACTACCAACCACCTCACCAGGATGGTGCTACTGACTGTGAAATGCTTAGGGAGATTAAAGAGGCTAGAAAAATAAAACACGCAATAACGATGGGGGTGTTCAACTATCCCATATTGACTGGGAACACGCCACCTCAGGACAGGAGGCAGAGACAAAGTTTCTTGACACTTTAAATGACAGCTTCTTAGGGCAACTAGTCCTGGGACCCACAAGAGGAGCAGCAATTCTTGATTTAGTCCTTAGTGAAGCACAGGATCTGGTCCAGGAGCTGAATATAGCTGAACTGCTTGGTAAAAGTGACCATAACATAATAAAATTTAACATCCCTGTTGGGGGGAGGGACACCAAAGCAGCCCACCACAGTAGCATTGCATTTCAAAAAGGGGAAACGACACAAAAATGAGGAAATTAACTAAACACAAAGTAAAAGGCCCAGTGCCAAAAGTGAAATCCCTGCAAGCTGCATGGAAACTTTTAAAACACACCCTAACAGTGGGTCAATTTAAATGTATGCCCCAAATTAAAAAACATAGGAAGAGGACCAAAAAAGTACCACCGTGGCTAAACAACAAAGTAAAAAAAGCAGTTAGAGGCAAAAAGGCATCCTTTAAAAAGTGGAACTGAAATCCTATTGAGGAAATAAGAAAGGAGCATTAACCCTGGCAAGTGAAGTGTAAACATATAATTAGGAAGGCCAAAAAAGAATTTGAAGAACAGCCAGCCAAAGATGCAAAAATTAACAGCAAAATTTTTTTAAAGTACATCAGAGGCAGGAAGCCTGCTGAACAAACAGTGGGGTCACTGGACAATCGAGATGCTAAAGGAGCACTCAAGGAAGATAAGGCTATTGCAGAGAAACTAAAAGAATTCTTTGTATCACTCCTTCATGGTGGAGGATGTGAGAAAATTCCCAAACCTGAGCCATTTTTTTTAGGTGACAAACACAAGAAACTGTCCCAGATTGAGGTGTCATTAGAGGAGGTTTTGGAATAAACTGATAAATTAAACAGTAATAAGTCACCAGGACCAGATGGTATCTGTGACCCAACCATGCCTAGGGTAGCCAAGATCAGCGCAGGCTGTAAAAGGAGAGCAGATTCTCCCAGCTTTGGTGTGTGACACTGCAGTCAGACTTCCCAACCAGCCACAAACAGTGCTTCTGATTCCCCCACACTGGTTATCAAGAAGCCAGAACAAAAATACACACAGCCCCCTTTACTGCATTTCAGTCCCTGGCTCCCAATCAGCCACTAGGTCCAGTCAAGAGACCAGTTATTTAAAACTCTATGCTCTTTACCAAAAAAGGTTTCTCCTGACCCCAAAGGGTCAGCCACATTGCCAGATCAATATCAGTTTGGATCCTAACCAAAAGAGCACACTGGCAGCCAATCCTTTAGTAACTAAAACTGAAGGTTTATTATAAAAAGAACGAAACATCAAGATGAGAGGTATTGTGTGATTAAAGCAATCAGATACATACAAATGATTTGAAAGTCCACATATATCAGGTTTCCAGTAGAAATGTGGAGTTGCAGGCTTGTACAGTCCCTCTGGTGTACATCCAGTACCTGGGTGAGTCTCAGTCCTTTGTTTCACAGCTTCAGTTCAGTTCAGTTGTAGATAAGTTGATCCTGAGGCAAACTGGAGACTAAAGACAAAATGGATCTTGGGCAGCTGCCTTTTATGTCCTTTGACTTTTGCCAGGCTGCTTGTGGAATTTTACAGGAGTAAAATGGAGTCCAGAGTCACATGAGTAAGTCCTGGTGACTCATCAGGTCTATCCCTGGCTTCTCTCCCTGATCCCCTTGTTTCTGTGGATTTCTTAATGGGCCACTAAGCAGGCATCCTGTCTGGGGTGTCCCAGGCACAGCACAATTTGAATTACAGATGTATCAACCGTATCCATAACTTCCATTACACGCACAACACGTGAACATAAACATCATCTTACTGAGCATATTACAGCCTTCCTAACAGCACCTGACATGGCCTATCTCACATGGATTATTATGATTCTGACATACTGATGTTAAATAATATAATCAATGCCCCCTCGCCCCCCATTCCAGCCAGCGTGACGGTATCCACCCAAGAGTTCTGAAGAAACTGAAATGTGAAATTGCAGAACCATTAACTGTGGTATGTGACCTATCATTTAAATCAGCTTCTCTGCCAGATGACTGGAAGATGCTAATGTGACGCCAATTTTTTAAAAAGGCTCCGGAGGTGGTCCCAGCAATTACAAGCCAGTAAACCTAACTTCAGTATCAGGCAAATTGCTTGAAACTATAGTAAAGAACAGAATTATCAGACACCTAGATGAATATGATCTCTTGGGGAAGAGTCAACATGGTTTATATAAACATGCCTCACCAAGCTACTGCAATTCTTTTAGGGGGCCAACAAACATGTGGACAAGGGTGATCCAAGGAATATAATGTAATTAGATTTTCAGAAAGACTTTGACAAGGTCCCTCACCAAAGGCTCTTAAGCAAAGTAAGCTGTCATGGGATAAGAGGGAAGGTCCTCTCTTGGATCAGTAACTGAGTAAAAGATAGGAAACAAAGAGTAGGAATAAAGAGTCAGTTTTCAGAATGGAGACAGGTAAATAGTTGTATCCCCCAGGGGTCTGTACTGGGACCTGTTCAAGATATTCATAAATAACCTGGAAAAAGAGGTAAATAGTGAGGTGGCAAAATTTGCAGATGATATAAAACTATTCAAGATAAAGTCCAATGTAGACTGCAAAGAGCTACAGAAGAATCTCACAAAACTGGGTGATTGGGCAACAAGATGGCAGATTAAATTTAGTGTTGATGAATGCAAAGTAATGCACACTGGAAAACATAATTTCAATTATACATATAAAATAATGGGGTCTAAATTAGCTCAAAAAAGAGATCTTGGAGTCACAGTGGATGGTTCTCTGAAAACATCCACTCCACGTGCAGCAGAATACTGGGAATCATTAGGAAAGGGACAGATAACAAGACAGAAAATATCATATTGCCTCTTATAAATCCTTGGTACGCCCACATCTTGAATACTGGGTGCAGATCTGGTCACCCCATCTCAACAAAGATACATTGGAATTGGAAAGGGTACAGAAAAGGGCAACTAAAATGATCAGGGGTATGGAACAGCTCCCATATGAGGAGAAATTAATAAAACTGGGACTTTTCAGCTTGGAAAAGAGACAACTAAGGGGGATATGATAGAGGTCTATAAAGTCATGACTGGTGTGGAGAAAGTAAATAAGGGAGTGTTATTTACTCCTTCTCATAACACAAAAATAAGGGTCACCAAATGAAATTAATAAGCAGCAGGTTTAAAACGAACAAAAGGAAGTACTTCGTCACACAATGCATAGTCAGCCTGTAGATGAATGGTACGATGGACCTGTGAAGGGATGTTAGATGGGGTCGTTTCTGAGTTATTACAGAAAATTCTTTCTTGGGTGTCTGGCTGGTGAGTCTTGCCCACATGTTCAGGGTTTAGCTGATCACCATATTTGGGGTTGGGAAGGAATTTTCCCCCAGGGCAGATTGGCAAAGGCTCTGGGGGGGTTTGCCTTCCTCTGTAGCATGGGGCATGGCTCACTTGCTGGTGGATTTTCTATACCTTAAAGTCTCTAAACCATGATTTGAGGACTTTAATAACTCAGTCATAGGTTAGAGGTTTATTACAGGAGGGGGTGGGTGAGGTTCTATGGCCTGCGTTGTGCAGGAGGTCAGACTAGATGATCATATTGGTCCCTTCTGACCTTAGAGTCTATGCGTCTACGAGAACTCCTTGCCAGAGGATGTTGGAAGGCCAAGAGTATAACAAACTTATAGATAAGTTCATGGAAGATAGGTCCATCAATTGCTATTAACCTGGCTAGGCAGGGATTGCTGTTTGCCAGAGGCTGGGGACGGCTAAGGGGACGGATCACTGGATGATTAGCTGTTCTGTTCATTTCCTCTGAAGTACCTAGCATTGGCCACTGTAAGAGGACAGGACACTGGGCTGGATGGACCATTGGTCTGACCCACCGTGGCCATTCTTGTGGAGCCTGGGCTCTGAAACCCTGGAACGGGGGAGGGGCCCAGAGCACAGCCTCCGGCCTGAGCTGGAAAGTCTATACTGCAGTTTTATAGCCCTGAAGCCTGAGCCCCTTGGCCCTGGGTCAGCTGACCCGGCCTGGCCACGACTATGCTGTGTTTAGACGCATCCCTCTGTCTCTTCCGTCCTGCCCGGATCCTGCAAGAATGTGCCCTGAAGCAGGCTTTGCAGAGCCAGCCCGGAGCCCTTGGCCAGGGTTCCTGGGGCTGCTGGAGATTTCCGGAAGAGAAAGTTCTCACCGACTGGTTCCAGGCAGTTTTATGGTTACCAGACAGCTGCTGACTCAGCAGTGGAGCTGGCAGCCCGGCCTGTCTTGCCTGCTTGTCCCCACCCAGCCAGAGAGGAGCTGGGGAAGCTGTCAGAACCTGAGAAACTCCCTCAGTGTCAGGTTTGCACGCAGCTCCTCACTGCTGCACGTAGCTTCTCCTCAGCGTGACTGCAGCTGTGCACATCGCAGCAGGACAGGCTGCCTTGCCGCTCCCTGCCACGTGCACACTGGCTCATTGGTTTATATATGAGCTGATCAGAAAGTTTCTGGTGGAACATTTCACGTCCCAAGCTCCCTGGCTCCTGGGCGGCTGCCTAGCTGGCTTCTCGGCTCCCGCCATGTTGGCAGCTCATCTGGCAGGCTGCCACAGAATGCCTGGAACATATTTCATTTTGGAAATATTGTTCTGGTGTTTCTGACACTAAATGTTGTGGAATGTCACCTCTGCAAAGAATGTCCAGGTTTGGGCTTTTTTGTCCTGCTTCAGGATGAATTTTTTCCCAAAGCCTCAAAATATTTACCAAAGTGAAATTCAGTTTCCCAGCCAATTCTAGATTGTGTGGTGCTGTAGCAGCTGTTTGGCGAATAGACAACTGCTGTACTGAGGGAGCCAGCCCCAGGGCCACCGCTCTGCTCATAGCCCTATGAAGTGTGCATTGCCACAACCTGATCTACAAGGCCTAGCCCTGAAAGAAAATCATGCTCACCTTTCAGTACAGATAAGAGAAGGTGTGTGTGGTCCCAGTGGCCCCTGCGAATCCAAGAGTAGCCAGGGAACCGAGAGTCCTCCCAACCGAGCATCTCTGAGATAAAAGGCCAAATGAAATCAATTTAGGGGATTGGATCCTCTCCTGCCATGAACTCAGATCCTTTCCCTGATCCTCTCACATCACCCCCATCTCACCAGGGCTGAGCCTCACCCCGCTGCCCTCATCCAAACAGCCATCGCCTCCCGCTGGCAGCCCCGGGCTAACACAGCACTACTTGGTCAAAAAGGGCCCTTGGCGCTGTAATGCCAACAAGTGTCAGAGCCTCGGCATTCTGTGTAGTCTGCAAGTTGGTACCTGATCACAGTCACTCTCACTTCATCCTACTGGCCAGCGTCCTGAAGGAGCAGTGATTACAGCAGGACAGAGCTCTGTAGCCAAATAATTTATTTGCTGCAACTGGAAAAAACTGATTTTGATTTTCAGGCATTTTGAAAAGAGCAGAGAAACCAGAGAGTCACAGAGGCCAGAGGAGACAAGGCTCCACGTTAGCCCAGTGGCCAGATCCCTATTCAGTTTCCTCCCCCTGCAGAGAAGAGATTTGAATTTGGGTCTCTGGTATTAGAGGCAGGTCCCTCCCATCAGGCTATGAGAGAGTGCAGTATTGGGTGAGGCGGGGGGATCTCAGTCTTGCCTGTTGAAGCTGTTCCACTTTTTATAAATAATCCTAGTCCTTAGAGCAGAGACTTAACTTGGGCCTGCCACACCTTGGTGAATTCTTGCCCACCAGCCTGTATGGTCATTCTCTTCCCTGCCCAAATGGCTATTCGCTGCCTTCACCAATCACTGGGAATTGCCGCTACCAATGACAGCGACAAATCATTCAGTTTCTAATAAAAATTTTACATTTTGAATCACCGAAAAAAGAGCGGTTTTGGTCTGACCCCAAACAGAATCTTTTTTCAGTGTTACAGAACTGCCAGGAACCAAACCCGCAGTTGTGCGCCCAGCTGTACCAGTGGTTCACTGCACAGCATCAGCCTGCAGGAATGAGAAGGGGGAATCGGTCCTTGGGCTGATGGAGCTGAGTTTGAAAATCACCCCCAAGTCAGCCTTCAGTTTTCAGCCCCCACATACTCGCACCTTCATGCTTGCGCTTGTGTCTGACTGCTAGAAAAATGCAGCCAGTCAGGCCTGGTCCACACTACAGAGTTAGGGTGATGTACAGCATTTTACGTCAACCTGCCTCAGTAAATGTCTAGACTCCAGTGTTGGTCCTGCCCACGTAAGTCGCCCACTGCACCGACGTAATAATGCCACCTCCGCGAGAGCCGTAGCGCGTAGGCCAGTGCAGTAGGTCGAGGCAGTGTCTGTGTAGACACAGGGTTGCCTGTTCCAGCGGTCAGCCCCATGCAGCGGGGCTCTGGGGATCAGTGCCCCACCCTGCCCCATACTGACAGCCGGTGCAAGTGCTCCTGGTGAGGATGCACCCGCCGACAGAAGGCGCTAACGTGGCCATACAAAACCGGTTTAAGTACTGCCGTGGCTGTGTCGACGTCACTTAATTTTGTCCTGTGGGCGTGGCCTTATCAGCACCTGCCTTGGGGCTGCAGTCGGGTGGGCAGCCCTTCATTCCAACGGCAGCGCCGACTGAGCGCCAGTCTAGGGGAAAGCGAATTGCTCTGCTGAAGCTGGAAGCTGCTTAGAAAACCCTGGTTCAGAGTCTGGGCTCAGATCCGGGTCCCTGGGGACGCTGCGTCTCTGACGCGCAGCAGCAGACAGCATGTGCTGATATACTGGCCAGGCCCTCCAGGAGAGGCCCCGCAGAGCAGGGGGTGAGGCTTGAAGCAGCAAGGTGGGCTGCTGCTCAGAACTAATATGCATTGGCAGAGCAGCACCATGGAGCTTGCACAGCTCCTGGCTCCAGCTGATGCCCCACGCGCCCAGCCCAAGAAGCCAAAGTTACCCATTCTTTGTAATGCACCGTTTCAATCTTTCCTGCTGTGCTGATGAGCTGTCCCAGGAGAGCCAGGGGCAAGGGGGTTGGCTGGGTGGTGCAGGGAGTGCAGCGGCTGGATATGTGCCGGGTGTGCGTACGGCTGTGCAGTGGTGGCTGTGTGAGCAGTGACTGAGGACCCTGCTCGCCTGTGGTAAGTGGTTATCCCGGGCTCACTGTGTGCTGGGGTTGGCTGGCAGTCTTTGTGCGGTGGTTTTCGGAGAACTGGCTGAGCGTAGGCTGGCTGGTGTCAGTGAGCCCCACGCGGCGGGGACAGATGCAGTGTGGGGTGTGGATAGGTGCTGTGGAGGTATGGGTGATGTGTCAGCTGTGTGGCTGTGTGTAGACGGCTGGTGCTCACTGGGCCGTGTGTGGCGTATGGTGCGGCCGCCATGGGTGCAGCAGGGGCAGTGTGGGGTGTGGGTAGGCACCGTGGAGGTGTGGGTGACGTGGAGTTGTGTGGCTGTGTGCAGGGATACAGTGGCTGTGCGTGGTGTGCGTGAATGGGTGGCAGGGGTGCCCAGAGTACAGAACGAGCACAGCACATGGCTGTGCCCGGCCCCCAGCCTTGCTCTAACATGCCCATGCTGGGCTGTAGCCAGCACCGAAGGGCGGACAGGTCCCTCCTGCTGAGGGAGCACTTGGGGTGAGTGCTGGCTCCGGTGCAAACACGGCTCTGGGCTCCTCCCAGAGCCGCCCTGCCCAAGTGTGGAGAAGTTTCTGGGGACAGGATCCCTGCTAACTCCACAAATCTCTCCCTTCTGCTTCTGATCTAAGCAGGGGACCAGAGCTGCCCTTGTGCCTTCTGCCAGACCCTGGGTGAAAATATTTCAGCCCCCGCGTCTGCCATGCTGTTTAGGATACACACCCGCACCGTGCCACGGACGCCAGGGCTGGCACTACTGAGCTGAGGTCCAAGTCCCAGCTCAGCAGCACGGTTACTGCTGTTACGGTAGCATCTAGCAGCCCCCGCCGTGTACCGGACCCAGCGATGATCTGCCCCTGCCATACGGGGGGCGAGTGGAGTGAGGGCAGCCGGTTTCAGCACTGTTACTGAGCATGCTCAGTACAAACCAAGAGGCAAATCGGGGGGCGCACATGACCCTGGCATCCCACACATTGTCTGTGCCAGGACCCCATGGTGCTAGGCACTGTACAATATATATCAGGTGTATTACGGTAGCCCCTAGCAACCCCAGCCATGGAGCAGGACCCCTGGTACTAGGCACTGTACATTATATATTAGGTGTATGACAGTAACCCCTAGCACTCCTG
>ML675715.1:1536659-1574922 GCA_007922155.1 Mesoclemmys tuberculata | reverse complement strand
ATTAGGTGTATGACAGTAACCCCTAGCACTCCTGACCATGGAGCAGGGCTCCACGGTGCTTGGTGCTGCACAAGCACAGAACAGTGAGACAGGCCCTGCTCCCAAGAGCTGACAGTGTCAGTATAAGACATGAGCAAACAGTGCAACAAGCCCCAGCCTAACCCGCTCCAGACAGACAGGTTCACCCCCCCGCCATGGGGGTTTCTCAGGCTGGGCGGCACATGCTTTGCCCACCCTGCTTTGGGCTAGATCCTGTCCGTGGCATTGACCTGCTGCTGGAACATGGCCCTGGGCACATCTCTCTGTGTCTGTCTCAGGGACTCACCCGCTGGTGTCTCTGGCGTCCCCTGCTAGCCTGCCAGGATTCACAGCAAATGCGGCTTCGCCAGGGGCAGAGATTTGGGGGGCTTCTCTAGGAGTTGAGTCCCAGGCAGAGGTTCCAGGCCCCCTCGATACTGATGGCCAGCAATAGCAGAGACAATGTGGGGGAAGGTGAATCTGAGGTGAAGAGAGCCTGTCTCTTCTCTCTGGGCTCTCCAGCGAGGGGCTGGCAGCCAGATCTGTAACTAGGCATTTTAGTGACCAGGCAAGCAAACTATTTGCCCCTCTACTGGTTTTTTCATCACTTCTCACCCATTTTTCTGCACACTTCCCACCTTTGCACCCCAGGTAGCTTCCCTGCTCGCCCTGCCCTGGTTACGGCTCTGATGGCAGCTGTCTCCTCTTGCCAGGCAGTGAGGGAGCTCTGCCCAGGGCCAGTCACAGACCCCAAGTGCTGACAAAGGCCTGGGGAGAGCTGAGCGGGAGGTGGTAAGAGAGGTGCTCCAGACACAGCCAGGTGTCCCTGAGACTGACCCTCCCTGGCAGGCAAAACAGCTGCGTCTGCCTCCGCCGCACAGGCAGAGCTAACCAAGCATTGCCCAAGAGCACATTCCTGGCAGGCAGACAGCTCGTCGCAGCATGCAGGGAAACAAGGCAGGGCTCAAAGACCAGCCAGCCTGGCAAGTACACAGGAGCGGGACAGGGTATCCCTCCTTCCCGGGGCTCCTAGTGCAGGGGGTGTGCATGGTTCTAGGGGGCTCCCGGCAATAGGGCAGGACCTGCCAGAGGAGGAGCAGCTCTTTCGCAAGCCTGATTCGACTGTGCTTCAACAAGCCAGGCCCATCCCTCCGCGCTGACATCTCAGCGTTGACTCCTCTCTGGCAACGCCCAGCCATCACCCGTCCTCCTGACAGCCAAGCGCTGGCGGCTCCCGTAGGGGTGGGGCTGCATCTATGCTGGGGCCCACATCTGCAGCGACACCTGGATCTCACGCTCCCGTAGACCTGGCCTGGCATATGGAGATCGTCTCTGCCTATTGGGCGAGTCCCAGGAACAGCAGCCACGAGCCCCATCCTGCTCCACCAGTCCAAGTCTGGTTCAGGAGGTCGCTGACGTGCACAGGCCTGGCCTGAGGCAGAGGTTTGGGGGGGCCTGCAGCCAGCAGGTGCCTGTGGCTGAAGCCCCAGGATGCGGGCAGCTGGCTGTGGGTCGTGCATGCAGGTGACTGGCCCTTTGCTGGTAGATGGGCTCAGTTCTGTAATGAGCTGCTGCCATCTCCCCACCCCACCCCACGCCGATGCCACCCAAAGGCAGAGGGAAGCAGAGGGCGTGTTGGTGCTGACAGCAGTGGGATGGGAACCTATCACCAGGAAGTCATTTGCTATTGGGCAGGGGGGCAGTTGCCTCCCCTGACCTTGGTTTGCCTCCCCACCTTTTCAGAGCCCTGAAAGCGCCATTATGTCCCTGCCTCCCCACTGCCACTGCAGAATAGTCTATAATCACAGCTGCAGCGTTGCCCCTTCCCCAGCCAGAAGTTTTCTGAAATGGCATCCTTGTCTGTCGCCCCTTCCCCTCGCCTCACATGTCCCCATAGAGGGGCCGTCTCCATGCCTCCCCTAGGCATGGCAGCCCCTTGGGGATGCTCACTCCACCTCTCCTCAAAGCAGCCGTTGCTGTGAGCAGCAGGAGTGGGTAGGATGCGATTCCCTGACACGGCTTGTCTGGAAGCATGTGTAATTCCGTGGACAAGCAATTCCAGCGCCAATGGGGACACAAGAACAAATGGACATAAACTGGCCATCAGGAAGTTTAGAGCTGAAATTAGATGCAGGTTTCTAGCCATCAGGGGAGTGAAGTTCTGGAACAGCCTTCCAAGGGAGCAGTGCAGGCAAGAAAATTAGCCATCTTCAAGACTGAGCTTGATAAGTTTATGGAGGCGATGGTCTGATGGGACAGCCTCATTTGGCAGTTGACTGATCTTTGACTGCTGGTGGTAGATATGCCAATGGCCTGTGAAGGGCTGTTAGGTGGGGGGTTCCTGGGTTATTACAGAGAATTCTTCCTGGGTGTCTGGCTGGGGAGTCTCGCCCACATGCTCATGGTTTAACTGATCACCATATCTGGGTCGGGAAGGAATTTCCCCCAGGGCAGGTAGGCAGAGTCCCAGGGTTTTTTGCCTTCCTTTGACGCATGGGGCACAGGTCACTTGTTGGTGGATTCTCTGTACCTTGAAGACTTTAAATCATTATTTGAGGACTTCAGTGACTCAGTCATAGGTCAGGGTCTGTTACAGGAGTGGGCGGGTGAGGTTCTGTGGCCTGCGATGTGCAGGAGGTCAGACGAGATGATCATAATGGTCCCTTCTGATCTTATAGTCTATGAGTCTATGAGTTTAAGTCAGTGCCTGACAGCAAAGGGAGGTGTCATTTGATTCCTAAAAATCTGCAGAATCATAATTTCAATGGTGTCACCCTCTGTGGCATGGCAAGAAACTCCCTTCTCCTTTCTCCCCTCCCCCCAGCTCCCAGCTCCAGGTGAAAAATTTGATCTACAATGTCACAGGAAATGGGTCGGGCTGGATATCATTCAAAAGCCCTTTCTCCCACAAACCTAGTGGTGGCGGAACCGAACATGACAAACCTGGAACAATTATTTCAATCTGTACAGTCGAGAAAATGTTTAAAAACCAACTTTTTTAAAATTATACTTTAACACAGGCAGATGAGACACACAGCCCATGCAAAGGGCTGACTGACAGTGCTATGATATCAGGCAATGCTTGGAACATGAAACCGGAGAAACTGTTTTAATGGTGCAGAGGACTGTAAACGGAGGGCATGCTTCAACCTGATTTGCCATCATTGGCACAAAAGACGCAGTTCAGTGGTATTGATTATCAGCTTTATTTATCATGCCAAAAGAGTTGTAATAAAAGTTGTAAGACATCTGCATCCAGCCAAAAATGACTGGAATCCATCCACAAACAGCACAAACACAGTTACATAACGTGCATTACCTAACAATTAATTACACTCTCAAAATAATTCATTACAAAATCCTTCTTTTACTTTTTCTTTGGTCTTGATCATTTTGGGGCACCAATGGGAAGATCTGGATATCGACCAGTAGCTGAATCTTTGGAGAATATCACCACAGAGGACCTGGTTCAGCACAATGCTCAGTGGCACCTAACATGCTATAAGAAGTGCACCGATAAGCTCAATTAAGCAAGGCTGGAGAAAAAGTACATCAAGCAGCGGAAAACAGTTGAAGATGCCAGGACAAGTGTCAGCTGTGGGAGAGATTCACCTTATAGTAGGCCCCATGTCATGTACATTTTGAGACAAACACCCCCTTCGTTTACAGGACTCCAGAAGCCTGAAAGCATCAGTTAAGCAGTTTCAGCATGTGAGAGTGGTGAGAAATGGTATGAAGCAGCCCCTTAGCGAGAACGCTGCATGGAAAGTAAAGTGGGTGCATTGACCCAAAAGATACCCATGCATGCATCACATAGTACATCAAATGCTACACCAAGAGTGTGTGCGACATGTTACATCAAAAGGGAAAAGCAACAGAAACAAATACTGATTTTCCAATTGCTCACTGCGACTAAGCTAGAGCTCATAAATTGCCTTGCAGAAGCTCAGATACATTGGAAAATAGTTGCAATGGCTGATGCAGAAGCAAAGTACAGAAAAATATGTGCTTTGAATGGGATTGGTAAGGAACAAAAGCTTAAGAGAAAGGCTCTTAAAGCACTGACTGAAGATGAACTGGGGGATATTTCCAAACCTGAGTCATTCTTTTTAGGTGACAAATCTGAGGAACCGTCCCAGACTTGAGGTGTCATTAGAGGAGGTTTTGGAACAAATTGATAAATTAAACAGCAATAAGTCATCAGGACCAGATTTATCCACCCAAGAGTTCTGATGAAACTGAAATGTGAAAATGCAAACTACTAACTGTGGTATGTAACCTATCATTTAAATCAGCTTCTGTACCTGATGACCAGGTTGGCTAATGTGACGCCAATTTTCAAAAAGGGCTCCAGAGGAGATCAAAGCAATTAAAAGCTGGTAAGCCTAACGTCAGTCCCAGGCAAATTGATTGGAACTATAGCAAAGAACAGAATTATCAGACACATAGATGAACACGATTTGTTGGGGGAAGAGTCAACATAGCTTTATAAAGGGAAATCATGCCTCACCAATCTACTACAATTCTTTGAGGGGGTCAGCAAGCATGTGGACAAGGGTGATCCAAGGAATATAATGTAATTAGATTTTCAGAAAGACTTTGACAAGGTCCCTCACCAAAGGCTCTTAAGCAAAGTAAGCTGTCATGGGATAAGAGGGAAGGTCCTCTCTTGGATCAGTAACTGAGTAAAAGATAGGAAACAAAGAGTAGGAATAAAGAGTCAGTTTTCAGAGTGGAGAGAGGCAAATAGTGGTGTCCCCCAGGGGTCTGTACTGGGACCAGTACTGTTCAACATATTCATAAATTACCTGGAAAAAGAAGTAAATAGTGAGGTGGCAAAATTTGCAGATGATATAAAACTATTCAAGATAAAGTCCAATGTAGACTGAAAAGAGCTACAAAAGGATCTCACAAAACTGGTTGATTGGGCAACAAGATGGCAGATTAAATTTAGTGTTGATGAATGCAAAGTAATGCCCATTGGAAAATATAATCCCATATATACATACAAAATGAAGGGGTCTAAATTAGCTGTTACCATGCAAGAGGGAGATCTTGGAGTCATTGTGGATGGTTCTCTGAAAACATCCACTCAATGTGCAGCAGCTGTCAAAAAAGCTAACAGAATGTTGGGAATCATTAGGAAAGGGATAGATAATAAGAGAGAAAATATCATATTGCCTCTTTATACATCCATGGCACGCCCACATCTTGAATACTGTGTGCAGATCTGATCACCCCATCACAAAACAGATGTATTGGAATTGGAAAGGGTACATAAACGGGCAACTAAAATGAGGGCAACTAAAATGATTAGGAGTGTGGAAAAACTTCCATATGAGGAGAGATTAATAAAACTGGGACTTTTCAGCTTGGAAAAGAGACGACTAAGGGGGTGATATGATAGAGGTCTATAAAATTATGACTGGTGTGGAGAAAGTAAATCAGGAAGTGCTAATTACTCCTTCTCAAAACACTTAAACTAGCGGTCACCAAGTGACATTAATAGGCAGCAGGTTTAAAACAACCAAAGGAAATATTTCTTCACAAATCGCACAGTCAGCCTGTGGAACTCCTTGCAAGAGGATGTTGTGAAGACCAAGACTATAATGGGGTTCAAAAAAGAACTAAATAAGTTCATGAAGGATAGGTCCATCAATGGCTACTAACCAGGATAGGCAGGGATTACTGTTTGCCAGAGACTGGAAATGGCCGACAGGTTGGATCACTTGATGATGACCTGTTCTGTTCTTTCCCAGTGAAGCACCTGGCATTGGCCACTGTTGGAAGACAGGATACTGGGCTAAATGGACCATTGGTTTTACCCCATATGGCCGTTCTTATGTTATTATTATATCAACATAGTTTTTAGCAATCCTATTCGCAGAAATGAATCATGGTGATATGCTTGAAAGCCGGAAAAGATGAGGAGCTATCAAAAGCAGAAGAAATTGCTGTTGTCAACGGTAATATGAAGACTCTGTTTGCAGTTGCTACATTTTTACAGAAAAGCATTTTGTCCTGCAGTACATGGGAGTTTCAAGGATCTGTAGCTGATGTCGAACCTGAAAAAAATAATTCCACATGACCTGCACTTACAACCACAGAATCATGGGATTGGAAGGGACCTCACAAGGTCATCTAGTACAGTCTCCTCCCCTGCACTCATGGCAGGACCAAGCATTATCTGGACCATCCCTGACAGGTGTTTCTCTAGCCTGCTCTTAAAATTCTCCAAGGATGGAGATTCCAAAACCTCCCTAGGCAATTTATTCCAGTGCTGAACTACCCCGACAGTCAGGAAGTTTTTCCTAATGTCCAACCTAAACCACCCTTGCTGCAATTTAAGCTTCAATTGCTTCTTTAAGTGGTGCCTCAGTGGTTGCAGTGATTCAGCACCAGCAGCAAGTATGACAGTAAGCAAGTGGAGCCCGAGACTTGAGTGCGTGAGTAAAAGGCAGGTTTCTAGCACACATACGACACTGGTGCAGCGTATGTGTACAGGACCATGCATGGAGCTGCTGGAAAGACCAAATTATCTTACTGGAAGGCCTTTGATTCAGCCGCCAAAGACTGTCTCTCCTCACCCTGAAGGTGCTTGGAATGACTGAGACAGTCATGATGAGATCATAAATGCACTGGAGGACTTCTTATGCCAAGTTTCCCATTTGAAGAACAACATTTCACCATCTGCAGAGCTATGCTGATGGATGTTTCCAAGATGCAGACAAATGGAGACAAATTGCCAGCCACAAGGACTGCATTTATACCTGCTGTCAAGAGGGCACATTATCAGGCAATGGAATGGCTCTGGGATGATAGCATGCATCCAAAACTACCCTCCCTGTGGCTTTTTGACAAACTGACTGATCACACCAAATACCATGAGCTCCCGAATCAATCCTTCAGCTAATCAAATGTTCATGTGCAAAGCCCAGATGCTCACCATCCTGCAGCTGTCTGGCCAGCAGCCTGCCTTATGCGGAGATGGGTAAGTACAGCGCGGATGGGGATCAGTGTGACAACCAGCGGTGCCCTAGAGGGAGACAGCACTGATGGTGTCTTTCATGAATAAATATTTTCAGTCCTACTTGTCAAAGCTAACCTCCAAAGGATTACCAAAGATCCGTGTCTTTTTTATGTAAGCAATGCATTCCATTGTCAAATTATAAAACCACTGAGTTTTAAATATGTTCTCAAATCTATGTCTACATAATTGTTCTAGGTCTGCCATGTTTGCTAACACTATGTTCATGCAGGAAAAGTCTTTGGAATGGGACCCAGCTTGACCCATTTCCGATGACAGTGTATTATCAAAATTCCCACCAGCTGAAAGACACGGAGCTGGGAGCCAGGGTTCGGTTCCAATTTGGACTGAAACAAATTTTTTTCAAAATTTCCCACAAACAAGAAGTTTTGTTAAATGTTCATGGCATTTCTGAAAGGAGGCCCTCACTGCCTGAAATTGACTTGGTTCCTGTCTGTTTCATGGTTGCGCTCAGTGACTAGCAGGGAGCAAAGGACTGAACCATGTCAATTTCAGCCAGCTCTGACTGCGCGGGGGCTGGGGACCCAGGGCTTCCAGACTCCCAGAGCAACTGGGAACCATGTCTTTGAGCCAGCCAAACTCCATCAAACCCGAGATGTTTCCACAACATATTTTAGGTTAGATTAACTAACATTTTCCAACTAAACAGTTTCTCTGCTGACACGTCCAAAGCAATGTGACCCTTCTGCTGCTCTGTGATGGGCCTGCACCTGGGCCGCAGGGAATGTGCCTCAGCCACATGCTTGCCCAGCCTGGGGAGAGCAGGATTCTTGCACAAAACCCGCCAACTCAAGTGCAGCTGCCTGCACCCAGAAGAAGCTTGCTGCTGTCTTCCCCTGCTGGGAAGCAGTTTCCCCCTTGCAGAGCAACACAGGAAGCCCTGTGGTATTTATAGCTCCCTCGGAGAGTGCACTGCACAAATACAGGGGAAAACCTGCCATGCTCAGTCAATCATGTGATTGAAGAAGCTGGTAACACTGTGGGAGCACTGTCAGCTGACAATATGGGGGACAGTGTCACCCAACTTCAGGACAGGGAACATTATGGGGGCAGAAAGGGAAGTTTAAATCATAGGATCATAGAAGAAGTTTAGCGTTGGAAGGGGCCTCATCTAGGTCACCTAGGTCATCTAGTCCAACCCCCTGCTCAAAGAAGGACCATTCACCATCCTGGCAGGACGGGGGTATTTTCTGGGTGTGTTTCTTTGTCCACTTCTGCTGCTGCTTCCTCCTCACTTGCCTTTCTCCACCTCTGCCTGCTACCATCTGATCCTTCCTCCCATTTCCCCTCTTCTTCATTTCACCCTCCTCTTCCTCGGAGCCTTTTGTGCTGAGAGCAGAGCAGCTGCTCCTCTCCCAGCCCTGACACACTGAACAAGGAAAACAAAAATCAAGATGCAGAGGGCTCATGCAGGAGGAAAGGACAAAACCTGACCCTCAGCAAGAGCTGCTCAGTGTGGTGCAAAATATAGCTGGAAAGTCAGGGAGAGAGACAGAGACTTTGCAGTGACCAATTGTTACATGCATGTATTTGCCTGGTACCGTTAGCTGAACTGTTTGGAAGTTCTGTTTTGTGAAGGATTTTTGAGCTTTGGCTTTGTTCCAAATTGGAGCAAAAACTGAAAATGTCTCAATTCTCTGTGAAGGAAAAATTGGCCCCGGGGGGAGGGGAAGGGGGGAGAACTGGGTTGTTCAAAACATTTTTTCAATTTCAATAATTTTATAAGTCTTTAGTATCATTTCCAACATTATGGTACATCTCTTGATAAAAAATAAAATAATTCAAAATGAAAAGTCATTTCCAAGTGGAAATGGTTTTGTTCTGAAAAGCTAGACGCAGGCTGTTTTGACATTATCAGAAGTTTCTTCTGTGACTTTTGTTTAGTTGTGTTCCTCCCCCAAACAAATGTCTAGTTAAATCGGCCCAGTACTGGAAAGCACTTCATTTTGACAGATCTGCACTTCCAGCGGAACTTGGTCCTGTCCACGGTTCTCCAGCCAGCTCTAGCCGTCAGTGGCAGACTGTTTCCAGACTCCAGACACAAGAGCTAGTTACTGGATGGCTTGGTTCAAATACTGCCCTTCTCTCTGCCCTGCAGTGAGTCGTTCGCCCTAAGCCGTGCTCTCTCATTAAACATCCGATCAGCCTGCAGGGCTGGCAGAACAATCCTGTGGTGCATTTTGTGGAAATTTGCTAATAAATGGTCTAGTTCATGTATATATTTTTTCATTATTTATCCAGTGTTACTGACTAGCTAAGCAAGTCCAGTGTCGCCCTGCAGCTCCCTGGCTCAGGTTCTGGCTGTTCTGGTAAAGACCCACAGCTAAGAAAGCCCCAGCACCCGTCCTGGAGAGCAATGTCCCGGAACTGACAGTCAGAGCGACTGTCGCCCTAGGCGGGGGAAGATCAGGGGTTTCCTAGATGACGGGCCCAGAGCATTTGAGGCTTTCAATAACGTGCAAAGCAGCACAGAGCACTGGGAGACACATGCAGAACAACTTGTCCCATGGAGGACACAGCTTCTGCATCCGTTCCAAGACTGGCCCGAATCAAGAAGGATGCAGCAAACCGGCTTGGAAGTGACCCAGGTGCAGTTCATGGTGCTGAGGCCTGCATCCAATAAGGACTGCAGGGACCTGGTTGGCTTTCGATGCAAAAGGGCAAATCAGGGCACCCCCAATACCTGAAGTTGCCTGCAGGACCCCAAATCATAGCAGCAAAGCGAGTGAGTGACGCCAGGTGGGACCCAGCGAGACTCTGAGATACTTAATTCTTGCCCCTCCTCCACAGCCACAGTGATTTTCGGGCAAGTCAGCCTGGACCGAACAAAATGTAGATGTGTCCGTGGAGAAAGGAGGTGGCGCTCACTGGATACATCTGTCTCCTGAAAAGCCTTCCAGCTGAAGCTAGCAGGTGATTTACTGAGCAAAGGTCTAGTTACCACCTGCCTGAGAGAAGCTGGCACCTTTCCTTCTGCAGGTCGAGTGAAGTGTGGACGCAGCAATCCCCCCCAGTGCAGGCCAGGAGAGTCACTGATCCAACACTCCTGCTGAAAGCTGAAGATCGCAGCCCGTCTCCAGCCATCTTACGTGGAACTGGCAGACAGCCTGAGCAGCACGTGTATGTGTGTCCCCTCGAGGGAGGTTTGTCAGTGACGTACCGTGGGTCTATGGCCCCCGGGGGCCAATACTTGTATTTGTGCCCCACCTCTCAGCTGCGGCAGCAATGGCAGAGCCCCATGCGGGAGTCTGCAGGCCCATTTCCCCCTGTCCCCCACTCCCTCCCCACTGTGGGGGCAGCGGGTGCAGTGAGGAGCAGAAGTCACTGTGGCAGATGCCTCTGGGCTGCCCGGCAGTGGAGAAGGGGGCATGACGGGCTGTCCCCGAGCCCCGGTCTTAGGTTGGCTGCCTGGCCCCTGCGTGGCCAGAATACCCACGGTTCCCTCGTTGCACCCAGCGCAGGGCCGGAGGGGCCGGGAGAACGCTTGCTCCCTGTGCAGCGGGTGCCCCAGCTGGGATTGGATGGCCACCGGGGATGTCAAAGCCTGGCGGCCCCTGGCCCCCTGCAACAGCAGGGGGCTGCTCCTCCGAGGAGGGCCCAGCAGGTGCCCCCTCCCCCCCAGGCTGGCACCCCGGGATGTGGCCCCCTCGAACACCTCCCCGTTGGTACCCACTGAGATCTGTCACCATAGAGGTAGCCAGTTGTGTCGAGCTGGAGAAGGCTTGTTCCCGAGGTGAACCGGGAATTTCTCCCAGTGAAAAGCCCCAGCTCTGATTCCAAGCAGAGGCATTCTCGACTCACCACTGTTCTCCACCCCTAGCGGCCCTGCTGGCCAGCACTTTAGGGCTGCCATAGTGGAGGCGGAGGAGCATCTATTTTCTCCACAAAGCTGTGACATACCATTTCCATGATTTCTTCTGTCTCAGCCAACCAGACCTGGACTGCAACTCCCACCAGTGGCGACTAGATGCACCCCTCCCTCTACAGCTGCTTCAGGACACCTGCAACCAACCCCCCCCCCGCGCCCTCCCAGGGGACATAAAAGGGTGGGTTAAAGGGAGAGGAGTGCATTTTGGAGGCACCATGTTGCTAGCCATAAGCAAAAGATGGAGAGATTGTCCCACCATCCAGTCTTCTGCATTAGGCCAGGCCAAAAGTCAGTCACCACAGACAGTTATTCTGGGGTACGGTGGCCTCCCTGCCTGTGGGCAAACCCTGAATGAAGCCAGCATCTCCGTTGACCTGGGCACTGTTACTTTCACATTTTCCAAGTGTTATTTCCCCGCACATCCTGATTCCATAGCAGCATGACTCTGGCTGGCCCAGTGGAGGGCGTCACTGCATGGCTGGGTCACTGCCTGGTGGCCCCAGTTTGCATTTACACTCGAAACATGACAACTAAAGTATTTGCCGGTGCTATGATCAAGCAAAGGGGAAAGATGCTCTTAGAGGCAACATCTGGTCTCCATGGCACTTAAACAACAATAACTATGGGAATGGAAGGGAAAAACCCCACCTTTTGTCCAGTGAGGGATTCCCCAGAGGCTCCGTCCTTCCCTTGCCAGATCTAAGTCACTTCCATAAAGCCAATGGGAATGACTCGTCCCTTCTGGGGGTACAGTCAGACCCCTGATTTCTTAATAGGGGTCCTGTTTCCATATGTAGTGACCAGCCTGTGATCAGACACGATTTGCTCACTCCACACCCCCTTTGCCCCCATCTCTCTCTCTTGCATATGGTGAAATCTGGAAAAACCAGCTCATCCACTAGAATGGGGCTTCGGTCACACAGTTACCCAGTGACCTAGATCCAGCATTCAGACTGCCTAAGCCTCAGACGTCTGATTGGGAGTCTTGGTTTAGCCCAGCATAAAGATCCAGATCGGAGAGCCAACATCGCTTTGCTCTCAGACCATCCCTCATGTGTCCGTCCTGCAGAAACCACCCACCTCTGTGCCTGGAGCAGTTAATATTTATTTAGCAGGTTTTTTTTCTCTTTAACTGCTAGCACTCAGCCAATCCAGTTCGGAGACCAGGTCTGGGCCGAGCAAGGCATCCTGATGAGAGCTGGAGGCACGGCAGGACCACACCATGTCTAGCTGCAGCATTGACTGAACATCACACTGGTGACATTGTCACAGCGGGTGCAGAATTTGGGTTCTGAACGTAAGACACAGCGGAGGCACTCCAGATCAGTGGCTGCTTCTGTTGGCCCTACAGACGTGCCAAAGGTTCAGCTCGAGAGACCCCGCCTGCAGTGTGTCTGGCTGGCAGCAGGCCTGAAGTAGGAGAGCCGCAGTTCAAGAGTTAATAGAACCCGCACTCTCATCTCTGGTGAGCCAGTGCTATTTGGCCCTATTCTAATACAAGTTTGTTTATTACATTTATGCCCAGTGCTGCTTATAACCCCTGTGGCGGAGGATGGGATTTTAATCACAAGATAGTAAGACCACAAGAAAACAGGCTGATTTATTATTCTAAGCAGGGAAGGAAGTGGGACGGGAAAGACAACGAGATCTGGGGGGAGCCAAACAAAATGACCTAGTGACGTCTGGATGCTTTCCCAATGCTCTTCTCTCAGCGCCCAGTAGCGAAAGCGTGATACAGACGCACCGCACTCTGCTCTGTCCCAACTGGGCACTGTATGCTGGTACAGTATGGACACACCGCACCCTGAAAGTCTGGTTTAATTTCCTCCCAAAATAGTGTCCTTTCTCTTGGAGAAGAAAGGAGAAGTGTCCCTGGACAACAAGCAGCATTCCGGTCATTCCCAGCTCCCAAAGCAAGGCTTCGCAGGATGTCAGAAAGAACCATTCTGCAGGGCACATACCTGCCCAAAGACACAACGAACGGCTGCTCTCTGTAACTCGCTGGGCTGGGAGAAATTCCAAGAACCAAAGAATAACTTCTCTGTGACTCACTGCAAGCACCAGCCCCTGTCATTCGAATCAACCCCAGCCAATGGTTTGCAGTTTCCATGGTAGGAAATGTGTGTTCCGCTGAGTTTGGGAGACGCTGGCATGTGGGGCAGGTGCAAACTGCCTGATTTCATGCTCAGGTATTTGCCGTTCAGCAGTGCAGCATAAGAGGGATGGGATCTCTACGCCGTCTGCAAGGGACTTATCGTCACAACCCCCCAGAGGAAGGTCAGGCTCTTATCTCATTACACTAGGCCACCAAGGCACAGAGAGACAAAGGGCTACATCCACACTAGGCACCTACCTGCCATTCGAGGTACCGTGGAGATCCTTGCCCCACCCTGCAGCACTTAAAATCTCTCACCACCTACCCTTCCCCCATGGACATCCCCTAGGCTCCAAGCTTGTGCCCATGAGCCACACACAGCCCGTCACTCAGTGTAGGTGTCTGCGAGCACATCTAACCGCAGACAGAACTGCTGGAGGAGATCTCCCCGGTGCCAGCCTCTGGTCTAGTGCTTCTCAGGGCTCTGGAGCAGGTCTTGGACAAGCTCTCTACTAAAGCTGTCCCGCTGCATAGCAATGATTAATGAGGTTTTGGAGCAGGGGGCTTGGCTCCACTCTCCTACCACCCAGGGGAATGCCCCAGCCATGGGGCTACAGAGTCAGCCTCTTGCTTTTTCTCTCAGTGAATGAATATTGAATTATTTAAACAAAGTGGAACAGGCAAAATTCACACACAGGCGCGCAAGCTCGCATGGCCCCCCATCGCCTGTTTGTGGTGCTTAGAGCGTGCCCAGCGTCACAAGCAGGCAGGGGAGGGAATTGAAAACAGTTCCAGAGAGCCCTGCCGTGGGGCTATTGGCTGGAATGGGGGGATCTCTCCCTGGTCTGTCCACAAGAACCAGCTGACATGGCTGAGGTGCCCATCCTCAGCCATGAATCCCAAGCAGAGCGAGGTGCCCAGCCACCTCTGAGGGGCCGGGTTCAGGTCTCACCCCCATGCTCATGGTTTCCTATCGGCAGCTCCTGCGCTAGCATCTCTGAATCCCTTCCTTGGGATCTTACCTCCCCCATACAATACGTGAGGAACCTGGCACCTAACTCAGGGCCGTGAATGCCACTGGCTGGCAGCCACCTAGGAGTTGAGCCTCACAGTGCCGGGTGTTGTCATGTCTGAGTCCCCTTAGTGAATCCAGCCCTCAATGACATTCCCACGGTCGTGCACAAAGCTGGTCACAAAGCTGGGAATTAAATCCAGGCCTCCGGCACCCTAGCTAGTCCCCTACCCTCGCAGCCAGGACCAGCTCACAAGTCAACTAACTGCAAGATTTGGCGGAGCAGGAAAATGTTCTCCATTGGCCTGCCATGGCTGAATGAGCTTGTTCTTTTCATTCACACCAGCTGAGAGGAGAATTCTTTGTATGGTCTAAGAGGTGCATTCACTGGGATATTGTCCTCAAAGGGAAAGATGCTGGAACGTATCTGATCCTCTAAAAGCACTAGTGTAGGAAACCTGAAGGGTAAGAAAACTTGCACGGCTTCAAAGAAAACATCTGGCTGCTAATTCTACTCCAGATCATCTAGCTATCTCCCCTGGCCATCAGCGCCTTTGCATGTGAGCATCATCTGAGTAATTAAAAAGGACCAACCAATACAAAGAACATTTCTCAGTTGCTAGGCAAAGTCTGCCTGGAGTTTTTTGTAGATCTCTGCTTGGGAGCTTCCCTGTGCTGGGAAGCACACACAGGGCAAGGGGTGGCAAACCAGCAGGGGTGTGGGGGCAGTGTTATTATTTTAACAGTGAAACAACTATTACGAGGAGCTTTGGTGAGAGGGCAGAAATGCTCTGATCCAGCAGGCTCTGTCCAGCACCCCTGCTTTGTCCATGTTACCCCAAAGCTGAATGCCCAGAGGACTGCCTGCTGGTACATGATGCCCCTCCTTGCAGCAGGCTCCCCTGTTTCCCAGGCACTGAATACACCTGCCTGCTTAGATGTTGGCCAGAGGCCCTCTGGCTGCGCTATGGGAACTGCAGAAGAGGGGCCCCTACCACACTGCCCGGAGGAAGCAGATTTCCATGGCCCTCTCTTCTGCTGGCAAACCTTGTGCTATGTGGCCTGGTATCAGCCTCCTAACCATTGTCTCTCCATCTTTTCATGGGAGAGATTTAGCCCTGAGGCTGCATCTCAAAGATAACTGCTAACCTGGGAATATTTACACAGGTTTCTCCCCTGCTTCTTGTTCCTGGAGCTGTGCCAAGCTGCCTGTGGTTTGTGGCCCACAATAACAACGTGACAGCAGGAGATATTATTTGTTTAACTGCTTCTTCTATCTATGCTGTTGCTTGCAAAACCCCTAAGATTGACCAGCCAGGGCTGAAGACGTTTCTGAAATCGACTAGCCCCTTTCCAAGGGAAGGTGCCGATGTGCTGAGCCCAGCTAGGTTGGATGGAACTGGCTCTCTCTTGCTGCCCAGGGAGAGGTTTCCTTCCCAGGAGGCTAGGTTTACTCCCACACCTCACTTCTCTTTTGAGTGGAGAAGCCGTTGGATTTGACCAGGTGGGCAGCTTGGAATTGGCTCCATTCTCTCTGAGTGGATGAGATGTCTGGCCCCTGTCCCTGGGCCTCTTACCCCTAAATGCTGGATCTTGATTAATCTAGGGCTCACCCCCCCCAGCTCTGGAAGTGCATACAGAGCCATACAGAAGCTGGCAAATGACGCTGATGTTACCTGCGTGTCAGAATGCAGCCCCGGATGATGGACAGCAGCAGGAATCTCAACAAATGTGGCCCTAAGAACATGTAAACAGGGGCGGGTGCCACATCCTCAGCGCCTGGGCTGCTGCAGTGTGATGTGCTCTGGTGGGTGGGAGCCTCCTCTCAGGTCACTGAGCAGCAGGCAGCACGGCACATTCCTGGCTCCTCTCCCTCTGAACGGCAGGTTTTGAGCAACCAAAGGCACTTTGCTAAATGTTCATGAGATGCTCCCCACTGCACATGAACCTGGCCCAGCCCTCGTCCCTTGATCTCCTCCCCAGGGACCTTGCACATCTGGACCATAGCAGCTCTGGGGCTGGTTTTACTTTGCTGGCAGAGTTCTCTTTCACTCCAAGCCTGGCCAGTCCTTCTTCCACGGCTACGGCCACAGGGAGCCCAGCTCTGCCCTGCTGAGGGCTGCACTGGCCGTTTGCCAGGAGCCAGAGGGCTGCAGCTCAAGCCAGACTGTCCTGCCCAGAGGGAGATGCCAGAGGACTGTGCTCCTTTAAAGCGGCTAGTCCCCTCCCACGGCCACTAGCAGGAGACAATCAGAACAACAGGTATGCTCCTGGTGCCCTCCCCCCGGGCATCCCCCGCCCCCCGACTCCTGTGTCCTGCTGCTGCCCTCGTCTATGCTGTGGCCACGTTCAGCCCGTGTGGAGGCAGGCTGCGGGGTTGCATGTGAGTAGCTCACACCATCGGCCCAGGTAAGAGCTGAAGCCAAGGCCCAGGGAGGCCTGGCTCTGATGACGTGCTGGGTGAGCAGACATGAGTTGCTGGGCAGTTTCAGTGGCTGGTCGTGCCCAGGGACTCTCCAGTGAGAGCGTTAAGGAAAAGCATGAGCTAACCGTACCCTGGGGCACAGCCAGAGCGAGCCGCCAGAGGAGGGGAGGAGAGGTGCCAGGCTCACGCTCCTGGTATCCCTGCGGGATCTAAGCCCTGAATTGCAGCGTCTCATGGCATGAGAGAGCATCACTTTCCTTTCCTTAATTCCTTCTTGTGAAGAGAACAGGGACTTTTGTGCCTGAGTCTGCCTGGATTCTTGCAAATCAGAAGTGAAACACCACGCTGGGAAAGCCACGGGTTTCACTGCTGCTCAGAATAGCTGCTCTCGGCTGTTGTTTGTTGGGTTTGGTTTGCTTATAAACTGCTGCTGTTCGTTTTTTATGACCAAGATAGGGAGGTCAGGAAATCAGCATTGGTTTCTGTTATCTAGAGCCTAGCCATGCAGAGGGGGGAAGAGGGCGACACAGTTTGGGAGTCTATACATGGAAACCAGTATGTTTTATCACTCCAGCCCCTTGGGTCAAATATTTGTGAGCCCTCTGAAGGGTCACACCTGCTCCTTTCTGATGCTGGTTTTTCAAACTTGTTAATAATGTTTAAGCAGCTTGGGGAGGCGGGTCTCACCTACTCCTCTCCTGCAGAACTTTGCAGGCAATTTCCATCCTTAATTCATCTCCTTGGTTAGCGTAGAGCCTACTGCAGCGATAGCACTCCTGCTGTTCCCCGGGATAACAAGGGCCGCACCTCCTCAGCTGAGGAGCTATTTCATCACACATTGCACAGAGCACTACAGAGAGCTCACGGGAGGTTTCCCTCCCATGCTGGGGTGACTGATGTCTCCCGAGCCCAGCTGGGTACCCCATCTTCCTGATTACACCTTCCCAATCGCCCAAACCCCTCCGGGTGGTGACCCTTCTAGCCAAGAGGTTGAGCCTCCACTCTCGGCTTGGCCAGCAGGCTCACCGCAGAGCACAGCAGGGTAGTGTGTGGCTGAGTGCACTGACACCACAGCATTGCTGGCCCCCATCAGTCCAGGAGGTGAGAGACCAGGACTGTGACCCTGGGGCACCACAGCCACACACCCCCAGTGTCCCCAGCCAAAGCAGCAGCCTTCGGCTGGCAAGCGGATTGCTCTCAAAGTCGTCCATGTGCCCTGGTGCTGGCTGCCAGCCTGACCACCTGGGTGTCCTGCACACACAGAGTCAGGGCCCGCATGCTGGCACCACCTGAATGGAGGAGATTGCAACAGAGAACATCGCCATCCCAAGGAAACCTGCTATGAAATCCTGCACCGGGAGAGATGCTGAGAACCTGCAGTCCCACACGTTGCGATTGCCACTGACCATTTCTACAGCACCAGCAAAATGCACAAGCCAACTGTTTCCAAAGCAGTGACTGGTCCTGGCTGCCTGCATTTTTGGGCAACCAGCCTGGGACATTCAGTGTGAGACATCCCAACCGGGACATGCAGCCTGGTACACTTGATGAGAAAAATCCCAAGCAGTGCATCCAGCTTGGCACCCCCAGTGTGAGACAATCCAACCAGTGCACACCAGGGCATGGAAAAGAGGCGATTGAGGGAGGCCATGATAGCGACCTTCAAATACTTGAAAGGCTGCCATAAAAAAGATGGAGAAAAGTTGTTCTGTCTTGCCACAGAGGCAGGATGAGAGTCAGTGGCTTCAAACTACAGGACAGCAGATTTAGATTAAATCTCAGGAAAAATCATCCTACCTGTCGGAACAGTGGGCAATGGAATGGACTGCCTTGTGGAAGCTCCTTTACTAGATGTTTTCCAAAGGAGGCTTGATAACTACCTGTCTCGAGTGGTTCAACACAACACCACAGCAAATCCTGCATGTTGGCAGGGGTCACACTAGACGGCCCTTGTGGACTCTTCTAACCTGCGGGGTCCTGGAGTCTAGGATCCTAACGCAGCCTGTGCCCTTCCCCATGGAGCCTAGGTCCTAGGGCCTCATCCCAGGAGCTGCTGAGCACTTAGGAGGACGTCATCCAGTGAGTCCCTCCCACCACATTTAGCAATTCCCCCTGCAGCGCTGAGCCATGTGGGAACCAACAACAGGACTTTGTAGGAGGCACTTGACAATTATAAAAATGTGTATTGAGCATGCAGGAGTGAAAGCAGGAAGGACGAAGCACAATTGTATTTGCAGCTAGCAAGAGATGTGAAGGGTAACAAGAAGGGCAACTACAGGTATGTTAGAAACAAAAAGAAAGTCAGGGAAATTGTGGGCCCCTTACTGAATGGGGGAGGCAACCTAGTGACACATGGTGTGGAAAAAGCTGAAGTACTCAATGCTTTTTTTGCCTCTTACTTCACAGACAAGGTCAGCTCCCAGACTACTGCACTGGGCCACACAGAATGGGGAGAAAGTGAACATCCCGCAGTGGTGAAAGAACAGATTCAGGACTATTTGAAAGACTGGACATACACAAGTCCCTGGAGCCGGATGCAGTGCATCCACGGGTGCTGAGGGAGTTGGCAGATGTGATTGCACAGCCATTAGCCATTATCTTTGAAAGCTCGTGGCTATTGGGGGACGTCCTGGATGACTGAAACAATGCAAATATAGTGCCCATCTTCAAAAAAGGGAAGGAGGATCCAGGGAATTATAGGCCGGTCAGCCTCACCTGAGTCCCTGGAAAAATCATGGAGCAGGTCCTCAAGGAATCCATTTTGAGACATTTGGAAGAGAGGAAGGTGACCAGGAACAGTCAGCATGGATTCACCAAGGGTAAGTCATGCCTGAACAACCTGATTGCCTTCTATAAAGAGGTGACTGGTTCTGTGGATGTAGGGAAAGCAGTGGATGTGATATACCTTGACTTTAGCAAAGCTTTTCATACAGTCTCCCACAGTATTCTTATCAGCAAGTTAAGCAGTATGGGTTGGATGAATGGATTATAAAATGGATAGAGAACAGACTAGAGCATAGGGCTCAATGAGTAGTGATCAATGGCTCCATGTCTAGCTGGCAGCCAGTCACAAGTGGAGTGCCCCAGAGGTCGGTCCTGGGGCCAGTTTTGTTCAACATCTTCATTAATGATCCGGATTATGAGGTGGATTGCACCCTCAGCAAGTTTGCAGATGACACTAAGCTAGGGGGAGTGGTAGATAAGCTGGAGGGTAGGGATAGGATACAGAGTGACCTAACCAAATTGGAGGATTGGGCCAAAAGAAATCAGATGAGGTTCAACAAGGATAAGTGCAGAGTCCTGCACTTCGGACAGAAGAGTCACATGCACAGCTACAGGCTGGGGACCAACCGGCTAGGCAGCAATTCTGCAGAAAAGGACCTGGGGGACAAGAAGCTGGATCTGAGTCAGCAGTGTGCCCTGGTTGCCAAGAAGGCTAATGGCATATTGGGCTGCATTAGTAGGAGCATTGCCAGCAGATCACAGGAAGTGATTATTCCCTTCTATTCAGGTCACATTTGGAGTATTGTGTCCAGTTTTGGGCCCCCCACTACAAAAAGGATGTGGACAAACTGGAGAGTCCAGCGGAGGGCAACAAAAATGATGAGGGGGCTGGGGGACATGACTTATGAGGAGAGGCTGAGGGCACTGGGCTTGTTTAGTCTGCAGAAGAGATGAGTGTGGGGGGGATTCGATACCAGCCTTCAACTTCTGAAAGGGGGTCCAGGGAGGATGGAGCTAGGCTGTTCTCAGTGGTGGCAGATGACAGAACAAGGAGCAACGGTCTCAGGTTGCAGTGGGGGAGGTCTAGGTTGGACATTAGGAAAAACCTTTTCAGTAGGTGGTGGTGAAGCACTGGAATGGGTTACCTAGGGAGGTGGTGGAATCTCCATCCTCAAAGGTTTTTAAGGTGCGGCTCAACAAAGTCCTGGCTGGGATGGTTTAGTTGACGTTGGCCATGCTTTGAGCTGGGGGTTGGACCAGATGACCTGCTGAGGTACCTTCCAAACCTCATCTTTCTGATTCTATGAATTCACAGGGCCAGGCCCTTCATGGAGAGACTCCAAGGGCACTGTTGTCCATGTGCTCTCCAGGGCCTTTCCAATGGACGGTGTCTCATTCTGAGTTTGAGAAGCTTTTCTGCTGACAGTTGTCTTGCACATGAGTCACTTTAGACCTGCTCATAGCTTCTGCCATGGTCACCACCACATCCCTGCCAGGCCTCCTGTTCTGGGGAGATGACAACTGGATGGACGAATGGGCTGTCTTCTGAGTTTGTGGCAGATGATTAAGCAAGATACAGATGGAGCGACCAGCTGCCCAGGAGGATGCCTCTCACCCTCCTTAATGCATGTTTTCATTTGTAAGCTGAGGGGTGCATGTGACACACCCGCAGCCGGCTCTTTACAGACCTGCTTGCACGTCGCCCTAAGACCTGAGCCTGGGCAGGCGTCTGTACTCTAAAGCTCAGTGCAAAACACAGGCCAGGAATGCCACATTCCTCAGGAGTGACAGGACCAGGGCGATCCAGGCCTTGTCTACACCGCAAAGTGTTCCTGGCAAAACTTGCCTTCTGCTGGCACAGCCTTGCACATCACCATGCTCAATCCGGAGTCCTGCTGGCAAAACCCTGCCCTCTCTGGGCAAAGCTAAACCAGTTTCCCAGGTGACAGAAATGCAAGGCCTGTGTAAACACAGACATACCGGCACCGGCACAACCAGGCCTCCAGCAGCAAGCCGGCAATGAGCCTGGCCCAGCAGCTCTGATCTCGCTGGATGAATTTTTCAGCTCTGCTGCCCCGGGGTCACCGTTCGAAATCCCCAGTGTGTTTGGAAATAACTCCTGCTAGCCCCCCTTGCAAGCGCGTGTGGCCAGGCTGGATCCCACTCACCCTCATGCTGCTGCACGGCCTACGAGGGAGGGCCTAGCTTTCCTCGACCTGTTGGAGGGACGTGTGTGGGGCAGATGCAGCACTCGCTGATGTTCTCTTGGTGGGGGAGGCTGCTACGCAGAAGCAATGGTGGATTGCAAGTCTCCATGTTTTTATACACCCCTCAGCTGGCAAAATGTCTGGAGCCACAGTACTTATCTTCTGCTGTCTGGTCTCCCCAGCCCCACCCCCGACAATGGGTCTGTCTGTCTGTCTGTCAGTGACCCTAGCAGGGGTATCCTTTCACATCTGCAAAGTGCCGCAGCAGAATAAGGTGGCAAAAGACAAGAAGCAGAGCAGACCTGTTCTCCTGACTGATCCAGACTGCCTGGCCCCGAACCTGGCAGACTTGGGACTGGTGGTAGCATATGATCGAGGAGAGACAGACACGCCACAAGGGGCACACACACGTCGTGCCATCCTTAAAACAACAGCTCCCAATGCTAGAACTCACTATCGACCAAAGCACCCCACAGCCAGCACCCAGCAGCTACTGCCGAGCCTGGAGAAGAATCCCATCGGCTCGGGCCAGGCACACCTTGCCCCAGGATGCCTTAGGGCTTTGTCATGTTCACTTCCAAGTGGCCCAAGCAAGGGGGCTCTTGTCATGATCTGCAGCCAAGCAGTTCTTACAGCCCGGCTGAATTCCATGATATCGGGTCCACCTTTCCCTTTCCTTCGTCCCAGCCGCTGCTCCGAGTCCTGCCTCCAGGTACCCGTGAAGGGATTCCTCGCTCTGCCTCCAGGTACCCGTGAAGGGATTCCTCGCCCTGCCTCTGGCTACCTACCACTCTTCATCAGCTGTTACTGCGACTCCCGCCACCATATCCCCCCTTAGTCATCAGGGCTAAATATGTTCTGCTGCCGTTCCTGGATGCCCGGGGTTCTGCAGTGGAGGAAGGTGATGGCCAAGGAAGAGACATGACGAACACTCTGAGTTGGATGGTGGTAAATAGGTGGCGAGTCTGTCTCTCAGCCTGGCTTTGCTCCACTTCCACTGAGTTTCCGTGACACAGCAGATGATGCAATCAGCAATCACCGCCCCCAGAATGGAGACTGCCATTTAATCCCATCGGTGACAACGTAAGCATGCAGCATTTCCTTTATCACAGATGTGCCAAGGTGGAGCTGGATTGGGCCATGCATTTCCAGCTGACACATCATCCCAGCCTGCCGCTGTTCAAAGGACAGTGCCCACTTCAGGCATGAATGTCTGCTCTGCAAGCTCCATCGTGAAAAGCCAGTTTGAAATAGCCACACTTCCTGCAGCAGCAGGGCCAGTCGCATCAGGTGACCTGAGACCTGTGCGTTGTTATTGTCAGTATGTTAGGACATCGTACGCCCGAAGACACTCTGGGTATGTCTGCCCTGCAGCTGGGAGTGCGCTTCCCAGGGCGGGTAGACAGATGTGCTAAAAATAGCCGTGTATCGGGGGTAGCAGAGGTTGCTGCTCAGGCTAGCCACATGGGTACAAACCCCGCAGAAGTCCTGGGTGGGGGCTGGAACAGCTAGTTGGAGCCACAGCCTGCACTCTCCCCGCTACGTGGCTATTTCTATCTCGTTAGCTCGAGGAATGCTAGCGTGTCCGTCTACCTGTGCTGGGAAGCCCACACCTAGCTGCGGTATACACAGCCCCTGGGAAATCACAATAATTCAGATAGATAAAACCAGGAAGGAGCACAGCTGGTCAGAAAAATATATGTCAATTTCACGAAGAATGCCAACAGAAATGAGCATTTTTCATTTCACCTGAAATTGTCTTTTTTTTGGGCCAAAAAATCTGGGCAAAAGTTGTTCTGGTTCGGTGTGGGGGGAGGGAAACTCGTTTACTTAAAACTTTGTTCCCACCAGTCATGCTAGAGCCTTCTTGCTGCCCTCACAATACACCCCCTCCGAGGTGCCTTGGCCCAGATCCTCACAGGGTTTTAGGCACCTAACTCTTATTGAAACCAATGGGAGTTAGGCACCTAAATGCTCTTGGGGATCTGGGCCTTTCAGCAAATCCCTTCATTAGGCCTCAGCTCTCATCTGCTGTTATACGGGATCCTTCGCCCAAGTCCCAGTCCTCATCTATGATGGGGCCCAGGGTAACCCGGGGCTCAGCCCCAGATCTGAAGCATGCTTTACTGGAGCCATGTGGTCACACTAAGGCCCACAAAAGAGCTTGGTCCAGCCAGAGGAGAAGGATGAAGCAGGAACACTCCACACTAGGCAGGAGAAGTGCTCCACCTGGAAAGCAATGGCCTTCTGCTCTCTCTGCCCAGATCAGCTCACAGGAAATACTTCGGTGTTGTTCCTGGCTAATGTTCTTCCCCAGCCTCAGACAGCAGCGTTTTGGGCTGTACCAGGGACTACTTCTTGGTGACAAGGGGGTGCTGGCCACGAGATCATGCTCTGGAGCGAGCCATCACAGAAGCAATTGCTGATCTGAAAGGGCCTACAGTCCCAGTCCAGACGCAGCGCTGTTTCATGTTAGCCCAATGTGACAGCTGCCCTGCCCCACTGCCCAGGCGCTGTCCGGTGCTAATTAGCTGCCAGCCACCCGGTTTGTTTTCAGGAATCCTGAGCTGATGAATAACAGAAATAGGAACCTGACAAACAGGTCCTGGTCCCCTCGATTCCAGCCCCATGTGCACCGGCTCGACGCTGGCTCTGAGTCACGCAGCCCATTTCTCCCACAGCATCACTCAGGGGAGCAACAGTGAGCTCTCCCCAGGCTCGGCAGCTTCCCCAGCTAACAGGCTCCAGCGTCTTTCCCTGCTCACACCTGAGGGCTGCAATGGGCGTCTCAGCTCTCTGTTCTGTGCTCTGAGGCCCTGGCCCTTTGAGGGGCAAATGAAAGAAGTGCCTCCCCGCCTGCCAAGGACCAAACGTGGGGCAGGGTTGGACCGAGGGGCAGCTAATAAATCACTGGGGCAGGAAATGTCAGCTGAGACACAGGGCCCACTGTGCAATGACTCCCGCTGCTGAGGGAAATGACCTTGTAGGTAACAAAGACACAGGGGGAGGGGGCATCACGTGTAGGCAGCCTGGTGGGATCTCTAGGGCTGGAAGGCAAGACATCCCTCAAAAGAGGAGGTCTGGTTAGGGCTGGACCCTGATCCCAGCAGTTAGTGTCAAACTTCAAGGACAGCAGAATGGCCCCTCCAAGGCTACGCCAACTCCAGCCTTTCTCTGCAACGCTCCCCCAGGGATTGCAATGGGGCGGGCAGCAGCCTAGGCCAGACACACGTCTTCTTCTCATCGCCTCAGCCAGCCCTGCTCTGCCTGTGGCCGCTTCTCTACACTGGCCCCTCCCAATAGCCACCCCTGGGGCTGCAGCCCTGCTCATTCAGTGTGGGAGACCACGGAAACAGCTAGTGTAGACAGGGCCGAAGGGCAACAGTTATTGAGCCAAATCCAGAACTACCTGGCCCTGCGAGGCCCACGGTTTGCACTGGGGCCAGATGTGCTGAGCACCCATGCGAATTTGGCCTGAGTGTGTTTCCATTTCCAGGTGGGACGAGTCTCCCCTGGGCAGAGACAAGGCTTGACAGGACATTGGGACAGACAGGAGCACAAATGTCTGATCGCTATGCACGAACCCAGGAACCAGCTCCGGCTGGGCAAGTCACCGTCAGACAGCAGACCAGGCTGGGCGCTCTCCTGAGCCTGGCGCTGTTTGCCAAGGATCCTCCGTGCTCATCCTGCCCGCACACCCCTGTATCAAACACGTCTGCAATGCTGTAGAGCAAGCTCACCCCGAACACTACAGCGTTACCCTGGGAGCAAGTGTCTGCTCGTGGCTGGGAAACCTGCAGCTCTTGTTCAGGATGACTGGAAAAGGTCCCTGTGGCTACAGAAGCTGGGGTCTTCCAGCACTGATCAGAGCGACCTGGGAATCAGCGAGAGGGGTCGCTGATGGCAACATGCTCCCATCCCAGATCTCCAGCAGCTGAACACTGAGCTGAGCACAGGGTCTCTCCCTCTGCTCTGCAGTCAGTCTGGGGTGCAGCATAGGGCCTCGACACTTCCCAGGAAGAAATCCCAGGCAGGCGTCCAGTGCCCAGGCCTCAAACAAACATGTCCACACGAGAAACTTGAGTAAGGGGTCGAGGGTCTTCCCGGTCCGAAATGGGCCCGATCCCTGCCCCAGTCTGTGCAGGGCACCCCTGCCATGGGAGCATGGGAGTTTTCCAGGAGTAATTCCTAGTGTGGAGCAGGCCTTAGCGTGCAGGGGCATAGCACGGCACAGCTGGCGTCTCCATGTCTATGGCCTGGTCCACACTAAAGCGCTGGCTCTCCCCAGCGACGTTGCTCAGAGGCGTGAAAAATCCACACCCGAGTGACACAGTTAAGCCAACCTACCCCCCAGTGCAGAGAGTGCTGAGTCGATGGAAGAATTCATCCCTTGACCTACCTGCTGCCTCTAGGCGAGGGAGGTTACCTGTGCCACGGGACAATCCCTGTCAGTGCAGGGAGACCTACAGCGCAGCGCTAAAGCCTTCGCTACACATCAGTTGCTGGGTTTAACCAACACTGGAGTTTAAACGTATTTAATTAAACCAGCCTGAACTGCGGGTGGAGGCATTTCACTTTACAAACAGCCGTTATCCTTATCTAACCCAAGAGAGGCCAGCTGCAGGGTCACGGAGGGGGTTGGTATCTGCTCAGTGAAACTGATGTAAAACCAACTGCAGTGAAACTGGTGCAGCCTGTGCACACAGGGCAGATCTGCACAGGGGCCAAGAGGCTGCAGGTCCTTCCCCGGGCCGGGGACTGCTGGCACCGCAGGACGCAGTCTGGCTGCTGACTGTCCCCCCCGCAAGGTACACCAGGCTGGGGTTGGCCACTGACCAGTGGCAAAGCGTCAGCGGGTGAGACCCGCTCTGGAGCCACTTCACACCCTGTCAGTCCTGCCGCCCTGGTGCCTCCACAGAGGAGCAGGCAGCTGAGAGCCTCCCTGGTGAGCCTGCCTGCCTCCCTCTCAGCGCCTCTGTGCCTTTCCACACGTGAGCTCCTCACTTGGACAGGCAAGAGCAGCACGTTGCCAGCGCGTCAGCCACACCCACAGCTTCCCACACGTTTCACCTCTGTACAACTCTCCCCTGCCTTGGCCCAGCTCCTTCGCTGCCCCGTCCGTCCGTCCGTCCGTCCGTCTCCCCTCTTAGGGTCCCTCTGTGCCTTCCCGTGATCTGGCCACGTGTGGTGACCGAGCCGCCCCAGTCCCTGCTGCTCCTGCCCCGACTCCAGGGGGGCTGGTCATTGCATTTGGGTTTGTCAGTGCTTGTGTTTACATTGTTCACAGACTTTTGTCTTGTCTCGCCTGCGCCCCACGTCCTGGCCTCCCATTGGTGCTTCAGCCCCTAGATGGTGGAACCCTGCCCCCTTCAAGTCAAATCCTGCTTCATCATAACTGGCTTCCAGAGGCAGGAAAAGGGCCCAGAACACACTGATGTAAATCAAAAGCCAAACTAAAGGGGTTCATTGAGGTCCCAGCTCTTCAGCTGCCCATGGCACCTCAGATCCCCTCACTCCTTTGCCCCAGCCATGTGCCTCCCTCTCCCCCTGCTGTGATTTCTTCTCACTTTGTAGCTGACCCGTTTCCTCTGGGGAGCAGACGGGCTGCCAGGAAGTATATGTCCAGCCTGCCTCTGCTGAGGTCAGTGGTGAAAGTCCCCAGACTCGACCGATCGCATGGCCCTGCATGGCTGGGACATGTACTTCTTCTGCACGTCCAGGGAGAGAGAATTGCTCAAGGAGGCTGCGTGAGAACTTGCTGGAGTATTTTCACTGGGGACAATGAAGAAGGTGCAGCTGGCTCCTTCTGGACCTCTGTGCGCTGGGGAGCAGAACGGGGCCAGCCTGATAGCAGCTGATCCAAAGTCAATGGAGACAAATTCCTGCCTCAAGAGGCCCCCCTCGCTGCCACCTCCCCTTCCATGAAAAACACCCCCAGCGCTGCGCACGGCCCGGAGCAGGAAGTGGCTAGGGCACGAAGCAGGTTATTGGCCCAAAGACAAGTAAACACGGGGAGCGACTGAGGAAGTTTGCACCTCGTTTGTGTGTGTCTCTGCCAAAGTCCAAAGGAGGCGGCGCTTCCAAAGGACATGGTAAGAACTCCAGTGATGTTATCTGTCCCCACAGGATGAGATTAGCTGAGAGGGGGAAAGAAGTTGTTTACAAGCGTAGCGAACTGCCGCAGCAAGCAGTGGTTGAGTGGTTAGAGCAGGGGAACAGGGACATGGGATGTCTGTTGCTCACTCTGCTGCTATGTGACTTTAGACAAGTCATGTGACTGCTCTGTGCCTCAGTTTCCCTAGTCTATAAACATCTTTTTACAGGGCTGCAGAACCCTCTGTGTAGAGCAAAGCATCACTATATCACCGAGCAGCAGGGGTCCTCCAGCCAGAGCTGAGAGAGGGTGTAGCACTCACCACTGTTTGGCATCTCTGTTCCAAAATCAAAACGGGAAAAAAGAAGCATAAAAAAACTGGTTCCAGAGAAGCTGACAAGCACGTGTGAGACGTCCACACTGGCTCCCAGGGTAAATAACTTCTTTGGTCTTGGCTCTGTGTGGGCTGAGGCTCCAAATACCCTCTGAGAGGAGCAACCCCCCAAGCCCTTCACACCATTAATGTCCAACCAGTGACCCTGCATTTTATCACAGGTGTCTAGTTTCATGCAGTTAGGATGCAGGAGCTGCAGTCAGGGGCATCTGATGCTTCATCCTGTGGAAACCAGAATCCCTTCGTATCGGTCATAAATTTTCACCCCAGATGGCGAGTGGAACTAGGGTGGCACTGGGGGATTCCCCCATCAGGGCCTGCCTTGCTGCCACTGAAATCCGCTGCAGTCACTGGAGCGGGACAAGCCAAGTGCAGTCACAGGTCGCAGTAGAGGTCATTGGCCAGGACGCTCCCAGCCATACTGGGCTGCATCTCACAGATCTCCTGCCCCCATTCCTGATCGCAAGTTCCCGTCGGCGACCACCTGTGCCCCAATGTTCAGCCAGGCCTGTGCAAGGAGGTGAGATATTCTGCTATCCTGCCCCCTGCTCTCCAGTGGGACTCACGCAGCTCTGCTCTTTGGGAAGGAGGGAATGTGGGGGAGGACATGGCACCGGCTCATCACGGTCCCCAGATACCAGGAGCTCCAGGGGGGAAGGAAGGAACATTTGGCTGGCCTGGCCAGCCCCTCATGCAGGAAGGCACCAGCACCTAAGAGCAGCTTCCCTGCCTTGCTGATGCCTGGGCAGTGGCGTCCCCCCATCCCTCCCACCCCACGCACACGCACATGCACTCACACCCTCCCTAGTTCATCGCTTTTCTCAGGGCTGTCAGTGCAGAGGTGAGGGTTGTGGGGGGGTTGCAGGAATGTTTGGGAGCGGCTGCTCCACGCACTCTTCACCAGAGAACCAGGGCCTGCCTCGCTCAGTGCCATGTAACCTGGGTGACCAATCGCACCCACCACACCAAGGCCAAGGTCCCAGCTGAATGCAGGCCGGTGAGCGCATCAGATCGGAGTTGGATCCTGAACCGTTGGCAGTAGGAAAAGGGGCCAAATTCGCGTAGTGACTCGTGTGCAAGAATTCCGCCAGCTCCGCTCATTGCCATCAGTTCTGGCAACAAACCCAAGCTGTAGTACCCAAAATCGCAAGATTTTTTGCGCTCCCACAAAATGTGACCCAAGCCTTTCTCTTCATCCCATAGCACATTGGCTGCTAAACACCTAGACAGACGGACAGAGAGAGAGAAAGTTTACACTGCTGCTGCTGGTTAGATTTATAGCGTAGTAGCACCTGGAGGCTAGCCAGTTTGGCATCCATTGTACTGGAAGCTGGACAAACATCTAGAAAACAATGGTCACTGCCCCAAAGAGCTTTCACACTGAACGACCAGACCAAACTGGGGGATGGGGGCGATTATCAGCCAATGAGGAGCAGGGATCCCAACTGGCCACCTGCCCAATCATTATCAGGATGCAGTTGACTGTGTACTTTAGGGATGAGGTGAGTCTTGCGCTGGACTGTGATGTAGGGGCGGAGATGCAATGCTGGGAAATATATCTTTCCATTTTAAACACAATGGCAGTTGTGACCTCTTGACCGGGGAATGGTCACCAGCTAGGTTTGCCAGTTTTGGTTGGATGTATTCCTGGAGGTTCCATCACATGACATAATCTTTAATTAAAGATTAATCTTTAATTCCTGGAGACACCAGGACAATCCTGGAGGGCGGGGAACCCTATCGCCAGCTTGTCTCACCTGAAGGGAGGGGAGCCCAGGTGGTCAAACACTGGGAACAATGAATTGACCAATAACAGCGGCATGCACTGAGTGCAAGTTTGACCAAGGAATTCCAGTATCTCTAGTGGAGTGACAGGGAGCTGGGATGCACACGCTTGGGGCTTGCAAGGGATGGGAGCCTGCCTGCAGCATCTCTGGCTCACACATGCCTGAAGTCACCACAGCCTCACAAGTGAGCGGCCAAGTTTCCTCAGCAATAGAGAACAGCTGTTAGGAGGAGGATACTAGATCGAGGCCCTCGTGCTCTGTGCAGTGTTCTACATTTTGGATCCTGGTTTCATCCATCAGACCCTATAATTTGCTAGTGCTAGAAATGCTGAATTATTGTACACTGGAGAGAAGCCAAAGGGAACCTCTTAGACTGATAGTGCAGCGTGGCATGGGGGAGGGGAGAAGAGATGGATTCAAAAAGGAACAAATGGATGGGGCGGACTGAAGAAGGAACTGGCCCTGTATGTTACTAACTGTGACGGGAGGTTTCCCGGTGGCACATGAAACTCTCAACCTGGGACACTAGAGCCTGGTCTACTCTGGGGTTTGTAACAATCTCCCACTGTTGCAATGGTGCTGGTGTAGTTCCACCAGGAACACAAATGCACTCCAGCCACTGGTATTTTTACCACATCAGCCAGCCCATCTAAGAGCATGGAAAGCCCATGACTGGACCATTGTACTCCCCTGGAGGCCTGCATGTACCCCTGGAAAGAGATGTGTGCACGCTTATAGATGGCTGTGGAGTGCATAGCTATGTAATGATGATAACGTTGTTTTCTGTTTACACCTTATTTCCAGATTTCTGCAGAGACAGCTGCTGTACCAGAGCTGATGCCGCATGTTACTCACACACACACGCACGCTATGCTCTCGCCTGATGAATTTACTTCTGTTCTTTCTTCTTTGGTTGTTTTCCCTTAATCTGATTTAAAACCCTTCATGCTGTTTTCCTGTGGCTACTCTTTGTGTAAGGCAAACAGAACCACGAGGGCAAGACTGGCATGCTGGAGTCTGAGCAGACAGACCCCACAAGCAGTGGGGCTGCACTGAGGTTCTGGCATTGCACTTCAAGCCAAAGAGGAAAAAGGAAATGTCAGGGTCAGCCCCTGCCAGGAGGAGAGTCCTCAGCAAAGCCGTCAGCTCCAGCGGGGTAGATCTGCCGTTCAAATTCAGCTCGCTCTGCATCCGCAGACACGCTCCTGCCTGCAGACGCAGCATCTCAGGAAGAACCTCGAGCAGACAAGCTGCAGTTGGTCACTGGAGGGCAACAGCACAGTCAGAGTCAAACCCCTTCCAACTGTAAAGGCCAGCTGGTGGCTAGTGCTCCATGGGCTCCTCCTCCCAAAACTGGCCATGAGAAACCACGCTCTCAGCCCCTGCATTCCCAGCACACCAGGGCCATGCCTGGCCAGCTCTCAGCCCCTTTCAGAGTCAAGCCCTCTCAGTAAACAATGGCCTGGCTCAGATCTCACTTCAGTGGAGTCACTTCAGATTTACCCAGTGTGAGAGTGGAGCTGGGTCTCCTGACTCCACCGGGGAGTGAGGAAGGCGGAGCCAGAAGGGGCACAAGCACTGGGCCCAGGCATGGTCTGAACTGGTCTCCATTGTTAGCTCGTTAGTGTCCCACTCTAGAACAGCCCCAGCACCTATTGCCCCGTGCTAACGCGAGACACGTTAGAGCGTCATATTCATGTTAACTTCCAAAGCTTGGCTTGTTGGCACACTGACTTAAAGCCAAACTCAAGAAACGCTGCCTGTGTTTTCTCCCAGCTGTTTTCACAGCCTCCTAACTTGCACCAAACCACTTACATTCAATTGAAATGTTGGTTTTAAACCATTGTGATTGTCCAAAACCAAAAAATCAGCATGAATTACATTCCATTCTTTTCTCCTGATTAGTTTATTGACAATCTGCTTGGAAAGTGTTATACACACAAGATGCAGCATGTATCAGATTTTCATTACAGCTCCTTTCAAAGCACAGCATAGAGAATCCTAACAGCTAACAATGAACATTTAATTAAACTGGATATGCTACCATAGTGAGATATCAGGTATAAAAGCTTTCAGATGCTCAGCAGTGCAGGAAAAGGTTTGCAATGTAAACTCCCTTGAAACAAATATTCTGCCTGGTATAAACAAACAAGGAAGAAAATTCATTGATGAGAATTCCAGCATTCCAGCAGTGGGAGAGCTACAATCTACCTCCATGCAACCCGTGGAGCAAGGACCTCTGCACATGAAGTGCAAGCAGAAAGCGGTTTGTCACCAGATGTCTTTTATTTATAAATAAAAGACACACATAGCAGATGGATAAGGGAAAGGAGCCAGAAATATACAAAGAGCTACTGACATACACCTAGGTCATCAGTGGCACATGCACAGCCACACAGATGCTCATGCTCCACTGATTGTTGGCAAAGCAGAGCCCAAGACACACAGCTGAGGAGATCTGATCCATACAGTGAACGTAAATGGTGTGCATACGCACACACAAACGCACACATGCACACTAGCTAGTTCCTTGCTATATTACAGTGAGGCAGTAACACCGCGATAGGTAAGGTTGAAGCTAGCTTAATGCTTCAAAGCCAATCTTTCAAGGTCTCTAAAATCCACCTGCAAGCTGAGATTGCCTTGAAACTCACTGTTTCTCATTGGGACACAGGGCAAGCTCAGTGGTTCAAATCTGGGGTTGCTTCAGCAAGAGGTTCTTGAGATACAGGGCCACTAAAAACGGCAGTCATCACAACTGTATGCTTAGTGTAAAGGTTTTTGCAAGCACCGGTTCCTCAGACTACTGCATTGATCCATCCCAAACTGACCTCCCCCACTGTCCTTTAAGGGAAGCAATAGTTCGAGAGTTCCTTAGGGATCAAATTAGATCTGGAAGGTGGGAGTGAGCTGTGTACATGCTGTAGGCCAGCCGCTTAGTAGCTCAGGACAACATGCTGGGGCCATTGAATATGAGCCATAGACACTGACTGCAAGTGCAGCACTCAGCAGATTTCTGAGAACAGCCCTGGTGCGTAGCCAGGCTCCCTAGTCACACTTTGTTGGGTGGGCACTGCATGGGGCTGGGCTTCTTTGGGAATTTTGGCCCTAAGACCAGAGCTTTTTCTTTCAGTATGGATATTTCAAAGAGCTCTACAATCCAGATGCATGCTCCTCTTATGCCTCATCAGCATCAGGGGGTGAGTTAGTGCAAATCTGGAGTCATTAGGTCAAGGGATTCTCAGGTACAGCCCTTCCCCCAACAAGTAGCTTATTTAAAGATTCAAATTGCTCTCAAACTCACATGCACAGGGAGATTTGTCTTGAAAACTGTCACAGTGGGAGCTGGAACAGACATTTTGGCATAAACTGGGAGTCATTTGGTCGTGCGGTTCCTGAAATACAGCCCCCTCCTCCCAATGAGCTTCTTATTAAAATGTCAGATTCTTTTACTTTTATGGTGCAGAGGGAAAATCTAAGGCTCTGATCCCCATTAAATGTAGCTGGTTGAACTACCCCTTAGCTCAGTTACTGAATGTTACCAGGATCAGCAGTGGCATACGGAGAGTCCCCGGCGCCCAGGGGCCAAGCCTACTTTGCACCCCCCTAGGCCTCACACCTCCCCCCTCACACAGGGCAGGAGGGGACCCAGCACTGCCCCCCAGCTGCCCTGGGGAGGAGGATCTGTACCTGTGGGGGGGCGTAGTTACAGGGAGGGCGCAATAGCAGGCTTGGCTCCCCCCCTCCCCGCACTTACCTAGTGAACGGCGCCCGCCTCTCCAGCAGCAGCCCCGCAGCCCAGCGCTGGCTCTGACGGGGGCAGCCTCACCCCCTCGGCCTGGGGAGGAAAGCTGGTCCAGCCCTTCACGACACACAGGGGGAAGGCGCTGAGAGGCACCCCTAAAGTCTCCTGTGCCTTCTGCCCCCCCACCTGTTGCGAAGGGCCAGCCCGGTGCTTCCCCAGACTTACCCGCCACTCCAGCCCTGCAGCCCAGAGCTGGCTTGGATGGGACAGCCTCATCCCAGCCTGGGGGGGGGACAACAGGCCAGCCCTTCATGACGGGCAGAGGGCAGGGGGAACAGGAGGCTGAAGAGTGGCTGCTCCTGCTTCTGCACCCCACCCGAGCTGGCGCCAGGCTGTGGGGCTAGAGAGGTGGGTAAGTACACTTAACGACAGGCAGAGGGCAAGGGGCACAGGAGGCCCCCCATGCCCTGCACATCATGAAAGGCTTGCCTGGCACCTCCCTTCAGGCTGGTGCCCAAGGCCTGGCCCTCCTCCACCCCCATCCTTGGTACACCACTGGGAATCAGGACATACAATATAAAAGTTTTAGCACATCTTCTTACAGAATTCACATCTCTACAGGCTGGTTCCCTCTGAAACGCCTTCATGGGACATTTTACCACTATAATTTGTCAAAAATAAATCACGTCAAACAAACCTAGTAGTTTCTTTTGATAGGGTAGCAAACCTTGTGGGCAAGGGAGAAGCGGTAGATGTTGTATATCTTGACTTTAGCAAGGCTTCTGATAGTGCCTCACACAACCTTCTCATAAACAAACTAGGGAAATACAACCTGTGTAGCTACCATAAGGTGGATCCATAACTGGTTAGAAAAGTATTCCCAGAGAGTAGTTATCAAAGGTCACAGTCAAGCTGGAAGGGCATAACGAGTGGGGTTCCGCAGGGATCTGTTCTGTTCAATATTTTCTTCAGTGATTTACATAATGGCATAGAGAGAACACTCGTAAAGTTTGCTGATGATACCAAGCTAAGAGGAGCTGCAAGTGCTTTGGAGGATAGGATTAAAATTCAAAAAGACCTGGACAAACTAGAGAAATGGTGTGAAGTAAATAGGATGAAATTCAATAAGGACAAATGCAAAGTGCTCCACTTAGGAAGGGTCACTTGCACACATACTAAATGGGAAGTGACTCCTTAGGAAAGAGTACCGCAGAAAGGGATCTGGAGGTCATAGTGGATCACAAGCTAAATATGAGTCAGCAGTGTGACACTGTTGGAAGAAAGGCAAACATTGCTCTGGGGTGTATTAGCAGGAGTGTTGCAGGCAAGACACAAAAAGTAATGCCTGCCTTTGCCAATGGGGCTCCTGTTGGACGTGTGAGTGGCATGTGCACTGCTAAGGAAGTTCTGCACCCCAATGCCATCAGCTCATCTGCCAATCCCATCCCATGGCAGTTTGGTGAGCACTGCTCTGGCTAGGATTTGGAGCCCAGTATGGTGGTACGGGGCCTGGCTCTCACTGGCAAACGGAAAATAGCACCAGAGAGGCCAGTGCAAAAATCACAACCAGGATCAATCACTTCTCTGCTCAGAGCAGCTTGCTGAGCTCCTGTGGGGCAGCACCAGGAATGACAGACCAGCGACAGGCAAGTTTGACGTCTCCATTGGGCACACAGCACTGAGACGGGGGGTGGAGCCATGTTCCATGGCTGGCACAAGGGACAGGTGGGAGGGGGATGAGAACAGTGTGGCTCCAGTTATACCAGTATAAAGGTGCCTACGGCAATAGAGGGTATCCCCCTTTCCAACACAAATAGCTGTAAGGTACCTTTGCACTGTCACATTGTGTCCACATTAGGGTGGTTGCGCTGCTTTAACTAGGCTGGGACCGTTAAACTGGTACAACTTTGATGTGTAGACCTGGCCAAAAAATGGAAAATTTTGCTAGGGATAACTCCAGCTGGGTTTTGTCCTGGTGCTCATCCCCAAGTGCGGCGGAAGAATAAGCTAATGTGGAGGTGTGATGTGGGAGACTGTAAAGCTTTAGTTCCTGGCTTCCAGAGCTTTGAGGATTGCTGCTGCTGGACATTCTGGAAGGGCACTAGGTAGCCGGTCCACCTGAATGTCCACCCACGGTTTGGGTCATGAATTCATGCATAGGCCCGTGCTGCAGCTTGTCCCAAGTTACTACCCTAAGCTGGGTCCACACTGACGGCGGCAAATTCGCTACCGTCACATCAATTGCTCTGGATCAACAGAGCGGTCTGTATAGACGCGCTCAGTCGATCCAGGAAGCGACGCAGGAAAACCACCTCGGTAAGTGGCGTAGCGCTGTGTCAAAGGGAGCGTTGTTCCCTTCGACACAGCGCAGCATGGACGCCGCGCAGAGGAGACGCTGCGAAGTTGACGGAAAATACGCAAGTGATTTACATCACTTGCGTATCTCCTGTCAACTGCCGCCGAATCGCAGAGGTAAATGTAGACCGGGCCTAGGGCTCTGTATGGATGCAGGGGTCTGCCCACATGAAGCCAGTTACAGGATCAGGCCCATGGTGTGTGTGTTGTAATATCTGGGGAGGTATACACAATATCTTTTTACCTTGAGAACTGATTGCCAATTAACTCATACTTAACATGTTTATAAAGGCACGTGTAGACACTCCCCACATTTGTCCCAGGCGACAAACCTTTGTTCTTTACTCTAAGCTGATCCCTAGCGTGTGTGGGTGTATGTGGATGTTTGCCTGTATCCCTATGAGTGTTTACTGAATTTATAAAATGCACTTGTCAAAATCTCTAAGGTAAAAAAACAATCTTTATATAATTCAATTAAACAACTGACTCATTGTCAATTAGAGGACTGACAATTGCACACCTCCAAATAACACCTGAAATCCATCCCAAACACCTGGTAAGGCAAAAGCCTGTGTAAACAAAGGAGTCTTGCAACATGTCCCAAAGGTCAATAATCCTGGGCTCTGTCGCACCAGGGGAAGTAGGTTTAAAAGTTAATGGCTTTTTACAGAAAATAAACAACCCCAGCTGCTTAAGCCTGGGGTTGCTGGCTCATGTGCCTTATCTGATCTGTTGGTAGAAGGAACAATGACTGGCTATTCAATATACAGTAAGGCCTTGTCCACACTAGCACTTATGCCAGCAAAACTTTTATTGCTCATGGGGTCTGAAAAAACACCCCTGAGTGACTTAAGCTTTGCTGACGTGTCAGTGTAGACATAGTTACTGCCGCTTATTTAGGTTGTTTTATTGTGTTGGCGAGAGAGCTCTCACCCATCGACATAACACGGGTACACCAGTGGTCTTACAGCGGCACAGCTGTGCTGATACAGCTATGCCACTGTAAGTTTTAAGTGTAGACTAGCCCTGAGAGACAGACAAAGAATGTAGGGTTAAGCACTCGTAAGTCACAAATACCAAAGAGGTTGCCAGCACATGCTTAGCTCTGCCCCTTTATGACACAGCCTTTTCTTATGTTTAGTTTTTCAGATAACACAATTAAATAACCTTTGATACTTATCTAGCATTTTTTCTTTCAGTTCAACAGTCCTGAGGATTGTTTATACACAAGATATAGTGTAACCTATGCACATTCAAGAAGCATCTTGCAAGACTGTAGAAAAATGTCTGTTAATATTTTATTATCTGCGAAATAGCATGCAACTGTGGTTAAAGATGGTATGGTGTCAACCATGCAAACAAGGGGCAGAGTTAGGTTGTGGCAGGTAAGCTTAAGTTTGCCATTTCCTTCTTTCTGAGTGTCTAAACATGCAACATAAATGTCCTTCTTACTTCACTTTTTTAATGGCATTTCCTAGATTCCTTAAAAAGGCAAAAAAATAGAAAAAGGGCAATTTTGACATTTAGAGTTATTTAGCCACGCAGGAAGGCCAGATCCTCAAAGGTAATGTCAAATTCCAATGGCACTTAACTGACTTGGAGGATCTGGGCTGGCTGCCTTCTGGAATGTCAGCATGTGAGTTACTGGCAGCGCGCAGGGCAATGGGAAGGTGGCAATACACCCTGGAGATTATTCCTTCCATTTCTGATTTCCATATTTTTAAAGTGCACTTAACTGAGCAACCACCACGGTCATTACACCAAGCCGTGGCGAAGCGAATGCACGCGGCCAGCACGGAAGGCACTGTGCCCTGCAGGAGGGCACTGAGTGCGCACAGCCCCGACAGAGCCCGCTGCCCGGAGTACCCTTGTGCACAAGGCCTGTCTCCTTCGCTATGTTCCTTAGGAGACAAGCCCCGCTTCTCCCACCCGTGACCGCCCTTGTCCCCCTCAGCCCGCTCCTTCCCCGCTCCCCCAGCTCTGCTCCGCTCCCCTTCCCGGGGGGGGGGACAGGTTGGCTGGGGACGGCGAGCTGCGCCGGCGGGAGCCAAGGGCAGGTCCGTGGACCCTTGTCCATGCACCGCCAGCTCCGCACGCGCCACCGCGCTGCCCCTTAGGGACGGGCGGGGCCCTGCGCGCGTTTGGGGCTATCCCCGCCCCGCCTGCGACAGGGGCCGGGCCGGGCCGATCGGAGCCCGGGGGCGGGGGCGGCTCGACAGGGGCCGCAGCGCCGAGACCGCCCGCCGGGCGGGTGGGGGCCGGGCGAGTAAAAGCCCGCGGGGCCCCGCCTCCGCCCGCCGCACGGGGCCCCCCGGGGGCCGGGAAGAGGGGCGGGGCTTAGTTGAGGCGCGCTCCGGCCGCGTCCCCGGTCACCGCCGCGCCGCGGGAAGGGGGCGGGGCCGCCGCGGCTCCTCCCCCCGCCGGAGGCAGCGGCCGCGCGCCAATGGCGGGCGAGGGGCGGGGCTGCGAGCCCCGCCCCCCCGGGGCCTAT
>ML675715.1:1493532-1531659 GCA_007922155.1 Mesoclemmys tuberculata | reverse complement strand
GGCCCGCCGCCGCCCTACGCGGGCCCCGCGGGCGCCCCGCAGCTCATGGCCAGCCTGCACCTGCAGAAGCTGAACACGCAGTACCAGGGGCACCCGCTGGCGGGCGGCGGCGCGCAGCCCTTCCGCGCGGGGCCCGGCCCGCACCCGGCGGCGCCGCTGGCGCCCGGCCCCGCGCTGCCGCTGAACGTGGCGGACGCCGACCGGGTGGACGAGGAGGTGCTGAGCGCGCTGGCGCTGGAGCTGGGCCTGGACCGCGTGCAGGAGCTGCCCGAGCTCTTCCTGGGCCAGAACGAGTTCGAGCTCATGGCGGGGCTGGCGGGCAAGCAGCAGCCCGGCGCCGTCAGCTGCTGAGGCGGCGCGGCCGGACCCGCCCGCTCGGCCGGGCGAAGAGGACGGGCCGGGCCGGGCCGGGCCGGGCGGCGGAGCCCAGGGACTGGGGGCGGGCCCGGCGCCCCGGGAACGGACCGGTGCTTGCCGCCTCCGCGTCTCGGCCCGAACGGCCCGCGCGCTCCTGGCGCCCGCTCCCCGCCGGGCTGTCACCACGGGGCCGTGCGGACTGGCCGCCTCGGCCCTGCCGATGGGACCCTACCTCTGCAGCCCTGGCTGTCCGCCGCGAGCCGCGCGCGGCCCCTCCGGACGGGGCTGGAAGCCGCAGCCGAGCGCCGGCCTCTGATCGCCCGTGATTGCGTCCCCGACTTAATCGTATTTCTGTCCGATGATTATTTATTAGGAAGGGCCCCGCTCCCTGCTCGGCCTCGGGACTGCTGGGGATGTCTGAGGGGCTCACCGCAGCTGTAAGGGGCTGCCTGCTGGAAAGGACTGAAATAGCCACACTTCTTCCGCGCCCGGCCCATGGCCACTGCAACAGCAGCGTTTTGTGATGAATCTGTAGGACCTTGTAAACCAAACCCTCCCCGGTGTGATAAGGATGACTTGACTTTCAATTACGTTGCTCAGAAAAGGGTAACTGTATCGGCTAGTGGGTTTTTGTTCCCTCCTGTCTTCTTCCCAGGCGCTTTGGAAAGTGGGAAGCTCATTGTGTCAACTTAGTTGCTACTGCCCTCTGCTGCTGAGAGCACATGGCAGCACATCATTGTTGATCAATGAAGTGAGAATGTACAGATGAATTTTCAAATAAAAGCTAAAACATCTTCAATGACACGCTTGCCTGCTGCTTTGTTTAATCAGGTGTGCTAGAGGCCACATCAGGCGCTGTCAAACAGCTGTCTGCATGGAGAGATGGGAATTGGTCTCCGCTTTGGAGCAGCCCCCCGTGTGTCTTGTGTCTAGACGTGTCAATATTACCATAACAGACATGGCTCCCCATGTCTTACATTCCCAGCATTGGTGAGCCCTTAAAGCCTGATCCAGCGTGGGATCTGCACCCCATCTAACTGCATTAAGTGCAAATCCTTGCTGCTAGACGCTGCACTGGTGTCTGCCTGAAAGGTGGATTATACCTGTCAGACTCACCTGGGCAAGTCACCCCAATGCGGGCAAGCCTGAAGGGGCTAGAGATGAGCTGCTGGTGCCATGTTTTTCCATGTCTGCTGTTGGGCTCTGTGTAATTGTTTGCATGCCATGGGCTGGACTTTGGCTTTGTCTACACTAGCACTTATGCTGGCGCAACTTTTGTCACTCGGGGAGTGAAAAAACAAGGCCTTTGAAGAACAAAGACGAGTCCATGCCCCTCCCCCCTGCCGGCTAGGCGCTGTGAGCTGATCACTTTAGCAGTGGTTGAATTTCCAGAAACATTGCAAGGCTATCTTGCTGTCTTAGATTTTCCTCTCACCCTTCTGGTCTGACCGTGCTTCATTCCCTAGCCATCCTGCACCCCCACCCCACCCCTCTGAAATATCAGTTTGATGCTACAGGCCTGCCACTTCATACACTAAATCTTCTAGTGATTTATCAATTGTTCCCAGAATGCTTGTGACAGACAAATTTTCTGCTTCCAGGCTTGTGCTGAATGTTAATGGAAAGGCACTTGGTGTCGGCCAGCTGCATGGTAAAAAGCCTCTGGATAAGCAGATGGCCAAAATAAGGTGCTTTGGCGCAGTTGCTGTTTGATCAGGATGTCAGGTTTCAGTCAGAGCAGAAGAGGTGAATAGTGAATGGACAGACGTGGACCTTAAGGTGCTGCCTGGTTAGGAATGAAGCATCTGTACATCTCCCTCCTCCCGCCCCTGCAAAACCCTGGGCTTCAGAAGCATTCAGTGCTGCCATTTGGTACATAGATGGGAGGTGGAGGGTGAATAACTACCCCCTACTGTGTCGCAGCTACATGTGGGGTACTCCTCAGGAGAGACTAGCCAAGTATTGAAGTTCATAAATTAATGAAACTGAGTTTCCCAGACACAAACAGATGATCTTATAGTTAAGAATGGGATGGTGTGTCAGTCCATGTTGAGTACAGAAGGTCTGAATAGTAACTAAGGACAACTCTTGGATTTGTAACTCACTAAACATTCTAATAACATAATTCTCGTCTCACTCTGCTGCCTGCAGGGGTAATAGTGCTCTTCATCAGGGTGAGCTTGATGTACAAGGCTGATTAATAATGCAAATACAGGATAACATCTCATAGTACATGTCAAGGGGGAAGTGAGATCCTGGTTCTATATCAATATTGGATACATTGTCATGGCATAGCTAATTTGATAAAAAATGAATATGCATTAGATGGGCGTGCAATGCACTGCAAAAGGTACTGGTTTTAGTTTGATAAGAGGGGTCACGTTGATACTGGATAAACTAGCCATTAAACTGAGTTCTGTCTCTTGGGAGCATGTCGTAGCAGTCAAAATTGAGATTTTCAGAGTCAGTTTTCATGTATGTCTAAATCTCAGAACACATGAACTTGAAGGGTATATTCATGAGCTTTTAATGCTGTAGATTTAAGGGCCGGAAGAGATCTCCTAAATAGCACAGCCCTGAGACCCTCACCCAGCAGCTCCTGTATGGAGCTCAGCATGCTTGGCTAACTTAATGTAAAGGTAACATTTCTTGGTTTTTTTTTAAATGTTCATCTTACTTAGCTTTGGAGTTAGTGACGTTCTTTGTCTGGGATGGATCTCTTTCTTGCTCAGGCTCTAGTGCACCTCCTGTAGAAAGCAGCAGCTCCGTATGAAGTCTTGCGACGCTGGGCTGCAGTATGTACAATGTTAGATCTTCCCAAACTCCCACTCTTCTTACCACAGGTAAAGAAATCTGAGGCCTCTTATCTAAACTGACTTTCACTAGCTGGTGCCCCTAACAGGCAGGCTCAACACCTCTTGTTTTAGCAGGGGAAGTGAGTGATACCATGCAGCTCATGAAATATCTTCTTAGCGCACTTTTGGCCTAATGGGTTGTGTGCTAAAACCTCATGAATTAAACTGTGCTTGGTGACCCCTCTATTCCATATGGCATAGACCTTCCCATCCAATAGTAAATGAAGATCAACATGCATGCTCCTTCCCAGCTGCTGTAGTCTATGTGGGGCTTGAAAGCTCAGTGTGGACTGACACTGATCTTGAAAGCACTGCAATGACTAGATCTGCAGAGCTCCTATCTCCTGGCGGCTCTCTGAAGCGTCAGATGAAGTGGGATTAACTGTTGGAGGAATAATCCAGGCCTGGAAACAGACATATTTTTTGTCCCAAAGAGGAGTGGCAGTGTAAATTAAAGTGGCGGAAAGGAGGGTCCGTGTGCATTGCAGTCTGCTGGAGCCACTTCACTCTAGGAAGCTCTGTCTACTCCAAGTCACTGGCTTGCGAAATTTCCTCTGTCTGCACAGTGCCCATATCATCTCAAACCATCTTGGTGGCTTTGATGAAAAAGGTAGCTCTCAGTAGAGGGAGGTAACTCCTTTGGCTTCAGTGGGGAGACTCAGGCTTGATTTGGGGCAAGTGCAAATTCTAAGAACATATTGGTTTTGCTTTCTTGAAAAATCTCCTCTGGGCAGGTTCTAACAGACAGCCTCTCCCCTGGAAGGTCTCTTGGGTCCTTGATTTCCAAAGTGCTGGAACAGCTTTAAAACTGCTGTGAGGGGAACCTACTTTCTAGCCGTCAAGGGTGCTAGGAGAAGGCGTGTCTGGGTGTCTCTGCCCCTCTCAGCCGCCTGGCCATGATGGAGCAGGTGTAACAACCCTCTGTCTCCCCAGCTGCACTGGACTCTGCTTGGCCACTCTCTCTGGATATCTTTAGATATTTTTCTCCTAAAAACTAGACCTCAGGATGTGCTGTGGCAACCGGACAGGTGTGAATATGCCAGGAAGGCTGGGAGACACTATGGCTCCCTAGGTTTCATCGCTTACAGTTTGGAGGTGCAGAATCACCCCCCTTCCCTATGTGTGCACCTGCTCATGCACCAGTGGCAGCTGAAGATGGGCCTTGCCCAATATTCTCATAAGCACCTCTGTGATGTAGGAGCCTGCGTCTCCTTGGCAGGGGATTTGGGCTTCTGCATGGTCTGGTGCTTTTGCGAATTTGATTCAAGCTCCTAAATCAGTTTTGAAATCGTTACCCCGGGTCTCAAAAGCACTGGGTGCAGGCACACCTGTCCTCAGCGCCACCACCCCGGTTTTAGATCCAGAGGGCCAGGAGGCGAATACAGCTGCTTATGGGGAAAGCTGAAAGACTGCCAGGGGCAGTGGCTATGTGAGCCCTTGGTACAGCCCTTTACGTTGTCACAAAGCCTCGGGTCTGGGTTAGCTGCCTGAGGAGTGGGGCTGAGTGTCCTCCTGTCACCTGGGCCCAGGGGAGTGGTCCTAGCGTTCTCCTATCGTCTTGGACTGAGGAGACAGGTAGCCAAGTGTCCTACCCCCTTGGACCAAGAAGAGGAGGCGGCTGAGCCTGCCCTTTATTTACTTACTGTGTTTGAAGATTATTCAAACAAAGGCACGAGAGGGGCCTGTGAGCGCATTGGTGGCTGAGCTGCCCGTGCCAGTGTGAAAGGAGCTTTACTATTTCCTGTTACACGTGACAGCAAATGGAACGGGAGGCCCTGACAGCAGCATTTTCTCATCACTTCACCAAGGGAATAGACTAAGTAGTCAGAAAGCAGAGAAAGGCAAAATGTGCCTCAGCCGAGCTGCAGGCCAGGAAGCGGCTGCCTTGGTCTGTGTTTAATGGCGTGTAGAATTCCCACCTCTCGCCATGCTGGCAGGGAAGCATCACTGTGTATTTACGTCCCTATAGTTACCGACTCCTTAGCTCCCAGGCAGGAAAGCCACGTGCGAAGACTGGAGAAGTTTATATCCCTTCCTTCTCCCTTGCACCTTTTCGCCCAGGTCCTCAAAGCACCTTACCGGTGCTCAGTAGTGATGTCTTGCAGCGTTGCTACGAGGGCATCATATCTGCTTTGCTGAGGGAGGGTCAGTGACTTCCTGAGGCAGTCACCAAGTTAGGCACAGAGGCCTGTAGTCCTGAGTTCAAATCTCCTGCTCTAGCCATCAAAGGGATGCAGCCAGCAATATAAGAGAGTGTCTGCTTGATGCAAAGAGCTAGGCTGGGGTGATGAAAGTTTGCTTCCATGTAAGATTCCTTAGCTGCTTTATGCAGATGTCGGGATGGTCCCTAAGTGCCTGCTCCTGGCTCCAGCTCCAGGAGGATGGCTGTGCTGTAGCCCCACCCACCGAGATTAGGCAGTGCCCCGTTGTGCTTAGCACACCACGTGTGAACGCAGCCAGTCTAACGTTAGTAGAGGCCACAGGGAATAAGGACTCCTGAGCTCTAGTCCAATCTCTGCCTCTGGTTGTGTCCTCAGGCCACTTCCCCCCCCCATTGGTGCACGTGCAGCTGCCTGAGCACTGCACTCCGCCAGGTCACCACAAGACCATTCGTGGCCAAGCAGCTGGCAGCACAGGAGATGCTTCATATTTTGAGGCAGTCAGCCACAGTCACGTGTTAAAACCAGTCAAACAGGTTGTCCCGGGGCTGGACTAGGGAGATGGAATCCTTCATTACCTGCTCATTCCACCTCCGTGCCGGCAGTGAGCAATGAGGGGGTTATTTTACAATCCTTTTATCCGTAACAGTATGGAAGTGGATCTATTTCAGCAACTCCCCATAGACCCTTATCTGGTTACACTGACACCTATAAAATGAATATTAACAACTATATAATGAATACAATTATACCCGCCCCTGTTTGTTGTTTGCAGGTTTACCATACAGAGGGCAGGCACATCACCTTAAAACCTATTAATTTTACACTAACATGCTTTGAAGGAGAGGCATACCAGGGGGAGAAGAAAGACAAAGTTTTCTTCCCACCCAGGCCTTACACAATAATGTTGATAATTATTTTTATTAGTCTTATTCCCAGCAGATGGCCTGCAGAAGGGAGGAAAAGAAGAGCGATAAACTCTAAGATTTGCCCCAATTAGCAGGACCAAAGTTTGCTGTTGCTTTGAACCCGTTCCCTGGAGTTTAGGCCTGACCACTTGTCCAGTTTTTAACTCTTTACTCTCCTACACTCCCCCACTCTCTTTCAAAGGAAGGCCCAGGCTCCCATTCTTCCCATGCAGTGGCCGGTGGGGCACTAGTCTAAGAAGTCTTGGCTCTAAATGGCCCAATGCCTTGGTCCACTGGTCATGCTACGGGGAGACAAGGGAGGCAGGTGACTGATTGGACAATTATGCCCAAAATTACAGGCCTGACTTTTCGGGAAAGGCTAGGATGGTGCCAAGTTTTAAACATCCTAAATCCATAATTTAAAAAACCCAGCTAATATAATTAATATTCCTACAACAAGAGTAATACAGCCAAGAAATAAATGAGTGTGTTAAGCCCGTTCGAAGTGCACAGGCTATATTAGTCCAAGCACAGTCAGCAGACAGTTTCATGGCAAGTTGGAACGCATTGGGTCCTCGGAGGGCCTGGGTTTCAAAACCTGCGTTCTGCATTACTTAATCTGGAGTTGTTTTAAAAGCTGTGTGAGACAGTCCCAATTTATCCAGGAGGGTTTTGGTACAGCCTTAGTCCAGTTCATTGGAATTCTTGGGTATCCTCTTATATTAATCTGTTTTATGGCCGGTATGTGGATTTGATAGGTGGAGTTTCCTAGTTGCAGGGAAAAGATTCCTGGTCCAAACCCCACCCATTCCATATGCCTTCCACCCTTTAGCCCCTGACCATTTAGCATGGCTGATCCCTCCTAGCAGATTTTATTTCCGTTTCACCAGTGCTGAGGGGATGCTGGTTCTATACATCGTAATGGTGGTGGTTCTTGTGACCCTCCTAAGTGTCACCTTGTCCTGCTCAAATTAGTCCTATCTGTGGATAATATACCTCTGGCCCAACCAGAAACCGTGTATTGTTTGTTCTAACCCACACCTGCCACACTGGCTCTTGGGACCATCCCTATTTGTGCCCATCCCTGAAACCTGCTTGCAATAGGGTAGCAGAGGTCCAATTCCCTCTAGCTACTCCTTTTCCCTGAGGGTTGCTCACCAGGTGGCTCTGAAAGACCAATAGCTTTTTAATTGCTTTGCTGTATTGGTACACTAGTCCAGAAGACCATTCCCCCAGATGGGCATCCCGTACGAGGTTTACAAAATGATTCATTAAAGTTTGCTGAACCTGGTTACAAGCCTCTCCCCATAAAATAATTTGGACACTTCCCACCAAATTTGTCATAAGGCTTTTGGTGAGGTTTCCAAGGGTTAAAAAACCAGTTCCCAGCAGGTGGTTACTGGAGCTCAGTGCAGATTCCTGCCATATCCCCTCCTCTGTTCTGCAGCCCAGGACATGTTTCAGGCATTGGACTTGGGCTGCTGAGTCAGATTCCTGTAAAGAGTTCCAGCCTTCCCACAAACAGTTAACAACACTCCGTCATTTCTGGAGATTAACCTCTGCTGAGTTTGTAACTGCCCCCAGCAGCAATTTTTCCTACTCTGGTAAATTATGTTTCAACCTCCCTTTACACACCATGCCCTTTGAGGCTTTATATTTTATTTTCAGGGGGTTGGAAAGTAGCATTTGGGTAATCCCTCCCCTTAACTACCACTTCCCCCCACTTTTGTGGAATTGTGATTTCCAGTACCAAGCAAAACGGAATGTATTATTACCCTGAATTACAACCCCACTAGCCCTTTTTTCCACTGCAATAACTGGGCAAATAGATACCTTAGCCCCCCAACAACTTGTGAGCATTTTTATTCACAAACAGAAATATGACATCCCCCTCCCCGCATGCTCCATTTTGTTCCATGTGAGTCTGTGATAGTCAGTCCATGGGAAGCTGAGTTCATATGTATGAGAAAAGAGTTCAATGTGGCCTGCACCAAGTGACAGTGGGCCATTGTTTGTGCCGTCTTGTCAAGCTGTCCCACTTCGATCATTCCCTGGTGGGCTTCCATGCTGAGATTGAAGATTGCTTGATGCAGTTGATTGGCAATGCTGGTCGTATACTAAACAGCTTCACCTTGGAGATACAGCGATGAGTTTAATGCTTGCAGCAGAATTGGGGGTAGAAACTCCTGATGTACAGACATTGTGCGCTTGGTACGAAATGAGATGTTTACAATAAACGTCCAATGGCCTTTGGAGTATTGGGGTTCCCAGGTTACGTAGAGTGGCACGGCACAACCCATGTTCCAGCCCTGGAGGCCTGAGCAGAAATTTCTTACTTGCTCCCTCCCCCACCTTCCCAGGTTCACTTTGCGAGCGGTCAATTACCCAGGCACCGTTTCCATTCCCGGCTGTGTAATTACAGTTGACCATTAGCCATATTAATTATAGAGCCCCAGAGGTTCATAGAATTATAGAATTATACAATATTAAAGTTGGAAGGGACCTCAGGGGGTCATATAGTTCAACCCCCTGCTTAAAGCAGGCCCAACCCCAGCCAAACTGCTGAGCTCACCAACCACCAAAGAGACTTTTCAATTTTGTTGACCTGCCCATACAATGACAAAGTGTATTGTGCATCTTAATTGGTGATTTCCACTGCTATAGCACTCAGTGGTCCTATGCCAAGAACAAGGATGAGGGGAACTTGGTCCAGACACGGGCAGCTGCTCAACAGCTGAGTCTGATTCATGACCCAAAGCTACCTAGCTCTTTTAACAGCGGCCAGGGTAAGCGTGAATGTAACCCTGTCCGAGTCTGTTAGCGCTACACTAGCTCCACCTGGAGAAGACTCACAGGAGAGGCAGAATTAACTTGCTCGCTCATTACAGGCCTCCTGAACGAGCTCCTGAGTGGCGCAATGCTTCCCATCGTCAAGGGTGCTCCTTCTCTGTCATTCGTGGGAGGCAGCAGCCCTTCGCTCTGGGGCCTGGCAGATCTATGGAAAGGTAGGTGGCTCCCGAAGCAGCAGAGCCCCATGGCTGGGGAGATTTGTGCCCTGGGCCTTTCACTGAATTCCTCCGTCAGGTGAGGAGTTTCTGCTGTGCTGGGTGGGGACCAAAGCTGCCCTCTGGCTCTGGACGGTTTCTCTCCCATGATGCACAGAAAGGGACTTTTCCACAAATGCCAAAATAAGGCACTTCGTAGTTTCTGAACCCTGTTGCTCTCCTCAAGTGAAAGAAACACACCTCCCTCCCCTGCGGAGCCCGCCACCGAGGGCGAGGCAGGGATGGCGTGGAGCATGGGCAGCAGGACATGAGGCAGCTGTCAGGAGGAAATGGCTGAGGAGCCCCAGAGCTCAGATCCAGAACTTGCTGGGCTCAGAAACATCCCACTCCAGCCGTCAGCCTGTGGGGCCAGGGGTCGGGCTGCACCTGATGCTGGTGTCTCTCTTCTCCCCGCCCCCCAAACGCTTTGTGGGTGGAAGCGGCGGGGGGCAGGGCCTGTTCGTAACTCTTGCCCAGGCTGGCTGGGAGTGGTGCGTTGTTCTCCATGGGGCGGGAGGGGAGATGTAGGACAAGCCGAGGCTCTGAATCACTGCTGGAAGCGCTGGGCTGGGGAGATGTGGTCAGGGCTCACAAGCTGTGCCTGGGTCAGCAGTATCAGCCCTGTAGGCAGATGTGGCATCCCAGGTCCCCACGTGGCAAGCAGATTCACTGTATCTGGTCAGACCAAACGTTCTTTGTACGCAAGGTGTAAAGACATAACCAGTTCAGTTCCCTTCCCTAGCAGAGATGTGCTGCCTGCTTAAATGAGCAGGGCTGGATTTGAAGTGAAGACTGGAAACTAAAGGAGAGATGGACTCCCACCAGCAGTGCCCAGAACCAGCCAGTTACTCCACACTAGAAACACACCCAGATTTCCCTCTGACTTATGACACAAAGGCCCTGAGTCTCCTCTCACGCTGGTGTAAACCAGGAGTCCGTGGGCTCACGCCTTACAAGCCAGGGCAGAATTGGTTGCTGAATGCAGCACCTTTGGGTACAGGAGCTGAATCGCAGCAGAAGGATGCACCTGGTCATGCCACTCAGAGTTGCTGGATGTTTGTGCTGCCCCCTGAGAAGTGTGGAACTGAAAAAGCATTTCTCTAATCCCAGGAAATGTGACTCTAAAATAGACACATAATTCCAGGCAGAATGCCACCCTCAGCCTTTGGCCAGGATGCAGTGGATGGAGCAGGGAGCAGCTCTCTTCCTAAGATGCCAGCTGGTTAGTGTTAATGTAGAGGGGGATCGTTGCTGATGCAGGGAAAGCCACACCACAGCCGCTCACCTGCAGGCATGCACGTGTCGTGAATTTGTCCCTTCGGGCTCCGTGCTGGTTACACACCGCAGGGTCCAGAAGCTCCAGATGCTTGCGTTCTCTTTCTATTTTTCATTTCTCTTCTGCACAGGGTCTGCTTTTGTTTTTCATTCCCTTGGATAATGGCTGGAAAGGGAGGGGTACTCAGGAAGAAAAATGTAAAATGAATGTTCGAAACTCCCATCCCCACTTCACTGGTGTCTCTTAGTGAAAGGTGCCACAGGAAGCACACTTCTGATGACAGCCAGTCCCCACCAAAGTCACTGTTCCCACTGGCTTCCATGGGCGCGACCCCGAGTCTGAGTGAGTGGGACATGGGGAATGCTGCTCCTGTTTGATTGAATGAAAGAGGCCGAGGATTTTTAAAGGTAAATTCTATTTTTAAACAATCTGGCTGATTAAAATGAAACCCTAGAGCAGAGTGTGTGAGCCAAGGATAGCTGTTACCTTCTAGGGCCTGCTGTTACAAGCATCTAAGTCCCAGAGGAGTTGTCAAACCCTGGTCTGCATCCCCAGGGTGTTCAGATGGAAGCTTGTGTTTCACTGTTAATTATTCATTTGTGTTCCCATAGACACAGAGTGTTCAATGAGGCACCGGTGATCAGAAACCCAGGTATGTTACTCCAGCTGGGGTGCAATGGGCCGTGTCATGCACGGACAGACTCTTCTGCAGGGTCCCGCAAGCTCAGGGCTGGTGTCTGTTTATGGTGCATTACAAGAGAGAGGAAGGACGGCTCGTGAGGCTTGTAGGTAGCCCATTGCTGGGTTGCGTCACAGTTGCTACATCAAGGGATGGACCAAGTCCAGCTCTTCCTGTTTCAACGGTAAATTCAAAGGACAGTTAGTTGCAGGTTGTTAAATCAAGTTGAGAAATGTTTCAACATCTAGGGCCAAATCCTGTGCTAGGTTACCACAGCCCAGAGCATTTGCTGGAGGCCGCTCTGAAAGCCATGGCCTCGGCCCCTCAGAGGCAGCTTCCACGGCCAGGTGCAATGAGGAGTTTTCAGAAACCAGACTCAGAGATCGTTTGGCCCAGCTGTGTGGTGTGAGCAACTCCCGGAGATCATGTTTATGATCATGTTTATGAACATGGCAGAAAATGGCTACAGAGGTAATAGGAAACAATGCCAGCAGTGTAAAACAGAGACAGAGAACCTCCAACAATTCCTCAGTGAATGATCTGCACACTCTGAGTCCAGCCACTTCTCTGACCCCCGCAGAACTTTGGCTGGCTATTGCCTGGATCAGGCACACAAAGACACTCCCCCAACTGCCGAGAGGCCAGCTCAGGTCAAAGGCAAGACTCCCGTTGACTTCAGTGGGAACAGGATCAGTCCCAGGTTCGGGCAGGTTGAGTGTGCTACAAAAGCAGCGTTGTGCCCACAGACTGACACCCTCCCTACCAGCTGAAATCAGGGAAGAGCGGGAATGTGGTGAGTTACCCAAACAACAGCCGCCTGCTCCCCTTTCCCGCAGTATTCTCCCTTTGCCTGACCTTAGCAACAAGCTCCTCCCCGCCCAGCGTTTGTCACTGATATCGTACAATCCCACCTAGGCAGGTGAGTCTCTCCTCTTTGGTGCAATGGGTTCCACACTCCCTTCACTTTTCACTCTGGCCGCAGTGGCAGCCCGCGTCACTTCACAGGAGATGGCACAGCAGAGACGTCTGCCTGGGGCAGGCGGGCTGGCACGAGTCACCTGCCACATGATCTAGACAGCTTGCCCGAGTGGAAATGGAAACATATAAACTCTGCCTGTCTGACATAGATTCAAGAGCAATACAACAGATGCCACAGCCCAGCAAGGAAAGGGAAGTCTGGCATTTGCTCCATCTCTCTCCCTTAGACTGACTCTCTGCGTGGCTCAGAAGCATGGCCGGTCCAAGAGACCTCTCCCATTTGGTCTCTCTGATACCCTGGGACTGGCTCAGCTGTAGCAAAGCCGAACCCTTCCATGTTGTTGTGCTGCATTTCCAGAGGCAAGCAGTGCTCCCAAGTGATACCAACAGCCCCATCCCCTTTGGGAAGTACTTTGCAATCCATGGGGAATAATGAAAAAGAAGGGCAATGTCTGCACCGTGTAACTGTCACAAATGCACCGCATGTCAATTCTCTGTACCTAGGGCTCACGGAGCTGGGCAGCTGTAAGATTCCACCCTAATCGTAGCTTTGGCTGCTGTGGCAGGCAGACAGAGCAGCATGGCTGTTCCTGAGGAAGAGGAGGGGGTTGGCTGTGCGCAGCGCTCCCGTGCTGCCCTGGAAGTCTTGGTGAAGCAGCCACAGACCCCTGCGGGGGAGGCAGAGACTGCAGTGCCCAGGCTGCCATTGCTGGTGAACAACTAGAAATAAATCAAAGCAAACAATCCCTGGGAGCCTGTGGGCTGCTTTGGATGTGAGGGACAAGCCCCACATGATCAAGTCCCTGGTGCCACAGGAAGCAGCAAGGGGCCTCGGTCCTTCCCACCCTCGCTGTTCAGTCTGTGGTGACGTGATAATTGTGCCATGGCTGAGACCCAGCTGTCTTCGCAGTCCCCAGCTGGAGTTCAAGGGCCTTCCAGGAGACCTCTAGAAAGGGTGGCAGAGGGAGGAGCTGGGCACGTGCCCTGGTCTCCTTTGGTATGATGCATACAGAAGGCTTGACGGGAGTGTATTTATTAATTTATTCCTTTTAGAGTTAGTCTGCTTGTTTGCTACAGTAGAAATGCAGGCCCTGTTCGCACTGGTATCTCAGGAGGACTTTCTGAGAGACCGGGGGGGACAGAAAGTAAAACTTACCTAGTTGAGAAGGCCTGTGATTTTTAGTCACAGTGCTTTTAGAGCAGGAAAACAGGTTTTTTTAAATCACATTAACTACCACATGGTAGCTACATTAGAATGCCCTGGGGTTCCCCTCGGCCAGCTAACACATGTTAAAATACAACTGGCTCTGTCCACACTAGGTTCTAAAACTTGCTAGTTACAATGAGCTAGTTAAATACTTTTTGAAACACTCCTTCCCCTGAGCTAGAGCAGGCCACAGTTCCATGCTCTGTGGGTTTGTTTGCTTTTTCACCCCCATTTAACGCCAAGAGGTCCTACAAGATGTGGAAGGAACCAAGTTCTTTTTAACATAGAACCATAGCAGGTTAGGGTTGGAAGGGACCTCGGGAGGTCATCTAGTCCAGTGTTTCTCAATGACCGGCCCATGGACCAGCACGGGTCCCTGAGATCTCCCTGACATGGTATAGGAAGCTGGTCCCTGGTACCAAAATGGTTGAGAAACACTGCCCTGCTCAAAGCAGGACCAACCCCGACTAAACCAAGACCATTTCTAAGCCACTGCTCTGCAGCCTCCAATGGGCCACCCAACACCAACAGGGCAGAGCAGACTCGACATTCCCAGGATTTCTAAGGGGAAAACCAAGCAGAGAAAAAGCATTTTTTTCTTGTTTGACAAGAGCCTTCAGCGCCTCCTGCCAGCGCATCACGGTGACAGCAGGCCACTCCCGCTCTGCAGTTCACGTTTAATGTAGGTGCCTACAGTGGAGAAAAAGTGGAAATGAGAAGCATGGAATTAAATCCATCCGCTGGGAGGAGCAGCAATCGTGGCTGCCTGCCCACGATGCCCATGTTCTAAACGGGCCACACACCTTCTGTCTGAGGGCTGTGCGCTAAGGCAGAACCGGCCCCAGGCCATGTAGCAGGTTCCCTGGACAGAATGAAGGGTTTGGCGGGGGAAGGGAGGTCCAAGTGCTCCGGGCTCGCTATTGCAATGAGGCTCATGGCCACTGTCCCCATCTCACTGAAGTTCAGCGCTAGTGAGGGGTTGTGGACTGGCCTTCTCCAGGGCAAAGACACCACATAGGCACTGCAGCACAGCCTCCCCGCAGACTGGCTCCAACTTGGTCTAGAAGGCCACGACTAGGAGGGACAGGAGAGCTCCGTCTCCAGGGCCCACCCAGCCCTTGGCCTCTCTGCTGGGACTGTCATGGAGGGTGCCAGCAGGGATCTGGACAACTGGCCTGAGATCATCAGCTCACTCCACCTAAGTCACCATCACAGGGAAACAACTTTCAGCTTGTGTCCCCTGAGGAGCGAGGGGAATGGCTCCTATCCCGTTCATGATTCTGAGGATGGCCAGCCCTGTGTCACCCATTATGCCCTGTGAAGGCTACCATAGAACATGGCCAGTTCTTCACTGTAATTACAGCACCCAGAGTACACTGCCCGGGTGAGCTAAAGGCAGGAGGAAGGGAAGAAGGACACCGCTATAGTCCCTGGCTTCTCTTTGTCTCGTTCGATTTCGAAGACGCGCCAGCTCTGGAAAGGGTTCCCAGAGGACCCACCGTGCAGGAGACTGCACCACAGGAACCACTGCTGCCCGGCCCCTGAGAGGCGATGAGGCAGAGTGGACCCAATGGGGCTTTTCTATTTCCAGCATCTCTGATTCTGTGATAGGTCCCGTAGTGCGTTCATCGCCAACACGTGAGCAGGGGTGATATAAGATCGCTGGCGCCAGCTGCTCAGTGTGGGAGGCTGAAGCACTTCAGGATATACACCTGTGCAGACACTCAACCGTGCTAGCCTCACCCAGGCAGGAGGATGGGAGGAGAGCAGGGGAAGTGTCCAGCTTCACCACACAAGACACCAGTGTCCCCGGAAAGCAGGGGCAGAAGTATGGGTTGGATGCCTGGACTATAAAATGGATAGAGACCTGGCTAGATCATCGGGCTCAAGGAGTAGTGATCAATGGCTTCCTGTCTAGCTGGCAGCCGGTCACAAGTGGAGTGTCGCTGGAGTCTGGTTTTGTTCAACATCTTCATTAATGATCTGGAGGATGGGGTAGTTTGCACCCTCAGCAAGTTTGCAGATGACACTAAGCTAGGGGGAGTGGTGGATACCCTGGAAGGTAGGGATAGGATACAGAGGGATCTAGACAAATTGGAGGATTGGGCCAAAAGAAATCTGATCAGGTTCAACAAGGACAAGTGCAGAGTCCTGCATTTAGGACGGAAGAATCTCATGCACAGCTACAGACTGGGGACCGACAAGTTAGGCAGCAGTTCTGCAGAAAAGGATCTGGGGGTTACAGTGGATAAGAAGCTGGATATGAGTCAGCAGTGTGCCCTGGTTGCCAAGAAGGCTAATAGCATATTGGGCTGCATTAGTGGGAGCATTGCTAGCAGATCGCGGGAAGTGATTATTCCCCTCTATTCGGCATTGGTGAGGCCACATTTGGAGTATTGTGTCCAGTTTTGGGCCCCCCACTACAAGAAGGATGTGGAGAAGTTGGAGAGAGTCCAGAGGAGGGCAACAAAAATTATTAGGGGCCTGGAGCACAAGACTAATGAGGAGAGGCTGAGGGAACTAGGCTTGTTTAGTCTGCAGAAGAGAAGAATGAGGGGGGATTTGATAGCAGCCTTTAACTACCTGAAAGGGGGTTCCAGGGAGGATGGAGCTAGGCTGTTCTCAGTGGTGAGAGATGACAGAACAAGGAGCAACAGTCTCAAGTTGCAGTGGGGGAGGTCTAAGTTGGACATTAGGAAAAGGTTTTCACTCGGACGGTCGTGAAGCACTGGAATGGGTTACCTAGGGAGGTGGTGGCATCTCCATCTTTAGAGGTATTTAAGCTGAGGCTTGACAAGACCCTCACCAGGATGATTTAGCTGAGGATAGTCCTGCTTTGAGCAGGGGGTTGGACTAGACACCTCCTGAGGTCCCTTTCAACTCTCATGTTCCATAAGTCTATGATTTAACAGTCAGCAAAGTCAGCAAATGCTGACTGGGCCCCACCTGACCCAGACCCCCGGTCTCCCTCTCCCATCTGCCACTGGCAGAGGGCCCCGATGTTGTGGCCCGCACTTGCCATCACTTGTCCCACAATCAAACAGACTCTCATTTCCCCCTCTCCTACGCACTGAAGCCATCCTTCGAACTAGAACAGTCACTTTTTCCAAAAGGAGTACAACAAAAGCAAAATACACTGTCTTTCAACACTGAATACAGAAGCCATGATGTCACTATTTTTAATGTTAATGTAATAGTTCTCCTTTGTAAAGCATCGGGGAACGGCATTGTTATTTTTCGGAAATTCAGTATCCAGTATTTGTCTGGGACCTCTTTAGACAAGCTCACATATCTGGTTGTCATTCTTTCTGGCCATAGTGCTAGGGCATCAGATAATGTCTGAATGACCTCCATGGACTCAGCTCGCCCAACAGTGTCCTTGGATTTGACCTGACAATTTTCCACAGTTTCAGCTTGCTTCTCAAACTTCAAAGCTGATGTCTCAGTGGCCAGAGTGACAGAAGTCAAACATTCCCCACTTTCTGCCTCTTGTGGTGTGAAGAATATAGTTGATCTAGGATCTGGTCCTAAGCATTTGGCCTTTTTCTCAGAAGCACGATTCTTTTTAACACGGCTGCGATATGAGCATTTCGTCTCCGGCTCTAGTGCCTCATTCTCCATTGCTTCTTTCAGACCCTAGTGCAGTGAGCTGCATCTGCTGTATGCAGGTAGCTCATTCTGACTGATCCCAGCACGTCCATGCATGCAAACACACACACGTGCAGAATCACACGCACAGACATACCAGAACATATCCCACATCCATATACACAGATCTGTTCTACAGTTCATTGCAACACTGAGTGTATATAGGTGGTAACCGCAGGGGAGACTCCACTTTGGAAGCCCATAGTGCAATAAACAGTAGGAGCCACTAATCCTGGTCCACAGTATCTTCTTACTCCTAGGAATGTGCCTTGCTGACAAGTTTAACGACTCTTTCATGCATTAAAGGCAAATGATTGCAGCAAATGAGTAATCCATCTAGCAAACCCCTGCACACATCCTGGTGTTGTGAGCAGTGCTGAATGGTAGGCAGAAATATTTTAAGACTTAATTAGACATTCAGTGGAGTTTATTGACACTAAAGAATTACTCAGATGTGTTTGTTCATTGAATGTCATAATCAGGCTCCATTTTCTTCCCCTCAATACAAAACATCTGACTGAATTCAAGGCAGCGAAAGAAAGACTTTGCAAGTGCCTCTGGCCCCTTGCATAAGAAGGCGCAGCAGCAACAGCTCTTGTTTATAAATAACTAGGGTCAGGAAAAGGCACTTTCCGTTCTGGTGGCAGTACGTTGTGAAGAATAAACTGCTTTCAGAGCTGAAAAAAGCCCTTCTGATCTTTTCAGTAGGCAAAGCTCTGCATCTGCTTCAATGCATTCAGCCTGTAGCACCCTGGCATTCAAATACCAGTTCTGTCCCCCCGTTTCACTGGACTGGGGTCTGCACAGGAGCAGGGATATGTCGCACTCTGAGCACCAAGGACGGGACTAGTGCCTGGAGCTGTCAGCCAGCCTGTTACCCTGGGGCCTGCGGGAAAGCGTGCAATGGTCACTGGTTTCTCAAGAGAACTCGGGGGGGGTCCTCAGGGGAAGGGGAACTCCCGAAAACACAGCATTCCTTCAGCCCCTTTGTTTCTGCCCTGCTGGCCTCTCCAGTTATGCAAGATCTCAGAAGAGCTACAGAGGTTGTTTGAACAAGATTTTCACCTGGCCAGATCCTATGCTGAGCTGAGGGGAGGTCATGTCAGAACAAGAAGCCTCGACACTCCTATATGCCTTAAAGCAGGGGTTCCCAACTTTTTTGGCTTGAGGGCCACAGATACCATTTTTACAACCTTGAAGGGTCACCAGTCTCTGCTAGCAGCTCCCCCCACTGCAGCCAGACGGACAGAGTTCAGCTAGGAGGCTGTTTCCTCTCTCATCTCCCATCCCCCTGGCTGCAGGTGAAAAACCCACACATCCTGTAGCCCTGTGCGCTCCACTGGGTCCCTAGGCAGTGGCTGTCTTCTGCAGCCAGGGGGATGGGAGATCAGTGCTCCCCTCCCTCTGGCTCCAGCAGAGACCCCAGCACCTAGGGACCCAGGAGGAGCACTTTGCAGGGCTCCCTGCTATAGCCAAGGGGAGTGGAGCACTGATCTCCCATCCCCGTGGCTGCAGCAAACAGCCCCGCAGCAACACGCTCCATCTGGACCTTAAGCAGCAGCTCCCTTCTGCAGCCAGCAGGAGGGGAGCCACGGGCCACTTTGAAAGACCCCATGGGCCACTTTTGACCCCTGGGCCATGGGTTGGGAACCACTGCATTAAAGTTATTCAAAGTGCTGCACAAATCGTAATCAACAAGGCCACACAATACACCCAAAAGACAGGTTGGCATCGTTAGGCCAAGTTCACAGGTGGGGAACCTGAGGCACAGGAGGGGAAGTGAGTTGCTCAAGGTCACACAGAACAGCAGAGGCAGAGCTTGGGGTAGAAGTCAATGATCCTGACAAAAAGTCACTTGCCCTAGCAACCAGATGTCACTAAACCAGGGACATCATATGGGCACCTGCGCTGCCACCCACTTTACCCCTCAGTACTCAAGCTTGTGTATTAAGCTAGCTAGCTAGCACCATTGTTTCTGAGCACCTGAAACATCTTAAAGGCAACACACCAGCCCTCTGTTTCTCTCTCTCAGTCCCCAAGCCAGGGGAAATTCCTTTGAATTTTTACTGCAGGGAAGCCAGACAGGAATGTGCGTCACCTTTTGTTCAATGGCAGGGATGGGTGGTGGGAGTGCAAGCCAGTCAAGACCCAGGTCTAAGGCATGGTGGTCTCACCCTTGTGGGTGATAAATCCATTGTTCCAGAGAAGCATGGCTGTGGCACTAGTTATGGTCACAGAAGGATTGAGGCCCCAGGCCACCTGGGCCATTTCCAATCATCAGGCCTTGACTTGGACTCAAAGTTCAATGGGGAGCCAGTGTAAGGAGTGGAGCAAGGCGGTGATGTACTTTTGGTGACTTGCACAGCTGAATGGCTGGAGAGATGCATTCTGAAACAACCGGAGTCTTATACAGGTTGGTGATTTCACCCCAGGTTTATTGCATTGCAGTAGCCAAGCTTGGAAGTCCCAAATGTGGCCTGGATCACCATGGCCAGGCATAGACAGGAAAGAGCCATTTTTGCAACCACAGCATCTGAGAAGAGTCGTTCGCTTGCTTTGCGGTGAGCAGCCCCCAAATCGAAGGCACTGGCCTGTACCAAGCTCCAATTTTTTCCATGTGCCCTGTTCTTTATTTGGTGATCAGCCCTGCTTTGAAGACAAGTTCAACGTATTTGTGGCAGAGGCAGCGGATTTTGACAGCAGTGCTTATCTGATAATGTACATGCATTCATAACCAGCCTGCGGTGCTCCATAACCAGCCAGCAAGAGCAAATAAACAAAGGGAGGAAGTGCGCTACTAAACCCTTAATGCACGCCTTCCAGGAGGCTCAGTCACTCAATTTCCCTTTCCACAGGGCACTGCTGCCCCTTGGTGGCTGTTGGATAAACACGACAATCTAGTTCCACCGAGACCCAGGGTAACGGGAACGGTGATGGGGACACACGTCCTCGGCGTTGGGCCTGAAGATGTTTTGTTTGAGGCTGAAGAGAGGTTGCTGAGAATAGCTCCGAAGAAGCTGGGGCTAAAGCTCCCTTACCCATTCCCAGGTTTGCACTCAGAAAAAGGCGGGACCCCTTTGCCTGGTTCAAAGGTGGAGAACCAGCCAGTTGCCATCTCTTCATTTCACTGGTAGCCAGAAGACAGCTGGAAATAGAGTTGGGGGCAACTGACCTGAAAATGAGTCTTCTGCCTACAACCAGTTGTATGGACAGCTGGCAACGTGAGCTGGGCAAAGACCCAGCCCAAGCTATTTCAGGTTCTGCTGATTGCTCTGTAATTATTGGGGTTATCTCATCCACCGAACCTCGAGGGTGACAGTGGCATGCCCAGCGTGTTGCATGGCAGAGCCAAGCACTGGAGGTGCTAGCCTTGGTGGAGCCGTCAGACACATGGCTAAGGTAAGGGGTTAGTAGGGCTGGCAGGAAGGGGAAAAGTTACAAATAACCTAGCTACAAAGGCTTAAACAGTCACAGTTCAAGGTGAGTGACAGCAGTTCCTGTTTAGGCCCCTGGGATAGTCGAACCTTCAGAGCCGGGCTCTTGAGACCTGCATGCCCTCTATGGCCCAATCTCTATTCAAGCAAATAAACATCTGTGAGCTTCCAAGCCAGACTCAGTTGGCATCTTTCATTGTGCTCCTTTGCATGGGCTCCCTGCCCAGCCCCTACTGCTCCCCCACATGTCCCACATGGGCCTGCACCCACCTATGATGTCTGGCAGTCATAACCTGTTCCAAAATGGACTAGCTTCAACAGGAGAAATTGAGGCAGTTCCACTCTAAAATACCCCATAGCCCAGTAGGTAGGGCACTCACATAGGATGGGAAAGATATCAGGGGACTGGGGATCTCAACCTCCACATCCTCAGTGTATGCTCTAACCACTGGGCTATAGAACAGAAAGACGTTTTTGCATGAAATGGCTGATCTGGCTCTGATGCCTAACTTCGGGAGAGGGTTCATGGCCATGGAGACTAGCACCTCCCTCCAGTCCCATCCCCTCCGCAGCATTTCCTATCGGCTAAGCCAGGCAGCTCCCCACATTGTGTGCTGGCGTCCATGAATCCCATCCTTAGGCATCTAACTCTCCCTATGCCTGATAAGCCTAACTCAGGACTGTGGTTTTCTCTAGAAAGCAGAGCACCTAAGAACTAGGCATTGCCGTGCTTAGCCATGGGGGAACCCCTTTGTGGATCTAGCCCTTAATCTCCCCTAATCCCTGGTTCCTTGCCTGTGAAATGAGGGTAATTCCCCAGCTCACAGGGGAGGTGTGAAGATGAAATCCATAAGTGATTGTGCGGTGCTCAGACACTGCAGGGCTGAGGGCCAAATAAGACAGATTTACCACACTTGTGCAAGCTCCTTGACAGTCTTTTCTGTCTCCAAAGGGCAGGCGAGGGCTGAACAGACCCTCAGCCCCAAGCACACAGGACCTGCAGCAGAGGAAGTGTTCTGTGCAGCGCCGGCCGGTCTCAATCACCTCCAGAAAGGGGAGGGGAGAGGCTGTTTTGTTACCAGCCACATTTCTAAGACAGGAGCATAGGAATTGCCAGACTGGAGCAGACCCAAGGGCCAGCTAGCTCAGTTGCCTGTCTGTGACAGTGGCCAGTACCAGGTGCTTCACAGGAAGAGGTAAGAACCTGGCAGTAGCAGATGTGGGATAATTTGCCCCTGATATTAGGTCTCATTCTGGTCTCTAACAGTTAGAGATCAGCTGAAACCCTGAAGCACAAGGTTTAACAGCCCTATCAAAATTGTTATAATTAATTATAGCAACTCTGAATATTCTTGTTAGCCATATAAATATCCAGTCCCTTTGTGAATGTTGCTAAATTCTTGGCCTCAGTTACTTCCTGTGGCCCTGAGTTCCACAGTCTAATTACACGCTGTGTAGTGTAAGTATTTCCTTTTGAATTTCCCATCTTTTAATTTCATTGAATATCCCCTCGTTCTCATGTTACAAGACAGGAAAACAGAAGCTCCTGACCTGCCTTCTCTAGAGCCATCAGTATTTTACCTACTTTTCATCAAATCCCCTCTTGTTTGTCTATTTCTCAAGTAAAAAATCCCAGCCTTTTCTCTCTCTTTTTGTAGAAGAGTTTTTCTAGAAACCTAATTATTCCTGTCGCTCTCCTCTGAACCCACTCCAGTTGGGCCAGGTCCTTTAGAGATGGGCTGAGCTGTCCTGCACACAATACCCAGATGAGGCTGTGCCCTTGATTCATATAAAGGCATTGGAATAGTCTCCTTATGCATCCTGACACCCGGCTTTCCTGTTCGATCGCTGTGCATTGAGCAGAGGTTTTCATTGAACTGTCCATGGTGACTCCTAGTTCCCTTTCCTAGTCCCAGGCTGACACCCATGCTTTCTATACAATGCATGGGGAGATGGTTTAGATCCCAGGAAGATGTAGGAGTTGAAATTTTTCCATCCAGTGTGAATTACTTGGCATGATCAACACTGTATTTCATTTGTCATCATCTGCCCATTCACCCAGTTTGTTTAGGTGTCTCTGTACTTTCTCACAGATCTCTTTGGTCCTGACTTACCTAAATAACTTTGTGTCACCTGGAAATATTGCTGCCTCACTGCTCACCTCCATTTCCAGATCATTAATAAAATGTAGTAAACAACACAGTACAGAACCTTTTGCCAGGATGAAAATTGACTATTCAGTCCTACTCTTTGCTTTGTATCTTTTAGCCAGTTCTTGATCCATCCGTGGGGTTCTGGGGAACAGGACTGGAACCCAGCTCTGCAAGATGGCCAATGGCTCCACTCTGCTACCCAGAAGCTGTGGTGGAATGCAGGCATTGCCACGTACATCCTGGGGAGATGAACATCACAGGAAGTTCTATCTTGGAAAGCTGGACTAACAGCTTCCCACATGGCCCCTGATTGGTGCAGACATGATATCTAAGCCCATGAGGAGTTCCAGGAAGTGTCTGTGCAATGAGGTGGATTTCCCCACCAGCTGTAGTGATGGATTTGCCTCTTGGCTTGCTCTTGAACTCCTAACCCCAGCTTGGACCTTCAGCTTCTGTCCTTGAGTTCTGGTCCCAACCCCTGGCTTTGGTACTGGGGCTCTGACATCTGTTTTGAGCCTTGGTTTTAGTATTTGGGGCACTGATTTCAATTTTGGCTTTGGCACTTGAATTCTGATTCTGGTTACAGACCCTGGCTCTGACCCGACCTAGTCTCCTAGGCTCTTGCACCTGACCATTGAGCCTGACCACCCAAGTTCCAGTGTTGACACTGAGGAATAAAAAATTCAGGCAGGAGGCCTTCGACTGGAATCACAATAGAAATGCTAACTCGTTAGGCTATGTTATAAGACAGTAACTGCTCTAGTGGCCGCACTCAGCCATACTCTGCAGGAATTCCTGTGATAACCAAAGATTGTATGCATCTCAGGAACACCATCCCACCGCCCCACGGACCCCATGGGGGATGCCTCGCTGTCACGAACTTATGCACTCATCCCCTCCCGCACCCCCTGTGACCTTTGTGACACGTAATCCTTCCCCCATCACCATGATATCTCCTGCACTCTAACCCCCGCTCCCCACCTCATCTGGGACCCCTCGGGCTATGATCTGGTTCTGCTCCCCGACCCCCAATGACCCTATACCCACCGATAGCCCGTACCCCTGCCCGGATGCCTCTTGCTCTTATACTGTAAACCCTGTACTGAACATTAGCTTATAATAAAACCTTTAAATCTGGCATCCGGATAATTACTGGCACTGGGAGGATCCCATTGTGTGTTATAAATGCCCAATCTGTAGTAAACGACTTGTTAAGCACTGGAAACTCCACTATACGATCTGAATGTAATATGCAGTCTTTGATAAACCTGTATAAGCCCTCTGTAACTTGAAACCCAGCGAAGTGCCAGAGATCAGCACAGAGACATGTTGCCTGGGCTTCCCTGTACTGATAGCCTTGTGTGTGTCTGTCAAGATTAAAGGTCTGCTTGACCTAACCTAAATTGAATAGCTGCCTGATTCTTCCCACGACAACACCATCACTCTACTTGCCTCTCTCCACATCACTACTTAGCTTCTTTAGTAGCCTCTCGGACAGAACCTTGTCGAAGGCCTGTTGAAAGTCTAAATACTGCGGTATAGCAAGGGCAGAGGGCAGTAGGAAAGTTCTCCTATTTGTAAACCGGGAGGTGGGCAGGCGAAAGCCCGCCCACCGTTCAAAGTCCCTCCCCCAGCCTAAGGGGAGGAATCACTGAGCCTGGGATTCAACTGATTCTTTGGGACAACTAATGAAAAAACAGGAGGGTCGTGGAGGTCACAGGGTCAAATGGAGGGAACCAGAACGGGGCACTGAGCAGAGAACCCCAGACAGCGCCCATTGCTCCCGGAAGGTGTCAAGGGAGCCAGCGGACACTGCCCAGAGGAACTCTGCCTGGACGCGTGAATGGATGGAGGAATGGGAACAGTCACAAAGCACCCCCTCAGCCAACCTCCTCTCCCTGGTCTTGTAGATGGCCACTTTGGCCAGGGCCAGAAGGAGGTCCCACGACTTCATGAGGCTCCAGATGGAGTGTGCATAAATAAACAGGTGAGGGGAAAAGTGCAGCCAGAACCACAACAGGAGGTTCTGGAGGAGCTGGAACAGGGGCTGCAGCCTGGTGCACTCCAGGTAGGCATGTGCCAGAGTCTCCCTCACATTGCAAAAGGGGCAGGTGTCGGGGCGAGGGGTGAACTGCGCCAGGTACACACCTGTGCTCACGGCTCCATGAAAGAGCTGCCAACTGATGTCCCCAGTGGGCCGTGGGGTTAAGGTGGAATAGAGGCTGGCCCACTGGGGGTCCTTGCCCTCCACAGGTGGCATTACCTCCTGCCATTTGGTGTCTGGGTGGGACACAAGGGAGAGGAAATGAAGGGTGTGCAGCACGAATGTGTACAGATGGTCCCGGGCACGGTTTGAAAAAGGACTGGCTGCAAGTCGAGCAGCCGGCTCGCAACTTGGGGATGGGGAGGGGCTCATGGGGCCGGGGCCCAATGGTAAGCACCGGAGGGCCAGCACTGGGGGGGGGAGTGGGGAGCACCCTCTCACAAGACCTGCTCAAGGTACGCCTGTGCAGCAGGGGGCAAGGCTGCCCTCACCTCCTGAAGTATGCGCCGGGGGGTTTCGAAGGGTGGGGAGCCCCATGCGCCGAGGCAGCGCATGGGGATCTACCCAATCCCCCCGGGTGTAGTCCAGGAGATCTCCGACCCTGGTGACTCCTGCCAGGACCAACCTCCATCGCACCGAGGGGTTGTGTAGCAGGGGCTCTGCGAGGAGATCCTCCCCCTCGGTGACTGCAAGGGGCCTGGAGGCTGAGATCAGCCTCCAGGTCCGGAGGAGGTCCTGGTAGAAGACCGGCAGCTCGGAGAGGTCTCGCGGAAGACCTCTCGGGTGGAGAAAAAAGAGCTGCCGTTCGTATCGTAGCCCTCGGATGCGGCGGAGGAAGACGTGCGCCAAGTGGCTCCACGCCGGACTACCTGCACCATAGAGGAGTCTCTGCAGGGCCTGGAGGCGGAAGGTGTGGACCTGGCTGTGGATGCAGCACAGGCCCTGCCCGCCCTCCTCCAGGAGAAGACTCAGAATCCCTGCAGAGACCCAGTGCAGTCCTGGCCAAAAGAACTCCAGAACTGTCTTCTGGAGGTAGGCCAGGACACTCGGGGTCGGGACCAGAGTGTTGAGCCGGTGCCAGAGCATGGACAGGACCAGCTGGTTGATCACCAGTGCCCTCCCCTGGAGGGAGAGGCACCGGAGCAGTCCTGTCCATCTCCTCAGCCGCTCAGACACCCTGCCCTCCAAATCCTGCCAGTTCTCCACCGGGGAGGGATGGGTGGTAGAAAAGTAAATGCCCAGATAGAGCAGCGGAGCCGTGCTCCGCTGGATGGCTTGAAGCGCGGGTGGGAGGGAGCTCGCCTGCCACCCAGCCCCCACCATCAGGCCAGAGCCCTTGGCCCAGTTGACCCGGGCGGAGGAGGCTGCCGAGTAGATGGCCAGGCAGGCCTCCAGCCGCACAGGTTAACCAGGTCCTGGACCACAAGAAGCACGTGGTCGGTGTACGCTGACAGCATCAGCCTCAGCTCTGGCTCACGAAGCACCAGCTCTGTCAACCTCCAGCAGAGGAGACAGAGGAAGGGCTCCATGGCCAGAGCGTACAGCTGGCCTGACAGCAGACAGCCTTGACGTACCTCTCACCCGAAACTGACCGGTTCGGTCAGGGTCCAGTTGAGCTTGACCAAGCACTCTGCGGAGGCGTACAGCACCCAGAGAAAGCCCACGAAATGGGGTCCGAAGCCGAGCGCCTGCAGGGTGCCCAGGAGATACCCATGGTCCATCCGGTCGAATGCCTTCTCCTGGTCCAGGGACAGGAGGACAAACGACAGGCCATCCCTACACCCGAGCTCTAAGAGGTCCCGGACCAGATAGAGGTTGTCGAAGATGGTACGGCCCGTGATGGTGTAGGTCTGGTCGGGATAGACCACGTCCCACAGCACGGACCCCAGTTGCAGTGAGACGGCCTTGGCTATAATTTTGTAGTTCGTGCTGAGGAGGAAGAGGGGACACCAGTTCCAAAGATCACGGAGGTCCCCCTTTTTTGGCAGCAAGGTGAGCATGGCCTGCCTGCATGAAAGGGGGAGCACGCCGCTGTCCTCGGACTTGGCCCAGATGGTGGCAAGGTCCGGGCCAAGGATGTCCCAAAACACGCGGTAGAACTCCACAGCCAGCCTGTCCATGCCCGGGGATTTATTGGTGGCATGAGGCAGAGGGCTTCCAAGAACGTGGCCAAAGTGAGAGGTAGCTCCAGCTGGTCTCAGTCGCCTGCGCTGACCGTGGGAAGTTCATTCCAGAGCACCCTGCAGGCAGTGACATTGGTCATATCCAGGGAGAAAAGGTCAGCATAGAAGGCCCTGGCCCTTTTACACATCTCCACTGGATCCGGGAGGGAGGTGCCGTTGGCTGCCAAGAGGCAGATGACATGCTTCCGGGCCCCCCTCCTTTTCTCCAGGTCATAGAAGAAGTGGGAGCCGCGATCCATTTCCCGAAGGAGACAGATGCGGGATCGAACAAAGGCGCCCTGAGCCCGAAGGTCTTTGAGGGCCCAGAGCTCCTCCCACTTCTCCTGGCATTATCTGTAGAGGGACAGATCCTCGGGGCTGGCGGCCAGGTGCCTCTCCAGCTCCAAAACCTCCCGCTCCAGCTGCTCTATCCCCACATCCCGCCGCCAGCTGGCCCCCCAAGTGTAGTGCGTGGCAGATGAGCCGGGCGCGCACCTTCCCCACATCCCACCAACGCTGCGCCAAGGGAAAGGCGCCCCTCTGCTCCCACCAGGCCAGCCAGAACTCCCGAAAGGACGCCACAAAGCCCACATCCTCCAGCAGGCTGTTGTTGAAGTGCCAGTAGGCCGGCCCCGGCCTCTCCGAGGTGAGAAAGGCTGTCACGGGCACCATGTGGTGATCCGAGAATGGGGCCGGCTGGACACCACAGGATTGGGCCCGTGCAAGGTGGCAAAACGTAAATGCGGTCCAACCGGGAGTGGCGCCATCGATCTTCCCCCACCCAGACATAAGTGAAGGTGACGACATCGTCCAGGTGGTGGTCATGCCAGACGTCCACCAGCAAGTGATGGTCGACAATCTCCCGGAGGACGTCCGCAGCGGCCTTGTACTGCTTGGTCCCCGTGCAGTCTTGTTCCTCGAGGATGGTGTTAAAATTCCTGCCCAGGACCAGGCACTTGTGAGGATCCAGTGTGCCGAGGAAGGCGGCCGCCTGCTGAAAGAACCGCACCCGCTCTGGGCCTGCGGTCGGGGTGTAGATGTTGATGAGACTCAACACCAGCTCCTCCACGCGGACCCGGAGGTGCAGCAGGCAGCCCAGCATGACCTCGGTGACCCCCATCACCTCTGGCTGCAGGTCAGGGGAGAACAGGGTGGTCACTCCGCCTGCGTGCCTCCTGGTACGGGTGGGAAAGAGGCCACGGCCCCTAGGGATAGTGCTGGAGGCAGCGGTCGGGGCAGGTGACGAGGCAGCGGCAGATGGGGGGCCTGCAGCCACCTGGGCGTACACCCTGGGAGCAATGCCACCACCAGACATGCTGGAAGGGATAGCAGGGGAGGATAGAGGAGGAGAGGGCCCTGCCGCCAGAGGTGTCACCTTCCAGGCGGGGCCCTTTTCCTTTTTTTTCCCTCCCTGGCCTTTCCTCCCGGCCGAGGGCGCACCCCCCAGAGCAGGGGGGGCAGGAGCCATGGCAGCAGCAGCAGAAGGAGCACCTGCTGCAGCAGCAGCAACAGTAGGAAAGGTCTGGAAGGGCGATATCTAACTTCTAGAATGATCCAGGCTTTATTCCCTATAGACTAGCCAGACTCATTAGAGAGTAATTAGGGTCAGCTGACACCAATTAAGGTCCCACCCAGGTGCCTATAAAAACCCTCTACTCCTGAGAGACAGGGTGGGAGTTGAAGTAGCAGGTGTGTGGTGAGCAGAGGAGTGTGTGGAGTTGTGACGAGGAGCAGAACGGAGTGCAGCAGTGTGTGGGAGAGAGGTGGAGTCCTGAAGAAGGTACTGGGCTCGAGAAGCCAGAAGAATAGAGAGGGGAGAATAGCCCAGGGGAAAAGTCTGCAGCTACAGATACGGTGCCAGCAGCACATAGCTGCTACTCAGAAGGCCCCTGGGCTGGGACCTGAGGAGCGGGTGGGCCTGGGTCCTTACCCCCCTCCCTGGGAAGACGGGGTAACCGGTGTGTTAGAAGTGGATTTTTCCACTTGCTTTTTGCTATGGCCAAACTCCAGCCTTTGATGGAATGCAACTTGTTAAGCCTCAAATCAAATAAAGAAAGAAAGAAAGAAAGAAAGTGGTAGAATATAGAATAGAATTATAGAATATGAGAGTTGGAAGGGACCTCAGGAGGTATCTAGTCCAACCCCCTGCTCAAAGCAGGACTATCCTCAGCTAAATCATCCTGGCGAGGGCTTTGTCAAGCCACAGCTTAAAAACCTCTAAAGATGAAGATGCCACCACCTCCCTATGTAACCCATTCCAATGCTTCACCACCCTCCTAGTGAAAAACTTTTTCCTAATGTCCAGCCTAGACCTCCCCCACTGCAACTTGAGACCGTTGCTCCTTGTTCTGTCATCTACTACCACTGAGAACAGCCTAGCTCCATCCTCTCTGGAACCCCGTTTCAGGTAGTTAAAGGCTGCTATCAAATCCCCCTCATTCTTCTCTTCTGCAGACTAAACAGGCCTAGTTCTTTCAGCCTCTCCTCATCAGTCTTGTGCTCCAACCCCCTTATCATTTTTGTTGCCCTCTGCTGGACTCTCTCCAACTTGTCCACATCCTTTTTGTAGTGGGGGGCCCAAAACTGGACACAATACTCCAAATGCGGCCTCACCAATGCTGAATAGAGGGGAAAACTGGTGTTATCTTCCAGAGTCAAAAGCTGCAGAGAATAACAGTTTTCTAAGACACTCCCTACCGGTGTCCCAAACTGGTTTGAACCAGCCCTGGAGAAGGTGATAAGATAAATTAGAGCTAGCAGCTGCAGAGCTCATGAGAAAATTTTACTGAACAAAGTCAGTGAGTTCCCATGCCAATGGGCAATATGCTAATTTTCTGGGGTCTCAGCCATAAAGCTGGGGTTCTGGTTTGGACACATTGGAGAGACAATAGGTTAGTAGCCTGTTGTGTCGCCTGGGGATCTGGCCAACCCCAGACACCCCCCACTCTTCAGAAGGAAGAGTGTTAAACCCCCTTCCCTGATCACCAAGGGAGCCTGCAGTTTTTTGTTTTTGTTTTCCTCTCTTTTTGCAGATCTTTTTTCTGCTTTTGGATTTTTCTTTTATTGATTCTCTTTGTTCACCTGGTCACACTGGATTGCAGGGCCACATGCCTTGGCATATCAAAAGGGCGTGGCAAGGGGGTGTTCAACCATTGCAACTGGTTGCAGTGGGCTCTGATTTTTATGGCTGCTTGCATCCATGGTGGACTGTAAGCTTAATCAGGCCGTTTAAACACCGGGCTGGTCAAGTGCAAGGTTTTTTAAGAAGCACAAAATTGGTTGACATCAGACTGGTGGGCTGCTGATTTTTAAGATCAAAGGCAGGCTTGGTAAGCTCCAACTTCAGTCGCAGTCATTTTAACACCAGGCTGTTCTCTCACACTTTATTTTCTATCTCAAGAAAACAGGTCTGCTGTCACTCCGGAGATAACATCCACATGTGGTAAATATAATCTGGTCAAATTTGGGATTTAAATTGGGGAATGTTTTTGGGGGGTTGTGTGTGTATGTATTATCACTGCTCTAAGCTTACTAACCCACAGATTAAAAATACTGTTGATTTGTACTTGGGAGGATTTTTAAATGTCTTAGGGAGTTTTGGGAATGTGGCTTGTATGAGGAGTTGGTGTGCATGGAATTTATTAAGGAATGTCTTAGGGAAGTAGAGTTTTGGGAGTGTGGCTTGTATATGGAGTTGGTGTACGTGGGATTTAATAAGGACTGCACCTTTTTTAATTGTGGTAATAGGAATTTTAGTAATTTGTTTAGCTTAGCTTAGTAACATTTTTCATTTAATTAATTTTTCCTTTTTTATAACCCTATATACGTCAATAAAAGTTACATAAATAGTTGTTAAACAAAAATAGTGGCCTGGTCTCTCGACTGGGACACACTTGCAGTGTGGGGATTGGGCCCCTTGCGCTCCACTCCACCACAACATGACAATGTCCTGGCCCACTACGAGAGGCAAAAGTGTGAGACCCACTAGAGAGAAGCCGGCCGTTTGCCATAATACATTATCCTGATTTGTTCTCCCTTATCCACTACTTTATTGACATATTAGAAGTCTAGGAGATTAGTGAGATGTGACTTTCCTTTACTGGTTAGACCCTATCAGATTATGATTTTCTTTGTGTTCTGTTAGTCTATATTTAATTATCATTTCAACCAAGTTGCCTGGCCCAAATGTAAGGGTTACTGGCCTGTAATCCTCCAGATCACATGTAGAGCCTTTAAATATAGGTACAGCATTTGCTACTCTCCAATCCGGTGGAACAGAAGCTGTTTTTAATCAGACTGCATATTTTCGTTAGCAGCTCAGTCACTTCATACTTGAGTTCCATCAGAACTCTTGGATGGACCAGCTCAACCAGGTGTCTTATTGCTTATTCAGAATTAAATTATCAGTTAGCACCTGCACCTCTTCTTCTGACAGCTCAGTCTTGAGAATACCTCATTTTTGTTACTAGAAAAGAGTAAGAACAATGTAGGAATCTCCCCAACATGCTCAGTGGTGAAAATGGTACAAAGAAATCAGACAGTTCCTCAGCCCTGGTCTGAAACTGAATTGTAGGAGATCCAGGCCCCTGTATACATGAGCTATTAGAGCCTGAATGCCACAACCTCCTCAGTGACCTTGCCAAGAAAAGCGAAGCTAGAAATGGGGCAGTGTTGGTGAGGGTGTTGGCATTAAGTATAGACGTCTTCCAGGTTACAGACACCAACCAGTGCATTCCTTATATCCAGAAGTCTGCTTTCTTTGAAGGAGGTTTTAGCTCATCTCTCCTGGGGGCCAGAAACCCTTCACCAGACTTCATCAGCCAGGAGGGACAGGAGTAATTTCACAGGGTATGGGCAGGACATTCCTCTGAGCTTCAAGGACTCCTCTTGATTGGTCAATATTCCATCTGACTAGACGGGGTGGGAGAGGAACCACACTCTGTTCGAGTTACTTTTGTCTCAGCAAAAATCATTCTTGTTTTGATTTTTTTTTTTTTTGGTCTCTGAAGTTGGCTGAGAGCTCTTTGTAGTAGGAGAGACTTGGATGTGGGTGGGTGGCACAGGCATTCTGGGTTGATTTACTGGTTTAGTCCATGAAACAATTTTGCTGATTGATTTGGCTTATGACTGCAGCATGCCATCAGCAACCCTGAGCTATTAATGGACTGTAACTGAGCTGGTTATGAACCCTAGCTGCCCCAGTGTATTCCTCCTTTTGCACACAGTCTATCTCCTCCCCATCCCCCATTCTTGGTCCCCCCCCCCCAAGTAGTTCCCTGGGGGAAGGATTGTTCCTCCAGCTCCCCACAGGAGGGAACCAAGAGTAGAGAACTCATAAGTTCTATGCAGAGGCACCTTACAGATGTGACCCAACTGTCCCACAACCCAATATGACCTTATTCATTAATGTCTTAATTTTATTTCTTTTATAACCCAACCCTATTTTTGCTACAGGGAAGTGTAGGATCAGGACTGAGAGTTTGGAAAGGGAGATGACACACAGGATGCTGTCATAAGAAATGGCCCACAGCATGAAAATCTTTTGTAATCACTAACTCTTCCAGCTCATACTAGAAGATCATTTTATTTGAGCTGGACAATTGCAGGTATCACCAAACCTGAATTATGTCCTTTTCTTGTCCCTTAGGGTGAATACAGACAGTGCCATGGGTCTCTCATAATTCATAGATTTCCCTGCCTTTGCAACTAACATCTTTTATTGATTTTCCTCAGAAGTACAAATCTCAGGGGCACAAAAGCATCCAAAGAAGACACTATTCCTTCTCAGCCAGGCAATGTGAAGTGTAAATGATCATTGCTGAAAATTTATGCAATAAAGCCAAGTCTGTCTCCAAGTGACTGTTTGTCTGTCTGTCATCCCTTCAGAGCTGACACTTAACAAAAGAGAACAAAAAGATTTTTTTTTCTGCCAGACAAGAAAGTCATTATCTTTTGTGGGAAGGGAGGGAACATGGAAATTTATCAACAAAGCAGGTACCATACCGAAACTGAAGTCCTTACAGAAGCTCATCCAGGACATACCCTACATCTCAATCCAAGTCGAGCAATTCCAGTTAGATTTTTTTGAAATTTTGAATCTGTTTATGTCAAGACAGATGACTTGTAATGTAAGCTTGCTGTCAAGTAGCAAAGGAAAGTGTCCTGTACTTTTTTTTAATCTCATTTGAATAGTTTGCCAATTTAGCATAGTTAAAAACACTTCTCTCCCTTTCAATCTGATTTACCAGCCAACGACACTACAGCTTTACATCACTTGTTTATACTGCATCTATTTATTATGCTATGTCATTATTTACTGTAAGCTTTAGGGGGCCAGGATCACGTCTTCTAGATGTCCTGTAAAGTATCCAGCACACTTTTGAGAACTGTAAAATAGATAATAATGTAGTTCACTAATACTGTTAACTATTAAGAAGTTAGCTCCCTATGCAACCAATGTTGGTCTTGGAAATCTCTCCGTACTGTCTAACTACAATGCATCCACCCACACACACTTGTTATAACATCCAGTGTATCCTCATTGACAAAAGACATTGCATATGGCTCCTGCTATCAAAGACGTGATCTTTGGGCTTGACCCTGCAAATAGCTACCTGTGCTCTGAGCAGCCTCATTGAGTGCCATGGGGCTTTTCATACACTTAAGTGCGCACATGCATGTCTGGAGGGCTGGGGCCTGGGCTGAAGCCCTGGACTATACATTTGTAAGGGGTCTATTAGCCCCTTACTGCAACTTAGTGGGTCTTTTTGGTTGGCATCTCTTGAGGAGCAGGACCCTGAAACAGACACAGCCCTCAGAGCCAGTGGAAAGAGGCCAACTCAGGTCAGCCTGACTGACAGGGTGGGCAGGCCAATGAGGGAGCCAGGAGGTCAGGAGGGTCCCATCCTCCATGTGAGCTGCAGCTGGGCAGAAAGCAGGGCGAGCTAAGGACAGAGCAGCCAACAGCTGGGAGATGAGAGAAGAAGCCCAGGCCAGGAAGCGGAGCTGAGCAGGGCCACAGCAGCAGACCCAGAAGAGCAGCCTGAGAGCCAAGCCGAGTAGAGCCAAGCCAAGCAGAGCTGGGTCCAGGGCTGGAGCTGTCTGGAGCTGGGTGCAGGAGGCCAGAGAAGAAGCTCAGAGAGCTGAGCTGAGCTGACCCACAGCAGCAGAACCAGAGGGGCCAGAGGAGCGTCCCAGGGAGCCGAGCTGAGCCAAGCTGCACTGATGCAAAGTGGGGCTGGAGCCGGTTGTGGTGAGCAGCTGGGGAGTGCAAGGGGGATCCTCAATGCAGGGAGACGCCACCAGCTAAGAGGCCTTGGAAGGGATCGTGACCCAGAAACTTGGTGGGGGGAGCCACGCTGGGGAGAAGGGCCCTGCCCCCTAGAGCCAGGGGGCATGTGGCCACTGCCAGAGCACGGTGTCTGACTCTCTGCATCCCTGCAGTGCAGCCAGGCAGGAGGTCTGAGATGTGGGAGACACAGAATGTGAATGTCCCTTATACCCCCTTGACACTGTGTGTGGTGCCTCCAGGTCAGGGGGCCAGCCTTAGGTGTTTTCCTATAACATTTCTCTTTTCTTTATTTTTTTTAATTGATTGTTGTTTATTAAATTGTAGCTGCTTTGAACTATATACATCGATCAGTGGGTCAGGGAATTATCCAGTGCAGACAGAGCCCCCTGGAGTGGGGACACCCAAGCCCCTGTCCTAAGTGACCACGACAAGATTGGGGGTGGAGCCTCACAGGAATCCTGGGCCCAGCCTTGTCGGGGTTACAGGAACCCCATCACACAGGAGAGTGCGAGGGGAGCCCTCAAGGTCAGACAGGCCTCTGGGTAAAGGGAGTGGGGGCAAGGACTCAGATCCTTTTGCTAACCAACTCCACCAGGGTAGTGCGAGAGCCAGGAGCGTTCCCCACAATAGTGGGAACATTCCCCTGCTTACATATTTATCAGCGTGTTGTATCTCCTGTTCAAGAGATACACCTGTAATAGTAGCACATTATTGTAATCTCACAAGCCATTTCTGAAATAAATACACTTGTGGAGTTGTCTCAAGTGTATGTTAGTAATGATGGTTTGATAATGTCTCACATACAAATTTATCATTTCTCATGTTATCTTAATTCAAACTTTCTTAATAAAATGTACTTCAAATATTGGATGTACTTTCTCTAAAACATTGTTAAAACTGGACACAATACTCCAGATGATGCCTCACCAATGCCGAACAGGGGGGAATAATCACTTCCCGCAATCTGCTGGCAATGCTCCTACTAATGCAGCCCAATATGCTATTAGGCTTCTTGGCAACCAGGCACACTGCTAACTTCTTATCCACTGTAACCCCCAGGTCCTTTTCTGCAGAACTGCTGCCAGTCCCCTTGTTGAGTCAGTGATCGCTGAAGAACAAGAGAAAACAACCTAAACACAGCTGTTGCAACCAAGTTCTGGCCCTTGTAACACACATTGTGGCTTAATTCCAGAGGAAATCTAAGACCGGCGCAGCCTTTGTAGACCTGTCATGGGTTTATGACACGATCTGAATTAAAGGCCGGATGCTGAACCTCGCAAGGACCATCTGCTGCCACAAAACACTACCTCTGCTATGGATGATGCTGAACAATAGGCAACTATGTGTCCACTTGTGCAGCAAAGTCAATTCATCCAGTTCCTCAACAATGGACTGCCACAAGGCTCAGTACTTGCACTGACGTTTTTCAGTGTTTGCATGAGTGACATGCCTCCAACGAAGTCATGCAAATTTGCATATGTGGATGATGTTGCCCTGGAAACACAAGCAGCCACCTTCAGTGACACTGAGTCCACCTTTAATGGGAACCTAAACACCAAGGAGGGATATTTCTGAAAGTGGAGGCTCAAGCCGAATCCTCACAAAACAACAGTCACTTCATTCCATCTTGATAACAGGAACACTAAGCACACCATGAAAGTGACTTTCTGCAGCAAGACTGTAGGACATGACTCCACTCGAACTTATCTCAGAATAAATCTGGATTGCACACTAACCTTCCACGATCATCTGAAGAAGGTAACTGCCAAGATGAAGATAAGGGTCAACCTGGTCCGGAAACTGGCAAGCACAAGCTGGGGGGCATCAGCATCAGTGTTATGGACATCAATGATGGCCCTTGTGTACTCCATAACCGAGTATCGTGCACCAGTATGGACCAGAGGTAGCCATACTCAACTTGCTGATGTCCAATTGAAGACTGCAATTCGGTGCATCACTGAAACCCTCTAGTCAACCCCACACCTTGGCTGCCAGTGCTCTCTGCTCTCATACGTTGCTCTCCCATCCATTCGCCATGATGCTGCAACCATTTGGAAATTCCACAGGATCCTGTAAAATGCACATCTTCTCATTCACTAGGATCTTAAAAATGTCCCTCACCAATGTTTGAAGTCACGTAAGCCTTTTTGGAGCTATGCGTTTAACCATCAACAACGCAACTTCAACCTTGATGAAGCTTGGAAAGCTAAATGGAGTTTACGAGAAGTTACAAATAAACACCTCATAAAACACCCAACACAAGATCCATGGCTTCAAAATCCCACAAAACTTATGTACAACCCTAAACCGCATCTGCACAAACCATGGCACATGCAGATACTTGCTGCACAAATGGAAAATTAAAGACTCTCCAGTGTTCGACTGCAGTCACCTAGAACAGACCATGGAACATGTAACAATTCAATGCCTGATTCACAAATACAAAGGAGACATCACAGCGATACACTCTACTATTCCAGACACCATTATCTGGCTTAACAATCTGAATGTAAAATTATAGCTGTTGCTCTACATCTACAACAGCCATACAAAGAAGTAGTGGAGGTAGGACAAGAAATAATGGATTTAATCTGCAGCAAGAGAGATTTAGGTTAGATATTAGGAAAAGCTTTCCAGTGATAAGGGCAGTTAAACCCTGGAATAAGCTTCCAAGGGAGGCTATGGAATCCTCATAATTGAAGGTTATTAACAACAGGTTGGACAAACACTTATCAAGGATGGTCTAGGTTTACTTGGTCCCACCTCAGTGCAGGGAATTGATGACTTCTTGAGGTCCCTTCCAGCTCTATATTTCTATGAATCTATGATTTAAAAAAATTAAAAAATAATTATTTAAATCACTTTGTTTTAAATTGCTCAACCCTGTCCAAAACTGAATTTCCTCATGAGCCAATATAACAATGTATGTTTCCAGGTGTTATTTCACAGCATCAGATAGCAAGAGGGTCCTCACAGTAACATCAATTCACAGATTCATTGATTCCAAGCCAGAAGGGACTATTGTGATAGCTAGTTTGACCTTGAGTATACCAACAGCCACAGAACATCCCCAAAAGAATTCGTAGAGCAGATCTTTTAGAAAAACAGCCACTCTCAATTTAGAAATGGTCAGAGATCAAGACTCCACCACAACCGTTGTTAAATTGTTTCAATTGTTTATTAACCTATTAAAATTAAGCCTTATTTCCAGTCTGAATTTGTCTCACTTCAACATCCAGCCATTGAACATTATACCTTTCTATGCCAGACCGAAGACCTGGTTATCAAACATTTGTTCCCCATGTAAGTACTCATAAACCGTAAGCAAGGCATCCCTTCACATTCTTCTTGTCAAGCTAAATAGATCGAGCTACTTGAATCCATCACTATTAGGCGGACTTTCCAATCCCTTAATCATTCTTATGGTTCTTCTCTGAACCCTCTGAAAGGTATGAATACGCTTTTTGAGTTGTGGACACCAGGCCTGGACGTGGGAGTCCAACAGCCGCTGCACCAGCACCAAGCGGGAGGCACAAAACCCTCTGTACTCCAGGTGAGATGCTGTCTACGCACCCAAGGGTCACATTAGCCCCGCTGGCCGGGGCATGGCACTGGGCGCTCAGGGTCAGGGCGCCGGACCAGCGCCCTCACATCTTTGGGGCCAGCGCCTCCAGGAGGGCGGCCCAGCACCCGGAGCCGCGGCCGGGCCTTGGCTCCCCAGGGCGGACGTTGCTTGGGCCCAGCTTGCCACGGCCTCGCGACTGCCCCAGCCAGGGCCCTGCGGCTCCACCGTCGCCTGCGACCGCAGGTGAGCGCCCCGTGACCCTGCGCGGGCCGGGGACCCCGTCCGCCCGACTCCCCGGACCCCGGCCCGGCCCGGCCCGCCCCGCCCGACTCCCCGGCCCCCGGCCCGCCCGACTCCCCGGCCCCCG